>OU342742.1:324116447-324610511 GCA_910589775.1 Avena eriantha
GCCAGTGTCACGCCCCCCTTCTCTTCCTTCCCCTCCAAGCCACTATCCTAACTTCTCTTCCATCCTGCCACTCCCGTTTGATGGTTGTAATCTGATTTTCGTTGGATTGTTTACATGTAATTTACATTATAATGCAACATGCAAATGGCATAGACACATTTCTAAAGTGGAAGCACTCGCACGCTGCTATTGCACATATTTCTCAATATAGCTCGACAAACCCATTACAATAATTGTACTCCCACTAAACACAACCGAAATTGCAACCATCCTAACAACATCTAAACCCACATCACACCGCCATCGTCGGAGTCCACCTCGATTGGTGACACCTCGCCATGCCCTTCCCAGCGACATCCACTCCCGCCTATGGCTTGCCCTTCGCCAAGGAGGCAACAATGGCGTTCTGCACAGCTTCGTCCCCATCGTCCTCCACATCGAAATCCACAATAACGAAGGTGACATGGTTGGCATGGACCGTGCGCCGTCGCGCCTAGCGGCTCCTGCTCAAGCTCGACGCCACATCGGTCCTTCTACAGGTAGGAGGGGCCGAGGTCGGATATGTAGTGTCATCGCTCCTCTCAAGAAACCATGGCCATTTGATATTACGACGGTAGGATCTTGGGGTGGATCCACCGTGGTGAGCCGTACCGGAAGCGGTGGAGCGGATGGATCTGCCGGCGCGAGCCATGAAAAGTTCCTAGGAGGGAGTAAGATTGTGGGCCAGGCGTGTCTGGTTCCTGAGCAAGGCCTCCTAATGATATGCACGCGGGCAAGGTGCCAATAAATATCGTCCAATGTGGGAGAGAGGGCTTTTGAACCACGAAGGCACGCGGTTTGGTTGACAAGTCCACACTCTAGGTCCCCCACCCGTCAGCCGAATGTGGACGGTAGGATTCTTCCCGAGTTATTAAGTGGGGATAAATCACGCTTCACTACTACCCTGACATCCAAAGGCTCCTCTTTCCTCTGCCCTCGCTCCCCTTGCTCATGGCTCGTAGCTTGTGTAGTTCGTCTCGGGCGGAATTAGGGTCGTCTCAACGCCGTCAGGCGGGTACCCCATCAGGTACCGGAGGGCGCCCTATGATTACTACCCCGATATGCTATGTTTATGCGGTGAGAAGATGCCGAGATGGATTTTGTGGACCGCCAAAAATACTGCAGGAAAACTCAGCAACTGCAACATCAGAGCGGTAAGTTCCTACTGTAGGTACAATGGTAACCCGTATCCAGAAAGCGTAATGTAATTCTTTTTTTTGTTTCCTTTGATCTACTACACAGGAAGGGAGGGGGACTAGCTGTGACAAGTTTACGTGGATCGAAAATCCACTGACAGGTTTTCACAGAGAGCTTGTTCAGGATCTGTGTGATGCTGTGTGGGACAAGAAAGAGGAGATTCGAGTGATGGAGCGAGAGAAGCGGGAGCTTCGCCAGGTGCAGGGAGGCAGGGGCAAGGAGGTGGTGAGATAGAAGGGCTCAAGATTAGGCTAGATAGTGGAAACAATTTCATCATTATCTGTTGCATTTGCAGTTTATGTTGCTATGTCGTTGTCCAACAGCTGAAATAAGTTGCTGCTTCGTGGAGTGTAGCAGCCATCTTAAGAAATTGTTTTCAGCCCAGAAACTTCTCATATGTGTAATGCCAATAGCAGGGATTTATTAAGCGCCTATAAATAATTCATGTTTGTGCCACTAACACCCATCGATTTTGGAGACCCCTTAACCACTTTGCTATCACGATTGTTCAGATAATAGGGGCACAGTCACAATTTTGGATTCAACTAGTGGCCTCGGCCGTATCCAATCCTAAATTCACGATACATTTTACTCCGAGTACAGGAGGCAGATTGTTTTGCCCGACAAGTTCCACACACACAACTCTAGAGTTTAACCGAACTACATGTATAGGTTCAAGTTCAATACATCATTAGGCTTCTACACTGCTAGCCTTCTATCTCTGCTTAGGTGCCAACTTTCTTCCTCTTTCCTTCACGTCCATTCGCTTCTTCATCTCCTGCCTTCTTCCTCTTCCTGGGTGCCAATTGTCTTACCTTCACATACCCTGCATCTTCGGGTCGATGGAAGTCAGGCCAATCAGTACCAGAATCTTGTCCAGCATCATCAGTCCACTCGTTTTGGTTTTCTTCCCGCAGCAAAATCACTGAGTTGGCTGTCTTGTTTCTTACCTTGTGCTTCCTGTAAAAAAACAGTACATGGATTACTACCTTATATCTACAGACTATAAACAATTTTTTGTGTGAATGTACCATCTCATACCTAGGTTTGGGAGCATTAAGGGGACATCCCGCTTCTCTATGGCCTATAAGATGGCAGGTCTTACATCTCTTTTTGCCCTTCTTTGTAGCACAGAAAGCCGAACCCTCCTTCTCGAGAAAATTCTTAAACCTATTCACCTGAGGTCTTCCTCTGCCTCTTTTTGTAACTGGCGGGCAAAGCTCGAAAGATAGTTGGACTTGAGGCCACTGAGATGGGTCTGTACATGGCTCGACGGATCCAGCGTACGCAAGTCTGAACTTTTCCATAGAGTAGTAGTCTGACAAATACTGATCCAAATGTGGTAGAGTTCTTTTCTTCACCAAGAAGGCCAAGGCATGGTCACAAGGTTTCCCGGTATGCTGCCACTCTAAGTAGGTGCATTCTAGGAGCTGGATGTTCACAACATCCCTTTTTCCACTCTTGGACATATCGACCACCTCACAACTTCTGCTCGTTGACAGGAGAACCTTAAGATGAGCAAGTCCTCGGCTTCTCTTGTGTAGTTGCTGTACAACTGGCGGTAGCATATGTCCTCTAAGTCTCCTACCGATCTCTCTCCTTATATTTAACAACTTCAAGATCATACCACATATGCTGTCCATCAAGATATGAACAGGACGCACTTTGATGTCCTTCACCCAGTTATTCAAGCATTCTTCAGGCTTGTTGTTTATGTAATCAACTTTGACGTCAGGGTTGAATTGACTCCTCTTCCATATCTACGAATGATGGATGGCTAAGTACTCTGGAAGTTCAGGGGCTTCCACAAAAATCTTGCTCATGAAATATTCGCTGCTACTAGGTTTGTAAACTCTAGCAGCAGGAAACATGTAACGAAATACGCTGCCTGCATAGTGTGAGTACAAGTTGAGCATCATATGGGCATGGCATTCTCTACCTTCAGCTCGCGGAAACACCTCCTTCACTACATTCGTCATCCCTTTGCATGCATCCGTGGATATAGCCAATGGATCCATGTGGCCTATTGATCTCCTGAGCTGCCTCATAAACAAGACCCAGTTTTCCTCCATTTCTATTTCAAACAGCCGGAATGCCACTGGCAACATCCAGTTGTGACCATCGAGTGTTGTGGCAGATGGCAGGCAGCCTTTCCATTTGCCAGTTAGGATAGTGTTGTCTACACTTAGATACGGCCTACAACCGTCCTTGAATCCCTGGATGCAAGGTTTTAGTGCCATGAAAAATCTTTTGAAATATATTTTACCACCTTCTGATTCGGTGGTAATCTCCACAACACTCCTTGGACACCTAGCTTGTACCTCCGCCTTGAAGTTGTACAACATCCTGAAGCTATTGTTCTAATCCCTGTGCAAGACCCCCAGAGATTTCTCTTTACCTTTCCAAACCGTGTAATACAAGAGGACAATGTTATATTTAGAACCGATGCTAGTCTGAATATTCTTCGCGGTCTCCTTAGGGTTATCCTTTATTATGGACATAGATTGCATGGCCATCCACTCTGTATCAGCCATTGAGGATTCAGTTTGCTGCCTGTCGGACACATGTGTGGAGGGCCCGTTTGTTCACCTGCAACACAGATTCATTTAAAAGATAAGCGGAGTCGACTAGTTGCCAGAAATGTATCGCACATCAATTGTAGTTATAGAGGGAAAAGAGAGATAGTTCTAATGGTTTGCTGCATTCATTGCCCAGTACCCTAATTGCATTCAACGCAAGGTAAGGCTCTTGCTGTGATCGTCCATGGACAATGTACCTCGGCTCATCCATTCATCCACGTTAACTTGCAAACAGCCTCATACCTCTGGGCAGTGTTCTTCAATCGATAAACGTCGAACTCCCCCTTGATACAAAAATGCCGGAACGACATCCTCAACTCATGCATTCTCCTAAACAAGGTGCCGAACAAAATTATAGGATACTCGTGGTCATGATTCATTTCTTCTACTTCAACACCCAAATCATCGACTGGAATACCAGCCTCATCGTTAAGTTCCTCGTCTATTTCATCATCACTAGATTCTTGTTCCTCTACAGTGCCTTCTTCTTCATCTGATTCATAATCCTCGCCATCATCTCTAATGCGTAGTACTGCACACATCATATTGACTCCCATGGGTGGGGCTGCACCATCGTCTCCACCCGGATGGACCAGAACATTGCCCCAATCCACCTCACCGGCAACTCTGTTTTCTCCAAGACACTCGGTTGGTTCTGCTGCAACCACAAGGGGTGGTCCTACGTTTGCACGCATCCCAGGTACTTCAGTGGACAAACAACAGCCAGAATAAATTTCATCTTGACTGTACAGAACCCTCTTGCTCTTCTTGTGTACATCCTCCTTCCTAATGTAATCTTTCCTGATGGTATCAGTAGGGCTTGACATCTGCGTTCCATTCCCTATGGAACTAGGCTTTTTGCTTGCCGCTCTTGGGTGTGATCTCCTTACTGCCTCCCCTCACGGGTGTTGTCTCCAGGATGCTAGCATTATTGCCTGACCTCTGTAGCGTGTTCTTCTTCGAATTAGCCCTTTTGCTACTACTATTGGGCATGTTCTCCTTCATGCTGGCATTATTGCCTGACCTCAGCGGCGTGTTCCTCTCCAAATTAGCCCTTTTGCTGCTACTATTGGGCATGTTCTCCTTCGTGCTGGCATTATTGCCTCACCTCAGCGCCGTGTTTTGCTCCAAACTAGCCCTTTTGCTGCTACTATTGGGCGTGTTCTCCTTCGTGCTGGCATTATTCCCTGACAGCGGCGTGTTGCGCTCCAAATTAGTATTTTTTCTGCTCCCACTAGTTGTGGTAGCCTCCGTGCTGGCCATCTTTGCCTCTTTGCTACCACTCCTGGGAGTGTTCACCACCATGCTAACCCTCTTAGCGTTTTTTTCTGCTACCCTCCCAGCGGTGTACTCTACGGTGTGGTGCCTTTTTTCGTGCAACTCTTGGGCGTCCTCTTATCTGGCGTGGTCTCCTTGGTGACGTTCTTCTTCGGGGTGACCTTTCTCGGGATGCTCTTCCTGCTCCTCTTTATGACGCTCCTGTATAAGACTCTCCTCTGTTTGAAGCTACCCTCAGTCGCACCAGCACCAGTGATGCCGTGGATCAGGTCACGCATGCCTTCTAAAAGACCATCATCTCTATTGTCGAGTTCCAATTCCTCTCCAACCATTTGCACTATCAAGTGGAAATACACTTCACCTTTATAATGTTTCCTTGTAAACGTTACGACTGAATCCCTGGTATCTTTCACTTCAATAGCCTTTTTGCTCCTGAAACCAAAATATAACAAATGTGCTTCCTGGGAGGACCCCCAGAGCACCTTCACATGTACGGATGTCATCGGGTCAGATAACTCTACCACTTCAGGATCGTATCTGCCAACGATTACATCAAACTCATCATAGAATTTTTCTATGCCATCATCTAATTTTTCAGTATAATCTGCGACACTGATACGAAAGATTACTTTGCCATCATCAGGTTCTTCAGGATAGAAACCTCCAAGAGGTTCGAGAGGTGGAGCGGCACCATCAGACCCAACCCCAATGCCACCGCCGCCATCACCAGCGTCGTCGTTAGTTGGATCAACATCGGTGGAACTACCAGGACCAGGAGCAAGGCGAGGGCCCTTAGTAGTGGGAGCTACATTACATCATGGACAGGCATGGCCTCTTCTAACGGCAGCCACAATAGCATCAGTTGCTGTCATGCCAGATCGACGACCGGGAGTAGTTCCCACAACAAGTGTTTCGAGTGCTAGCAGAGTCCAGACCATGAGCTAGCTCCAGACCAGTAGCTCACTGAACCTGAGCACGGGTTCGAGGAGGACACAAGGCATCAGTCTTTGCAACAACAGTGGGGCATCCTCCGGAAGCCTTAGTTTGCTCAACAGAAGTAGGGACTAGGTCAACAGTGGCCAGATCAACAACAACACGAGGACGACCAGTACTAGCAGATTCCAGGGCACGGGTTCACACAACTTGAGGACGGTTTCGAGGAGGAGCAGCACACAAGGAAGTGGTCTTAGAAACAACAGCGGGGCAGCCTTCAGAAGCCTTAGTTTGCTCAACATCGGCATGGATTGGGTGAGCAGCAGCCAGAGCAACAACACCACGAGGACGGGGATGACCAGTACCAGCAGATTCCACAGCAGAGTTTTCCACAATGGAAATACGGGGAATCCTACGAGGAGGTTGCCTGATGGAAGCATGTCACGGACGAGGAACCACATTTTGCTCAACAACAGCAGGGGTTCGAGTTAGACCTCCCTGCCCAATAATAGCTAGGCGACTCCCAGTAGGAGGAGTTACCTCATCTAGTATGTTACAAATTAGCATAACCATTGGAAGCCCAGCATACTGTTTCATCCACTCAATTAGGTGTCTGTCACACGTTACAGGAACCATGAAGCCTCGTACATCAATGAAGTTGAATCGTGCAGTCTGCTCCAGCCTCATTTCAGCAAGTTCACGCATAGCAGCAACCAAACCAGGGATAGTGCATAACTGCACAGGCACTACTTCCATCTTCGGATTCTGAGCTTGTTTCCACGTGCTCTTCCCAACTGCTAATTTAATGAGGTAGCCGCAGATGGTGAGCAGAACTGTGTATTTGGGTTCAGCAGAGATCCTAGTTGACAAAAAATTGGAGACAAAAGATAAGAATTGTTTGTCAGGGTCGTGCTAGCAAACAATTCTATGTTTGATATATCTATGTAATTCCAATAGCCAGCTAGAAGTTATAGGTAGTGTGAATAGCAAAGAGAAGAGTAGCTCACCCGCAATTAGCCAGAAGTACTTCTTCCTCAGCAAATGGATCTACCATCCTTCGCGCTGCTCAGCTCGTCGGCGGTAGAGGCGGGCTAGAAAGTTGCAACGGCTGGCACGACATTCGTCATTAGAGCTCGGTAGCAGTGAGTAGGAGCAGCAACTTGGCGCCAGAAGTCAAATGCCCGAAGAGATCATTTTGGTTGGAGAGGGGATTTCGACGCCGCCGGTGCTAGGGTTCATGCGAGAGGGAGGGAGTGGATTTGTGAATTTTGTCAACGCACCATGCTCCTTTAGTCTCTCGTTTCGCCTACGTGGTTGCCGCGTTGGCGCTCGCGCCACGAAAATATTACTGACATGCGGGTCCCGACCGTCTACTTCACGGGGCAGTCTCACGGAATGTTTGGATTTGGTAGGGGTGAGATGAGTTTGCATCGAAATGGACCCTCTCAGTAGTTGGCGGCCCAACATTTCGAAACGCGGAAATTTCAGGCAACTTAGGTACTGTGGTGCACTCGCCCGCGAACTTTGGTACCGCGGCCCGGTAGTGTGTTATTTTCATAAACCACATGGATCCACTAGATGTCATTGCATGTGTGTTCTATTCCTAAACCAAATGGATCCACTAGATGTCATTTCATGTGTTTTCTATTCATAAGCCACATGGATCCACTAGAGTTCATTGCGTGTGTGTTCTTTTCATAAACCACATAGATCCACTAGATGCCATTGCATGTGTGTTCTTTTCATAAACCACATGGATCCACTAGAGTTCATTGCATGTGTGTTCTTTTCATAAACCACATGGATCCACTAGATGTCATTGCATGTGTGTTCTATTCCAAAACCACATGGATCCACTAGATGTCATTGCATGTGTGTTCTTTTCATAAACCATATGGATCCACTAGATGCCATTGCATGTATGTTTTTTTCATAAACCACATGGATCCACTAGATGCCATTGCATGTATGTTTTTTTCATAAACCACATGGATCCACTAGAGTTCATTGCATGTGTGTTCTTTTCATAAACCACATGGATCCACTAGAGTTCATTGCATGTGTGTTCTTTTCATAAACCACATGGATCCACTAGATGTCATTGGATGTGTGTGTGTATCAATGTGCATCATTGTAGTTTTAGGAAAAGAACACATGCAATGATGCGACTCCAGCATGTGGTGTTCAACCATGTTCAGGAACCATAGAAGCATGCTGGGATTAACTTGCAGCATGCATTGTACCACCAGCTTGAAAGATGCTACATCACCACACCCACTTGGATGTGTGTGTGTGTCAGTGTGCATCATTGTGGTTTTTAGAAAAGAACACATGTAGTGATGCCACTCCAGCGTGTGTTGTCCAACCACGTCCAAGACCCCTAGTGGCATGGTGGGATTCAACTGGAGCATGCATTCTACCACCAGCTTGAATGTTGCTGCATCACCACACCTACTTGGATGTCTCTGTGTATTAGTGTGGTTTTGGAAAAAAACACATGCAGTGATGCCACTCCAACATGTGTGTTATTTTCATAAACCACATGGATCCACTAGATGTCATTGCATGTGTGTTCTATTCCAAAACCACATGGATCCACTAGATGTCATTTCATGCGTGTTCTTTTCATAAACCACGTGGATCCACTAGAGTTCATTACATGTGTGTTCTTTTCATAAATCACATGGATCCACTAGATGCCATTGCTAGTAGGGGAAGCAGAGCGTAGCCCCGAGTCCCTTTAGAGAAAGCTCTTTGGATCAGAAAGTGTCGTAGAACAGGGTGTTGCCATCTCCCCATAGTCTGTGGTAGGATACGCAACACATTGGACCGCGATGCTAGTAGGGGAAGGAGAGCATAGCCCCGAGTCCCTTCATAGAAAGCTCTCTGGATTAGAAAGTGTCGTAGAACGGGGTGTTGCCTTCTCTCCATAGTCTGTGGTAGGATACACAACACGCTGGACCATGATGCTAGTAGGGGAAGGAGAGCGTAGCCTCGAGTCCCTTCAGAGAAAGCTCTCCGGATCAGAAAGTGTCGTAGAACAGGGTGTTGCCTTCTCCCCACAGTGTGTGCTAGGATAGGCAACACGCTGGACCGCGATGCTAGTAGGGGAAGGATAGCGTAGCCCCTGTGAGGTTAATTGTTGCCGATGTAACACCCGCACGCTATGGACACTTAGGACGCCTTCGTGCAAGCGATTCTCCTGTGCTATGCATGGGAGGAGGCTTGGTAGGCTAGACTGTTGTGGCTACACAAGCGAGTAGCCTTGGACCCGTGTCTATTGGTAGATCCCCCGTCCTCGTGCGGCCAACTACCGATGTCGTGTCCCATCATTCATGTGGATTATGTTACTGTTGCCTTTCAAGTGCTTGCGTGCATGTACCCGACCTACAGGAAGTGGTGCTTCGTACATGTTTGCCTCGCGGTGGACACATTCGGCTGTACCACTGTGGCCTAATGGCGCTTGCGACGTTTCCTCATGGTGCTGGCATGTTTTGTGCTCGGTGCTATCAAGGAAGCCTCGCTATCGCTGTTGGTTTCGGATGCTTCTCACGATAAAGGCTCATGGCCCTTTTGGTGCCTAGAACCGACACAGAAGCTACCTGGATCAAAATGTGTCGTAGAACGGGATGTTACCTCTACCTCTCCACGGTTAGTGGTAGGATACGCAACGGGCTGGACCGATGCTAGTAGGAGAAGGAAAGCTTAGCCCGCTCCATTGCGACAACCGGCTCGGCCGTTGTCTGCCTGCAAGGGTGGATTGCTACCGATGCTGGATGTCAAAGAGGACGTGCTACCTGGTTGATCCTGCTAGTAGTCATATGCTTGTCTCAAAGTGTGTTCTTTTCATAGACCACATGGACCCACTAGAGTTCATTGCATGTGTGTTCTTTTCATAAACCACATGGATCCACTAGATGTCATTGCATGTGTGTTCTATTCCAAAACCACATGGATCCACTAGATGTCATTGCATGTGTGTTCTTTTCATAAACCACATGGATTCACTAGATGCCATTGCATGTATGTCCTTTTCATAAACCACATAGATCCACTAGATGACATTGCATGTATGTTCTTTTCATAAACCACATGGATCCACTAGATTTCATTGCACGTGTGTTCTTTAAACCACATGGATCCACTAGAGTTCATTGCATGTGTGTTCTTTTCAGAAACCAAATGGATCCACCAGATGTCATGTGATATGTGGTCGTGTGTATCAGTGTGTGTCAATGTGGTCTTAGGAAAAGAACACATGCAATGATGCCACTCCAGCATGTGGTGTTCGACCATGTCTAGGAACCCTAGCAGCATGCTAGGATTCACCTGCATGATGCATTGTACCACCAGCTTGAAAGATGTTGCATCACCACATGCACTTGGATGTGTGTGTATTAGTGTACATCATTCTGGTTTTTGGAAAAGAACACATGAGTGATACCACTCCAACATGTGTATTCTTTTCATAAACCACATGGATTCACTATATTCCATTGCATGTATGTTCTTTTCATAAACCACATGGATCCACTAGAGTTCATTGCATGTGTGTTCTATTCCTAAACCACATGGATCCACTAGATGCCATTGGATGTGTGTTAATCAATGTGCATCATTGTGGTTTTTGGAAAAAAACACATGCAATGATGCCACTCTAGCATGTAGTGTCCAACCATGTCCAGGAACCCTAGAAGCATGTTGGGATTCAACTGCAGGATGCCTTCTACCACCAGCTTGAAAGTTGCAGCATCACCACACCCATTTGGATGTTTGTGTGTATTTGTGTAAATCATTGTGGCTATAGAAATGAACACATCCAGTGATGACACTCTAGCATGTGTTGTCCAACCATGTCCAGGAACCCCAGCAACATTCTGGGATTCAACTACAACATGCATTCTCCCACCAACTTGAAAGTTGTTGCATCACACACCCACTTGGATGTCTGTGTGTATCTGCGTGGTTTTGGAAAAGAACACATGCACTGATGCCACACCAGCATGTGTGTTCTTTTCATAAACCACATGGATCCACTAGATGCCATTGCATGTGTCTTTTTTTCATAAACCACAAGGATCCACTAGAGTTCACTGCATGTTTGTTCTTTTCATAAACCACATGGATCCATTAGATGTTATTGCCTGTGTGTTCTTTTCATAGACCACATGGATCCACTATGTTGTGTGTGTTCTATTCCTAAACCACATGGATCCACTAGATGTCATTGGATGTGTTCTCTTTTCATAAACCACATGGATCCACTAGAGTTCATTGCAGGTGTGTTCTTTTCATAAACCACATGGATCCACTAGATGTCATTGCATGTTTGTTCTTTTCATAAACCACATGGATCCACTAGAGTTCACTGCATGTGTGTTTTTTCATAAACCACATGGATCCACTAGAGTTCATTAAATGTGTGTTCTTTTCATAAACCACATGGATCCACTAGAGTTCATTCCATGTGTGTTCTTTTCATAAAACACATCGATCCACTAGAGTCATTTCATGTGTGTTTCTTTCATAAACCACATGGATCCACTAGATGTCATTGCATGTGTGTTCTTTTCATAAACCACATGGATCCACTAGAGTGTTTGGATGTGTGTGCGTATTAGTGTGCATCATTGTGGTTATGGAAAAGAACACATGCAATGATGCCACTCCAGCATGTGGTTTCTTCTCATAGACCACATGGATCCACTAGAGTTCATTGCACGTGTGTTCTTTTCCTAAACCACATGGATCCACTAGATGTCATTGAATGTGTGTTCTTCTCATAGACCACATGGATCCACTAGAGATCATTGCATGTGTGTCCTTTTCATAAACCACATGGATCCATTAATGGTGGCCGGTAGATTGAGTCTTCTAGATGTCGATTGTTATGTACTATTCGATCGGGGATCTTCGATAATTCAGATTGTTCTTCATAAGAGCGATCCACGAGTAGGCTGTTCTGTGACATGATTGGCCACACTTACTCTTCTTTTGTCAGTGTAACATGTTCTGTGGGCCACCTGCCAGTGTCATGTCCCCTTTACATATCTTCCTCCCCATACTTCTCTTCCTTCCGCTCAAAGCCACTTTCACCACTTCTCTCCCATCTTGTTGTAACCGCAAGCCGACGGCACCTCCAGCAATCTCTCCCGCAGCCACCCCAGTCCCCCACCCCCTTTCGCCATGGGTTTAAGGGGAAACGGTGAGGAAACGCGTCGTGATGACAGGGTCGGTGATTTCTATGTGAGTCGTCTTGTCTCTAACATCTGCGGCCATTTATCTATTTTGGTCTAGATCTACTCTGATTACTCATGCTCGTATGATTCGTTAGGCCAACCAAACGTTGTGCTACTCTGACTATCACGGTTTAGTGGAGGAAGACAGTCCTCCGCTATGTCAACATGGATATGTGCCCACTAAATTTTTAGCCATCGAAGGACGAAATGCAGGCAGGAGGTTTTTAGGGTGTCAAGGACATGGTGAAATGTTGCTATGCAGAAGTTGTGGTGTTGTCAAATGGGTAGATCCAGAGTGGCCCAAATCGATGCATAAAATGCTGGACAAACTATGGGATATGACAGTTGAGTTGAACGAATCCATAGTCAGCTCGAGAGTGCTGAGATGAAGTTATTTGACCATGTTGACACAACCAAGCTTAACCGAGATCTCAGGAGGGTGCAAGACAAGGTTAGCAAAGTCAAGAAGGAGAGGGACGTGGTGTTGGCCCTGATGGCTAAAGCGGAGCAAGAACTGACTCAAGCAAGGAATGATCTTCACCAGGCCAAAGTCCTGAAGTTCACAACTACGGGTATTGAAAAGTGCATGAGGATAAATGTAGAGAAACAATTGAATATGTACAAAGAAGATGCTCAAAGGATGGAGCAAACGATTCGATCCTTGCTCTCACAGGAAGATGCGCATCGGGCTAAGATTAGGAAGCTCAAGGAGATGTGTGATAACTAGTTCTATTTAGCTTGTGCTCCATACTTTTTAAGTTGTAATAGTAGTAATTTTTGACCTAGTGGTCTGATCTAGTGATCTCGGAGTCCCAGGAGAAAAAATGGTTGCTCATTAATCTGTCTTAGCCCTCCATTACTTCCTTTCGTCTGATGATGGTGGTATTATGACTTTGGTGGTTTGTTTAAACACAATCTAAGTGGATGGTGCCGCATGGAAATGGGACACGTACACCCTGTTACTAGAGATCCAGGAGCTTTGCCAAACGGACTCAAGATTAGGCCAACAAGTGGTGCCGATTTCCTCATTATCTGGGCGTTATCGGTTGCCATTGTTGTTTCTGTTGCCATGTCATTGCGCAGCAGCTAAAATAAGTTACTACTTCGTGGAGTGTGTAACATCCCAATTTCGGCAACCCTGATTAGTTGTCCAGAATGCAAATCAGGAGAACAAAAACTTTTTCCTGCCTTATGATGCACTGTTTGCTTGTTGTTGTCTGTGCTTATGCTTCTGATTATATAGCTTATGATATACTACTTACCTCAACATTAGTTGTCAAAAGCTATTTAACAAAACTATCCTAGCTCATTTTACATATTCTCAAATATTCTGGCATTTCAAAACATGAGCCAAGATGCTTGTGTAACCAAAAATATTTTAGTGGCTTATATTGACAAAACTATGGAGAGCTATACTCTCCTTTTGTTTTCAAGAAAGAACCTTCAAAATACTTTTACCTCTAGGTTTCTCTAAAACCTGTTTATAAAACTTTTGAACTCTACCCTTGGTAGATGTACCAAGGACCTTACCTTGTTCAAACTCCAACTTCTTCAAAATACCCATCCTTACCTCAAGATAATCTTGATGGTAACCTTAGTAGTAGTATATTTGCTTGTAAGATGAGTTTCCTTGATCTGTTAAGATGAATTGTCTTGATCTGCTGTCTAACTTGTTTGCTTAGGAGCTAAAGTGAGCTACTATAGTATCTCACCCTATAGGATCAAGATAATTTAATATCACCAAACCCTAATCAAAAATACACGATGGATCTGATCTGTAGCCACTAGGTGATCATCTAAAACCCTTAACCAGATCAATTTTGAAGTGAACCATTCTAGAAGTTTCCAAGTCAATGAAGACCAATATCAATCATGGATTTATTCTACTCAATCTACACTTCAACATAATCCTCTTGATGATGCTTTGATACCTTGCAACCCATCAAAAACATCCCCACTCATACTCTAGTCAAAAACCCTAAATCTGCTAAATGTGACAAAGTCTGGAAACTGTTTCCAACATCACTTTTTTGAATGCCTCTATTTCTCAACCCTTGTGCAATTTTGGTAATGCACTTGAACCATCTTGTAGACAATCATAAGGAGTGCCAATAACCACGCTTTCCATTGGTTATACCATCTTATAACCCCCTTGTTCTTGATAGTTTTGTAGGAAAGAAAATAATAATCCCTGCAAATCTTATCAACATGCCTACTTCTACCGAAGCTCACACCTTCATACTACCTTCTTTGGACCAAATCTTTACATGATTGTGTTCTACTCATAAAGGTCTACAAATACTTACTTCACTTGTTCCAAATGGATCCTTTTGCTTCAAAAAACCACAAAGTTTTGAAGGCTACTTGACAATCTACTTTGGCATCCTTATTTTATTCAAAGTTTGAAATGAATTCTTAGAGAACTCAAGCATGATAAATCTGAAATTCTTGTACCATGGTGATCCACATCACTTGGTCTATCCATGCATATATTCCATGACCCAAGGAGAGCTATGAACTCCAAGATCCAACAATGTTTGAAGTGATAAAATTAACAATGCTTAAGATCATCTTTTCCTTTGTTTCCACCCAAATCAAGTCAAATTCCCAAAACCCAAGTTATCACATGGTGGATATATATGGTGGACATCATATACCATGGAGATATAAATTTATAGAATATTATCCATAATTATCATGGCCCAAAATCTATTTAATGCTTTAAAGGGAGAAATACTCCAAATCTCCTTCTATGAAAGACTGATTGTTTTTCCCCAAAATACTTTCCTAACCTCAAGCACATCTGAGGACTATATATCATTACCTATCGCCCCGCTTAAAAAAAATATTTTTGGAGAATTCCCTATTTCTTTTTGCCCATTTTCCTAAATGGCAGAAATGAAATAATAATTGTTCTAAATACTTTTAACCCCCAATAAACCATGGGAAAATTCCTCAAAGTATGGATTCATATTTAGAATCATCACACATCAAAAACCAACTATGTCCAATGTAAAATTATAAAATGAGCTTCTATAAAGCACTTCTGAACTTATTGAATAATTTATAAAAAATGCACTAAATATCATTTGAAATATCTCAATAAATTTCTGGAGGTGTATCTTGACCTCACCTACCTACTAGCATCATTACCTCAACCTGCCAAGATCTAGTTTTGAAACTTGCTTCATGATCCAAAGTTTGGCCAACATTTCAAATCATTCAAATTATCTTTTAAATCCCTCCAAACCCTCACCAAACCTCTCCAATACTTCTCCATAGAAACCACCATCACCCCCCAACTCCTCTCTGGTCGCCTGTTACTATAGCACCCCCACCACACCTTTGTTCCCTTGTGTTTAGAAGGGGAGAGAGATGGCATTTAAAGAAAAAGCCTAGAAAGAAGGGAGGAGCAGCCACCACCCTCCCCTCCACTCAGTGCTCGATTCAGAACCCCACCTCTTACCTCTCCACCATTTCCCTACCCAACCAGAGTCCTCCCTTGTCCTTCCTTGCACCAAGTGGACAAAGTCCCCCATAGACCTTCTCTCTTTGGTTTAAAGGCCAGAGGCCACCCCCTCACGCCTCTGCCCCTCATTTTCTCCATCACTACCCACCTACCCTCCCTAGAGAGCCACTCCTCCTACCCTGCCCTGCTCTGCCTGGAGGAAGGAGGGAATGGCCTTTCGGCCATTACTCCATATCTGAGCATATCTCACTCCCTCACGCCCTCCCCCTGCATGCTACCCTATCGAGTTCCTATCCTACCCCTACTTCTAACCGCGCCATTTTTTTCTCTACTTAGGTCCCTCCCTCGTGCCGCCGTAGACCAGCTCGGAGCTGAAGCCTCTACCCTACGCGGGACCTCGCAGATCTGCTCATAACCACACCGTTGGCGCCCATCGCTGGAGTCGCCGACGTGCACCGCGCCCTCTCTGCCGCTCCCTGTTGCCTCCCCGTGACCGCAGGCGAGCCCCCGCCCGGTCACTGGCTGTGTTAGGGTTTCTTCCCTGCGCCTCTGTTCGTGAGGAAGAAGCTCCCGCGCCGTCGATCGCCTCTTGATCCAATGGTGTACGTCGCAAGATAACCCTTCGCGGCTCACCTATCGCTGATAGATGGGCCCCTCCCGTCAGATTCAAAATTGCCTCCCTCGCCAAGATCCGCTCGGGTGGGCCAATTTCCCCCTACACGGCACATTTTCCTACCAGATCGGGCTCGCCTCAAGGTTTCCCCCTCAAAAAATCTTCTTTGTTTCTATTTTTCCAGATCTGCAGAATGCATGTTTGCTTTAATTCTCAAATAAATTGAAAACTACCATATTTTGGCCAGATCAAAATTTATAATTGTAGCCACATGTTTTGCCCAACACTCAATACCCTTGGTTCTCCTAGAATAGCTCAATATTAATTTCCATAAATCTACTACTTTTCATAAATACAATTCTACAGGATGTTATACAACTCCAAATGGAGTGAAACCATTGGGTACTGAAAGGTATCAATGATACCTTGCATTTCACCCCGTCGCTATAGTCAGTTGCTCCGTATTTTGCCCATAGTAAAAATAACAAAAACAATCCAAATCTAGATTTAGGAATTTCTATAGGTCAAACCAAGATAATTATTGACCTCATTCAAACTCCCAGGAGACATGAATACTAATATTTATCAAACCCTAGGAGCCCAAAAATTTATGAGCCATGGTTGATTTATTAGGAATTAAACTATTATGTATAGAGTTAATTCACTATTAAAATAACCTCAGTACTTATGTAACTCCAAAAATGTTGATTCCAATTTCTACAGAAAGGTATTCAAAGTACCTAACATCTGTGTTTGGATATCAAAATTCTCTGTAAATTAAGTATGGTTAAAAAGACAAAAACCTTCTAGAACTGCCTTTGGGAATTTCCTGACGGCGTTCTCTTAAATATTTTGACATGATTCCAACTCTCTGTGAATCAGCCTACCAATATCTACTTAACCATACAAGGAAATAATTTTTGGACTCACAGAACTTTTCTGATGAATTATTCCCTAAAACTAGAGTTTTATTCACTAGGAAATTCTTAGTAAATCAATGGATTTTGATAAAATAGTGAAACCACTTTTGTTGGTTTCATTTTATCAACACCTATATATTGATATCATTCTTATACAATGGTATCATACATAATATGTCCTTGTTCTAAAGGACCTCTCCTAAATAATTTTCTAGACTATAAACCCCATAGGATTCCTTCAAATGCTTCAAAGACATTTTCAATCATCTAAATCCACTCTTCTCAAAACCTATTGAATTGTAAACTTCTATTGTCCACTTTCTTGTTGTAGGTATGTCCACTTGTATGACTTGTTTTGATTGTGGTCTTGCTTGTTTGCATGTATACTCGATGATGACGATAGTTGCGCTTGTATTGACGTCGAGAAGAAGAGATCTTATTATTATTGGTATTGGTATTCTTGGTTATCTAAAGACGAAGTCCAAGGACATATTGACATATTACTGATCTCAGGCAAGCCACCTTCTTGCTCATAAGCCTTGTCCTATTGTTTTACTCATGCACGTTTTACCCTACTGTTTACGAAACTACATTGTTTTATTATATGATGAGTTATCTTAGGTAGTGGCTTGGCTCCTGCAAACCATTAAGCAATGGTACTACCAAGTACAACCCCCTCGATGACACCTAATTGTCCCACTTATGGTAGATGGTGTAATACACCATACCCCTTTGGAGACCCCGATTTAGCCGAAGCAAAGCTATAGGATGGGAAGAACCCGGAAAAGTTTTACAAAGAGTTTTATGCTAAAACTTTGGTGAGGTTTGACCTAACAAGAGAAGTTCAAGAAAGAAAAACGTTTTCATTTTACAAAAGATGTTGAAGGAAAGAGGAGGTAAATTTTTTATGAAAACGCACCCGGTTCTTTGCAGCTTTAGCTATAACAACTTAACCTGTGCAACCACATTACTCTGGAATCAGACAGGGCTGGGCTTGATGTTTGTTTACTCTGGTATAAGCTGCCTACAACTACTACAGGGGATTTAAAGTCCTGGAGGGTGGGCCTTCTCATGTAAAGGTCCATGTGGTACATCGACCTAGAGAAGGAACGAAGGGTCTACGGGCCTCCATGTATTACTATGAGCCCCTCATTGAAAGCGCACACTTTGTGAAGTGCAAAAAGAGCTCTGGTTGGCTTGGGAACTATATAGGGCATCCCAGTGTTGAGGTGAACAACACTCATAGGGTAGCCACTTATATTGGAGTGGGCATCCGGAGAGTCTTGATCAGTTACTCGACCCACGATCGGTGTTGATCAGGGTAGTGTACCCGGATGGTGTAGGTAAAGTGTACAACCTCTACAGAGTGTAAATCTATTCGAATTGCCGTGTCCACGGTCATGGACGGGTTGGACAAACTACTGTAGAGCGCTGCTAGTTTTTTGTTTTCAAAAAGGATTTCAGAAAAGCAATGGCTTTGGAAATGTTTTGATCATGGGATGGTCGGAAAGGATACATGTTTTGACCATGGGATAGTCGGAAAAGAAGGAAAGGACTTTGGTCATGGGATGACCGGAAAGGACAAAACAAATGGGTGACCCAGTCCTAATGTTTTCCAAAACTTTTCAAAAAGGTTTCCAAAATGTTTACAAAGGTTTTCAACAAAGTTATGTAGATGATATATCTACAATAGAGAATGTTGTAGAAAATAACCTCTATTGGAGCCCTCCGACTACCACAACCATACTGCATATACTGTTGTTGTTATCATTATCTTAAGGTGGTTTGTGAGTACATTCAAAGTACTCACTGGCATTGTCCCTGGCTATTAACTTGGTCAGATAACAAGAAGAAGGTGACGATGACGACTATGCGAGCTAGGACGTTCTCCCACTCAGTTTCCTGTAGGTTAAGGCATGGCTAGGGCTCTACGGTTGATGAAGTTCCACTTATGATTATTGATGTAGCCATAATGGCATGTAAGGTATGACATGTATCCGCTTAAGTAATGAATGTTTTACTTTGATACTTGTCGGTTATGTGCCACGACTAACTGATCATGGGATCGTGGTGTATGCATAATAGGGATTCTCGGAGGATTACACCGGGGGCCCCACAGAGTGTATCAGCTTAAATAATTTATTTCTGTGCCACTAACATCCCTTCAAATTTGGAGACCTCCTGCCCCTCAATCGTGGAACTAGTGCTGCGTGTTTTCAGATAGTAGTGGCACAATCACAATTTCGGATTCAACTAGTGAGTTGGCCGTTTCCAAACCTCATGTTGCAGTACATTTTACTCCAAGAACGTGGGTAGATTGTTTCGCCCGACAAGTTCCACGCACAGAGCTCCATAATTTTAACTGAATTACATATATAGGTTCATGTTCAACACATTATTATGCATCTTCATTGCCAGCAGCCTTCTTCCCCTAGCTAGGTACCAAGCCTTCATCTCCGCTAGCTTCTTCATTTCCTGCCTTCTTCCTCTTCCTCGGTGCCAATTTTTTTAGTTTCACGTTTCTGCATCGCCAGGACAATCAACACTAGAATCGTGTCCAACATCATCACTCCACTCGTTTTTATTTACTTCCGACAGCAAAATGACTGACACGGCAGTAATGTTTATAACCTTGCGGTGCTTCCTGCCAAAGAAACAGGACTATTACATAACTGCCTAATATCTACAGAGTAAACAAAACAAAAATTACAATTCAGCACAAACATGCGAACCCGAAGAGACTTTTTCTTACCAAGAGCTAATTGGGTTCGAGCTACCACCATGTCCAAGAATAGCAGGGCGACTCCCAATTGCAGCAGCTTCCACATCCAGTACATCACAATTCAACGTAAACATGCAAGCCGAAGCATACCTTTTCATCAACCCAATTAGCTGACTGTCACACGTTAGAGGAACCATGATGCCTTTCATACATCACCCTGAACTTTGTATTCTGCTTCGGCCCTATTTTAGCATTTTTATGCAGAGTATCCACCATACCAGGGATAGTGCAGATGTGCACAGGCAGTTCTTCCATTGTGAGATAATGGTGTCTAGACCACTTTCCCTTCACCCCTTCTGATTTAGAGTCATAGCTAAAGAGGGATACCATAACCAGGTAAGAGTGGTCCACGGAGATCCCACTTGACAGAAAACAAATCTAGGTTTGTGAGATAATGGACAAAATATGTTTGTCAGCGTTGGGCTAGCTAAACAAATCTAGGTTTAATAGGCAGCTAGCAGTTATAGTTAGTGCGAATAGCAAAGAGAAGAGTAGCTCACCCGCATGTAGCCAGAACTTCTTCCTCCTTGGTAGTAGGATCTACCATCCACCGTGCTGCTCAGCTCGCCGGTGGCGGAGGCGGGCTAGAGCCTCACAACGGCGGCTACGGCATGCGGTATTGGAGCTTGGGATCAACGAGTGGGCATAGCAACTTGGCGCCAGAAGTCAAATGTGCGAAGCAATCGTTCTGCTTGGAGGGTGGATTTCAACGTCCCTGGTGCAAGGGGAAAGGAGGGAGTGGATTTGTGAAATTGGTCAACGCACCTAGCCACTTAGTTCCTCGATTTGCCTAAGAGGTTGCCGCGTTGGCGCTCGCGTCACGGACAGATCAACAACATGTAACATCCCAATTTCTACAACCCTGATTAGTTGTCCAGAATGCAAAAATCAGGGGGAACAAAAACTTTTTCATGTTTAATGCTGAAGTGTTTGCTTGTTGTTTGGATATGCTTATACATATGAATGTGTATTAGAGGATATACTCCCTTACCTTAACACCAGTTGGCAAAAGCTACTTCCCAAAACAATCTTGGCTTATTTTCCATATTCTCAAATGTTCTGGCATTTCGAAACATGAGACAAGAAGCCTTCGCAAACAAACTATTTTAGTAGCTTCTAACTCCCTAAACTATGGAGAGATATATAATATAATCTCCTTATGTTTTAGAGACAGAACCTTCAACTACTCCTACCTCTAGGATCTCCAAAACCTTTTTGTAAGATTTTGAATTCTACTCTTGGAAGAGATACCAAGGACCTTACCTTGTTCAAACTCTAACCTATTCAAAATACCCATCCTTATCTCAAACTAAGCTTGATGGTAACCATAATAGTAGTTGATTTGTTTGTAAGATCAGTTGCCTTGATCTGCTATTAGAATACAATCTAGATCTAATCTCTAGACACCTGGTGATCATCTAAAACCCTTAACCAGATCAATTATGCATTGATCCATTCTAGAAGTTTCCAAGTCAATGAAGACCAATATCAAGCATGGATCACTTCTACTCAATCTACTCTTCAACATCATCCACTTGATGATGCTTTGGTACCTTGCAACACATCAAAACTATTTCCAACATCACCTTTTTGGATGCCTCCCTTTCTCAACCCTTGTGCATTTTTGGTAATGAACTTGAACCATCATGTTAACCATCATAAGGACTACCAAGGACCACTCTTGACCTTGGTTAGATCACCCTCCAACCCACTTGTTCTCAATGGTTTTGCAGGCAAGAAAATAAATATTCCTGCAAATCTAGTCAACATGCCTAGCTTGATAGAAGCTCACACCACCATCCAACCTTCTATGGACCAACGCTTTGCGTGGTGGTGCTCTACTCATATAGTTCTATCGACATCTACTTCACTTGATCCAAGTGGATCTTTGTGCTTCTTAAATCCATATGGTTGATAAGGCATCATGACTCATCTGGCATGGCAGCCTTATTTTCAACAAAGTTTGCCATCACTTCCAGACCACCTCAAATGTAACTAATTCAAACTCCTTCTTCCATGATCATCTATATGACTTGGTCTACCTACCCGTATATTCATTGCATCAAGGTGAGCTATGAGCTCTAAGATCCAACAAGGTTTTGATGGTATGAAATTAACATCACCCTAGATCCTTAATCTAGGGTATTTCACCAAAATCTACTTGGATTCTCAAATCCCAAGGTTGTAAATGCTTGATACACGTTGTCCACATCATCTACCTTGATCACCAAGATTTATCAATAATTCTCCAAAATTTTTATGGCCCCAAATCTATTTAATCCCTTTTATTGAGAAAATCTCCAAAATCTCTTCCATAAAGGAAAGTTTAGTTTTTGCCAAAACACTTCTCTAAATTAGGTCACTTTTGATGCCTTCCTATCCTACCCTATCTTCGCACTTCAAAAATAAATATTTATCAAGAGCTTTATTTTTTGTTTTTGCCCATTTTCTTAAATGGCTGAATTGGAATAATAATTGTTTTAAATACCTTTATCTTCCAATAAATAGTGGGAAATTCCCCTAAGTGTGTATTCACATTTGGGACCCTCTCACACCAAAAACCAGCCTTGTCCAATATAAAAATAACAAATGAACTCCAAGAATTCACTTCTGCACTTTTTCAATAAAGGATTCTAAGGGAACTAAACATCTTCAGAAAAATCCCAAATAATTCCTGGATATCTAACTTGACCTCATCTATCTACCAGTACCATCTTCCCACCTTGTGCAATGCAAAATTTTGAACTTCCTTCACAATCACCTATTTACTCAATTTAGCAAATCTAGCTAGTATTGAGTTGAATCAAGACCAAACCACCACCAATCTTGGAAAGCAATGCACCACAGCACCCACCCATCCTCTGGTCGACCATCACTATAGCTAAGCTACTGTAGAACCACCTTCCCCTTGTCTTTTGTCCTTGGAAAGATAAAAAGAGAGATATGGCATCATCCAAATCTTAGATATCTGGTGCAACAGCAAACACCACCCCTTCCTCCACCCAGTGCTCGAATCACAGGCCCCATCACCCCTCACTCCACCTCCCTTATTGCCCAACCACTGGCCAGCACCTCCCTCCCATGTCCAAAATGGGCATTTCACATCCCCATATCCCTCCTCGAGATAAATAGGCCACATGCCAGTATAGCCCCCTCTTGGCTTCTCATTTTCCTCTCCCACTCCCACTCTCCTCCTCCGAGCACCACTCCCTCTCCCCTGCCCTGTTCTGCTCGAAAGAAGGAGAAAGAGGAGCTCTCGACCCCCTCAAGAAATCGAGCCAGGAGCTCTCTCTTTGACCCTCTCTCTGCATGTCACGTGCTACACTCCCCTCCTTCCCCTCTCTCTGGTGCTGCTGTTTTGGTGGCCAGGTAATGCCCCTTTCGTCGTTGGCGTCGAGCTCCGACGAGATCACTCTAGGGCGTCCTCGCGCGAGCCCCGCACCGACGTCGAACCACCTCGTGCCACCCCTCCCCAGGCTCGCCGTCGAGCGCCACGTCACCTCCACCCCTCCTCGCCACCTCCCGAGCCCCCGATGAGGCTCCCTGACCCCGCCGTCACTGCCCCTAGGGTTTCCCCTCTGTTTTCTCTGGCCTAGTGAGGAAGAAGAGACCCCGCCGTCCATCGCGGCTTGATCCAATGGCGGAGAGTGCTCCATACACCGCCTCGCGCCCCGCTGTCACTAATGCCTGGCCCCTCCTGGTAGTTTAAGCCACGGGCTCCCGCGCACTTCCCTAGCCCGGGTGGACCAATAAGGCCCACTACGGTTGCAGATCCAGCCCAGCCACCCTTGCCTCTTTTCTTTTCTTAATTCCTTTTTCCAGATATGTTTAGTACATTGTTTAGTTTAGTTCCTTTTTAAATCGAAAAACAACTCTAATTGCCTTGAAACAAATTTTCCCAAGTAAATGAATGTTTTCTTAAATATTCAGAGACTAGAGTTCTACCAAATATTAATTTCACATTTCCTGGAGATTAATCTACTACCTACCTCATGGCATTAACATTTTCCCAAGGTGAACAGTAGTTTGCATGTGGCAATATTAATAAGTAGTCCCTTGTTTTGTCTTTAGAAAATTCTAGAGATCAAACCAACTTGGGTATGTACCTAAACCAACCTCCCAATGATGTGGTACATCAGTCCCTATCAAGATCTAGGAGATATCTATTTGTTGATCTTCTGTTGATTTTTAAGGAATTAAATAGTTCTGTATATAAGGTTATCACTAGATAAATCACCCCAATAGCTCTGCAACTCCAAAAGAGGTGATTCCAATTTCTACAGAAAGGTATTCTAAATACCTACCATGTGTCCTGGGAATCAAATTAAAATCTTCTGTAGATTAAATCTAATGAAAAAGACAAGTTGTCTATAGAATTGCATTTGGGAATTTCCTGAGGGCATTATGGTAATTATCTTGACATGATTCCAACTCTCAGTGAACAAGTACATCAAGACCTACTTAATCATCCAACCAAATAATTTTTGGATCTCTAGAACTTTTCTGGTGAATTATTTCCTAAAACTAGAGTATTTCCTACTAGACAATTCATTTTGAATCAATGGAAATTGATAAAATAGTGAAACCACTTTTGTTGGTTTCATTTTATCAATACATGTATGTTGGTATCATGTTTTTACAATGGTATCATACAGAATATGTGCTTGGTCTAAAATCCCCTCTTATGTAGTTCCTCGACAATAAAATCCTAAGGGTTGTTCATCCCTTTATCACTAGAAAATTT
Organism: Avena eriantha; assembly: GCA_910589775.1. NCBI lineage: Eukaryota > Viridiplantae > Streptophyta > Magnoliopsida > Poales > Poaceae > Avena > Avena eriantha. The sequence goes on from OU342742.1 coordinate 324,141,241, forward strand.
ATAGGAAATCAAAGAAAAGTGATAAAATAGTGAAACCACTTTTGTTGGTCTCATTTTATCAAACCCTATCAGTTGGTATCATTTTTACACCATGGTATCTTATAGAATAAGTCTATGGTCCAAAACCCTCCCATCCCTAGTTCCTAGATTATGATACCCATATGGTTTCCTTCAGATGTTCCAATACATGCTCCCAATCCTTCTAATCCATTTTCTCAACGCCACTAATGATTTGTAATCTTGCATTGTGATTTTCTTGATGTATGGTTTTGATGCTTGAATGCCTTGTTTGATTGTGGTCTTGTTTGTTTGCATGTGATGTCTAGACGACGATAGTTGCAATGAAATCGGAGAGCATGAGTAGTGGTAATTATTATTTGGTATTATTGGGTATTCTAAGAAGAAGTCCAGGGACATATTTTGTCATATTGCTGATCATTAGGCAAGCCACATTCTTGCTTATAAGCCTTTTCCTACTGTTTTATGCAAACTGCATCGTTTTACTATATGATGCTGTATATCTAGTAGTGGCTTGGCTCCTCCAATCCATTACCCAATGGTACTACTAAGTACAACCCTCTCGATGATACCTACTTGTCCCTAGTAGAATGGGCAGACCCCGGAAAAAGTTAGAGGATGGGCAGACCCCGAAAAAGTTAGAGGATGGGCAGACCCCTAGTATATCACCATAACCCTTTGGAGACCCAGATTTAGCCGAAGCAAAGCTAGAGGATGGGCAGACCCCGGAAAAAGTTTTACCAAATGTTTTATGATAAAACCTTGGTGAGGTGGGACCTCCCAAGAGAGGTTGAAAAAGACAAAGGTTTTGTTTTACAAAATGATGAAGGAAAGATGGAGGAAAAAGGTTTACAAAAATGCACATGGTTCTTTGTAGTTTTGTTAGAACAATTAACCCTGTGCAACCACATTACCCTGGAATGGGACAGGGCTGGATTTGATGTTTGTCTATTCTGGTATAAGCTGCTTCACAACAACTACAGGGGATAAAAATCCCTGGAGGGTGGGCCTTCTCACATAAGGGTCCATGTGAGACATCGACCTGGAGAAGGAACGAAGGGTTTATGAACTTGCACACGTTACTATGGGCCCCTCATTGAAAGCACAACACTTGGGAAGTGCAAAATGCGCTCCGGTTGGTCCTAGGTACCCAACGTCCCAGTTTTTAGGGGAAAACACTCATAGGGTAGGCACTTATATTGGAGTGGGCATCCGGAGAGTCTTGATCGGTACTAGACCCACGATCGGTGAAGATCAGGGTTGTGTACCTGGATGGTGTGGGTAAAGTGTACAACCTCTGCAGAGTGTAAATCTATTCGAACAGCCGTTTCCACGGTCATGGACGGTTGGGAAGGTTGCTCTAGAGCGGTGCTGGTTTTGTTTTCAAAAAGGATTTCGGAAAAGTAGTGGCTTTGAAATGTTTTGACCATCAGATGGTCAGAACAGAATGAAAGGAGTTTGGTCGTGGGACGACCTGAAGACGAGAACAAATGGGTGACCCAGTCCTAATGTTTTTCCAAAACTTTTCAAAAACGTTTCCAAAATACTTTACAAAGGTTTTCAACAAAGATATGTAGATGTTATATCTACAAGAGAAACTATTTGAGAAAAGAACCTCCCTTGGAGTCCACCTACTGCCACAGCTATGTTGCATATCCTCTTGTTTTATTATTCTATTAAGGTGGTTTGTGTGTACATTCAAAGTACTCACTGGCATTGTCCCTGGCTATTAACTTGGCCAGATGTCAAGGAGAAGGTGGTGTGTCGACTATGCGAGCTAGGACGTTCTCCCAGTCAGTTGCCTTTAGTTTAAGGCATGGCTCGGGCTCTACGCTTAATGAAGTTCCGCTGTTGTTGATCGATGTAGCCATAATGGAAAATAAGGTAGGTCATGTATTCGTTATGTATTCGATATTAACTTTGATACTTGTCGGTTATGTGACACGACTAACTGATCATGTGATCGCGGTGGTATGCATAACAGGGATTCTCGGAGGATTAATCCGGGGGCCCCATAGACTTGGTACCAGAGCCATCCTGACTGTAGGAGAACCTTAGTTAGCATGGTCGCTAGACAGGAACCTTATTATGAAAACCCCGGCTTTCGAAAACTAGTTTCTCAAAGAGTTTCAAAAAGTTGTACTTCTTCTCTTACCCTAAGTAAATGCTTTCGAAAATGGTGTCCTCTACCCCTCGTCCAAACTTCAAACCTACGGATTTAAATAAGTAGGATCTAGAACCCGGTGAGGACAATGAGAACAAGATGAAGACAAGCAACTACCAGCAAACACAAGGAGACTACAATATCGCTCTACCAGCAGAATCCTCATAATCAGAAGACATCAGGTGTTGCACTATCAAGAAACGTCCAAGATACGGGGAAGGCTTTATCGGCAAGATAGTGACTCCGACCTGAAGAAAGACGATATCTAGGGTCAATAGTCCTAAGAATAGGATTCCCCTACCTCGCGAGTAGTTAACTCCTTGGTCCCTAGCATTGACCATGTTTGCTTGCCTAAGTGCATCCTGTGTTGCTTGATGTGTGTTGTTTGCCGAGGACATTGCGAGCCCCTCGCTCTGTTTGCCTTGTTTGTATTTTCTGGTTTGCTTTGACCTCCTTAAAAATGTGACTCGAGGAGCGATAACCCACCTAGCGACTCCGGAAACCCCTGTGTAGATGTCGGTAATGAGACCCAGACTAACCTCGAGAGTTTATGAGAGAAAAAGCATCAAAAGAACCAGGAGTTCAACATCGCCCAGACAGAACAACTCACCTTAGCAGGACAACATACCTCGTCAAACTCACCTCGTAAGACTCGTCAATTGCACCACACTCCCTTGTTCCTTAGTCTACTATAGCAAGAATCCCGTTGAAGCCAGAAGTTAACCACCGACGGATCCTCAATATCCACCAGAAACCACCCGATAAGTCAGCCAAGACAAGAAGTGAAGACCTAACTATGCTGACCTACGGCATATTAGATCTTCCAACCACCTTAGGATACTAACTAATCTAGTCGACCCAACCCCAAACTAACGGAATGATCCTCCCTAGAAGGTAAGAACTACCCCTGAAGCCGATGATAAGGAAGCGTGAAGACAATGAGTCTACCCCGCCCTCGAGCAGAAGCAACGCCACGTGTTCAAGAGACGACAAATCCTCTGAAGCTAGATGCCTCTACTCTTACGAAACACTATCAAGAGGAGTCATAAACCGCTAACTCGTGATGAGCTAACTCCTTAAAGCTTCGTTAGGAGACCACCCCCACCAAGGTTTGCGAGATTAGGGCGTCACCCGAAAACCTCAACTCAAGACTCAAGAAGATACAGCCTTCCGCTAACATCAGTTCAGCACTCCAAGATAGAAGATCCGCACCCCTCCCGAAGCACCTTAGTGAAGCTCTAAGGTGGAAAGACTACGTCTTTCCACTAAATCTTTAGAAGACTGTCTACCAGAAGATACTTCTCAAAATATCTCTGGCTCCAAAGTTTTCCTGCCAAGCAACAACCTGTGAGTTATCCGGAGAGAAACTAACTGAAGATTCTAGAAAGTCCCTCCGCTACTTCAGCTGAAGACCCACCCGAAGGACCGCCGAACTGCTAACCCCTAGGTCCTTAATGCTTAGAGGATGTGAGACTCCAATGACTCCACCAGGCTAAGTATGAATAATAGTAGTATATAAGCCCCGTAGGCCATAGCTCCACGGACGACTTCCGAAGACCTCGACTACAGGAAAAAGATGGATGACAATCTTCAGAACTGCCACCAATGAAGTCAAGAAGGAACGAATGCGTTATCTCCGAGCTAACCTAGTCAAATCCTAAGGGGGAAAGACTGCGTCTTTCCCACACAAATAGAGTAAACCCTCGCCAAGAGCCAACCCAGAAGCTTGGACCCCAACGTCATTAATAGGATACGCTATGACCCTAAGGAAGAGCTGTGAATCCTTACAGGGAGGTACGCCCAACCGTAGATTCTATCCTCTGTCGAGTACCCCGTGAAGTTCAGCATCAAGATAGCCTACACAGTCTAAGCCCTCGAGATTTAGAGTCCGGAAGGATACGAAGGTCATCCCTCGCTATCGGAACTAGACTCGGCTCAACTCCCCGTGCATCCCAGAAGACTGAAGCTCAACTTCATCGACAGGGTAGTCTCTTTCAAAGACAGAGCCCGTAAGATAGTACGGGTAGGATACCTAGTATCAACCCAGCTCAAAATCCCCTAACCCTACTCTCCGGAATCTCGGGACAAGATTCTTTTAAGGGGGAAAGATTTGTAACATCCCAATTTCTGCAACCCTGATTAGTTGTCCAGAATGCAAAAATCAGGGGGAACAAAAACTTTTTCATGTTTAATGCTGAAGTGTTTGCTTGTTGTTTAGATATGCTTATGCATATGAATGTGTATTAGATGATATACTCCCTTACCTTAACACCAGTTGAAAAAAGCTACTTCCCAAAACAGTCTTGGGTTACTTTCCATATTCTCAAATGTTCTAGCATTTCAAAACCTGAGCCAAGAAGCCTTTGCAAACCAACTATTTTAGTAGCTTCTATCTCCCTAAACTATGGAGAGAGATATAATATAATCTCCTTATGTTTTAGAGACAGAACCTTCAACTACTCCTACCTCTAGGATCTCCAAAACCTTTTTGTAAGCTTTTGAATTCTACTCTTGGTAGAGATACCAAGGACCTAACCTTGTTCAAACTCCATCCTATTCAAAATACCCATCCTTACCTCAAGCTAAGCTTGATGGTAACCCTAGTAGTAGTTGATTTGTTTGTAATATGAGTTGCCTTGATCTGATGTCTGACTTGATTGCTTAGAAGTAGTATGAGCTACTCTAGGAGCTCATCCACTAGGATCAAGATAATTTAAAATCACCTTGCATTGATCCATTATAGAAGTTTCCAAGTCAATGAAGACCAATATCAAGCATGGATCCCTTCTACTCAATCTACTCTTCAACATCATCCACTTGATGATGCTTTAGTACCTTGCAACCCATCAAAATCATCACCACCCACATTCTAATCAAAAACCCTAAATCTGCCAAGTTTGGCTAAGTCTGGAAAACTATTTCCAACGTCACCTTTTTGGATGCCTCTCTTTCTCAACCCTTGTGCATTTTTGGTAATGCACCTCAACCATCATGTTAACCATCCTACGGAATACCAAGGCCCACTCTTTCCCTTGGTTATATCACCCTCCAACCCACTTGTTCTTAATGGTTTTGTAGGCAAGAAAATAAATATTCCTGCAAATCTAGTCAACATGCCTACCTTGATAGAAGCTCACACCACCATCCAAACTTCTATGCACAAACTCTTTGCATGGTTGTGCTCTACTCATATAGTTATATCAACATCTACTTCACTTGATCAAAGTGGATCTTTGTGCTTCTTAAACCCACATGGTTGAAAAGGCATCATGCCTCATCTGGCATGGCAGCCTATTTTTCAACAAAGTTTGCCATCACTTCCAGACCACCTCAAATGTAACTAATCCAAACTAACTCTTCCATGATCATCTATATGACTTGGTCTACCTACCCATCTATGCCTTGTATCATGGTGAGCTCTGAGCTCCAAGATCCAACAAGGTTTTGATGGTATGAAATTAACATCACCCTAGATCCTTAATCTAGGGTATTTCACCAAAATCAACATGGATTCTCCAATACCAAGGTTGCAAATGCTTGATAGACCTTGTACACATCATCTACCTTGATCACCAAGATTTATCAATAATTCTCCATAATTATTATGGCCCCAAATCTATTTAATCCCTTTAATAGACAAAATCTCCAAAACCTCCTCCATAAAGGAAAGTTTAGTTTTTTTCCAAAACACTTATCTAAGTTAGGTCACTTTTGATGCCTTCCTATCCTACCATATCTTCCCACTTCAAAAATAAATATTTTTTGAAGAGCTTTATTATTTCTTTTTGCCCATTTTCTTAAATGGCTGAATTGGAAGAATAATTGTTTTAAATACCTTTATCTTCCAATAAATCTTGGGAAAATTCCCCTAAGTGTATATTCACATTGGGACCCTCTCACACAAAAAACCAGCCTTGTCCAATGTAAAAATATCAAATGAAATCCAAGAATTCACTTCTGCACTTTCTGAATGAAGAATTCTAAGGGAACTAAAAATCTTCAGAAAAATCTCAAATAATTCCTCGATATCTACCTTGACCTCATCCATCTACCAGTACCATCTTCCCACCTTGTCCTATGCAAAAAATTTAACTTCCTTCACAATCACCTATTTACTCATTTTCGCAAATCTAGCTAGTATTGTGTTGAATCAAGGCCAAACCACCACCAATCTTGCAAAGCAATGCACCACATCACCCACCCCTCCTCTGGTCGACCATCACTATAGCTAAGCTACTATAGCACCACCTTCCCCTGGTCTTTTGTCCTTGGAAAGAGAAAAACAGAGATATGGCATCATCCAAATCTTGGATATCTAGTGCAACAGCAAACACCACCCTTCCTCCACCCAGTGCTCGAATCAGAGGCCCCATCACCCCTCGCTCCACCTCCCTTATTGCCCAACCAATGGCCAGCACCTCCCTCCCATGTCCAAAATGGGCATTTCACATCCCCATGTCCCACCTCGAGATAAATAGGCCATTGGCTAGTACAGCCCCCTCTCGGCCTCTCATTTGCCCCTCCCACTCCCACTCCCCTCCCCCGATCACCACTCCCTCTCCCCTGCCCTGTTCTACTCAAAAGAAGGAGAAAGAGGACCTCTCGGCAACCTCAAGAAATCGAGCCAGGAGCTCTCTTCTCTGCCACTCTCTCTCTACATGTCACGTGCTAGACTCCCCTCCTTCCCCTCTATCTAATGCTGCTATTTTGGTGGCCAGGTACTGCCCCTTTCGTTGCTGGTTTCGAGCTCTGACGAGATCACTCTCAGGCATCCTCGCGCGAGCCCTGCACCATCATCGAACCACCTCATGCCGCCCCTCCCCAGGCTTGCCGTCGAGCAGCGCGTCGCCTCCACCCCTCCTCGCCGCCTCCTGAGACCCCGGTGAGCCTCACTGACCCTGCCGTCGCCGCCCCTAGGGTTTCCCCTCTGTTTTCTCTGGCCTAGCGAGTAAGAAGAGCCCCTGCCGTCCATCGCGGCTTGATCCAACAGCGGAGAGTGCTCCAACCCCCCCATCACGCCCGCTATCACTGACGCCGGGCACCGCCTGGTAGTTTAAGTCGTGGGCTCCCGCGCGCTGCCCTAGCCTGGGTGGGCCGATAAGGCCGACTATGGTTGCAGATCCGGCCCGGCCACCCTTGCCTCTTTTCTTTTCTTAATTCCTTTTCCAGATCTGTTTAGTAGACTATTTGGTTTAATTCCTTTTTAAATTGAAAAGCAACTCTAATTTCCTTGAAACAAATTTTCCTAGGTAAATGAATGTTTTCTTAAACATTCAGAGACTAGAGTTTTACCAAATATTAATTTTACATTTCCTGGAGATTAATCTACCAGAACATATCCTGTTTAATAAATAAATTCCTTAGAGATTTTCACATTTCCAAATTGGGCAAACCAAACTTTCTATGGTAGGTATATAAGATACCTACCTCATGGCATTAATATTTTCCCAAGGTGAACAGTAGTTTGCCTGTGGCAATATTACCAAGTAGTGCCTAGTTTTTTCTTTAGAAAATTCCTGAGATCAAACCAACTTTGGTATGGACCTAAATCAACCTCCCAGCTATGTGGTACATCCGTCCCTACAAAGATCTAGGAGATCTCTATTTGTTGATCTTCTGTTGATTTTTAAGGAATTAAACAGTTCTCTATATAAGGTTATCACTAGATAAATCACCCAGTAGCTCTGTAACATAAAAAGAGGTGATTCCAATTTCTACAGAAAGGTATTCTAAATCAGTACCTTGTGTCATGTGAATCAAATCAAAAGCTTTTGTAGATTAAATCTAATGAAAAAGACAAGTTGTCTACAGAATTACCTTTGGGAATTTCCTGAGGGCATTCCGGTAATTATCTTGACATGATTCCAACTCTAAGTGAACAAGTACATCAATACCTACTTAATCACCCAAGGAAACAATTTTTGGAGCTCCAGAACTTGTCTGGTGAATTATTTCCTAAAACTAGACTATTTCCCACTAGAAAATTCATTTTAAATCAATGGAAATTGATAAAATAGTGAAACCACTTTTGTTGGTTTCATTTTATCAATACCCATCTGTTGGTATCATGTTTTTACAATGGTTTCATACATAATATGTCCTTGGTCCAAAACTCCCTCTTAGGTAGTTCCTCGACAATAAATCCCTAAGGGTTGTTCATCCCTTTCTCACTAGAAAATTTATAGGAAATCAATGAAAAGTTATAAAATAGTGAAACCACTTTTGTTAGTCTCATTTTATCAAACCCTATCCGTTGGTATCATTTTTACACCATGGTATCTTATAGAATAAGTCTTTGGTCCAAAACCCTCTCATCCCTAGTTCCTAGATTATGATACCCATATGGTTTCCTTCAGATGTTCTAAGACATGCGCCCAATCCTTGTAATCCATTTTCTCAACACCACTAATGATTTGTAATATTGCATTATCATTTGATTAATGTATGGTCTTGATGCTTGAATGCCTTGTTTGATTGTAGTCTTGTTTGTTTGCATGTGCTATCTGGACAACAATAGTTCCGATGAAATCAGAGAGCAGGAGAAGTGGTAATTATTATTTTGTATTATTGGGTATTCTAAGAAGAAGTCCAGGGACGTATTTTGCCATATTGCTGATCATCAGGCAAGCCACCTTATTGCTCATAAGCCTTGTCCTACAGTTTTACTTATGCATGTTTATATATTGTTTTATGAAAACTGCATCGTTTTACTATATGATGTTGTATATCTGGTAGTGGCTTGGCTCCTCCAAATCATTACTCAGTGGTACTACTAAGTACAACCCTCTCGGTGACACCTACTTGTCCCTAGTAGAATAGATGGTGTATATCACCATAACCCTCTAGAGACCCCCAATTTAGCCGAAGCAAAGCTAGAGGATGGGAAGACACCGGAAAAAGTTTTACCAAATGTTTTATGATAAAACCTTAGTGAGGTGGGACCTCCCAAGAGAGGTTGAGAAAGACAAAGGTTTTGTTTTACAAAATGGTGAAGGAAAGATGGAGGAAAAAGGTTTACAAAAAGTCACCCGGTTCTTTGCAGTTTTGCTAGAACAATTAACCCTGTGCAACCACATTACCCTGGAATGGGACAAGGCTGGAGTTGATGTTTGTCTATTCTGGTACAAGCTGCCTCGCAACAACTACAGGGGATAAAAATCCCTGGAGGGTGGGCCTTCTCACATAAGGGTCCATGTGAGACATCGACCTGGATAAGGAACGAAGGGTTTACGAACCTCCACATGTTACTATTGGCCCCTCATTGAAAGCGCAACACTTGGGTAGTGCAAAATGTGCTCCAGTTGGTGCTAGGTACCCGGTGTCCCGGTTTTGAGGGGAACAACACTCATAGGGTAGGCACTTATATTGGAGTGGACATCCAGAGAGTCTTGATCGGTTACTCGACCCACGATCGGTGAAGATCAGGGTAGTGTACCCGCATGGTGTGGATAAAGTGTACAACCTTTGTAGAGTGTAAATCTATTCGAATAGTCATGTCCACGGTCATGGATGGTTGGGAAGGTTGTTGTAGAGCGGTGCTGGATTTGTTTTCAAAAAGGATTTCTGAAAAGTAGTGGCTTTGAAATGTTTTGACCATGGGATGAACGGAATGAAAGGAGTTTGGTCGTGGGACGACCTGAAGACAGGAACAAATGGGTGACCCAGTCCTACTGTTTTTCCAAAACTTTTCAAAATGGTTTCCAAAATATTATACAAAGGTTTTCAACAAATATATGTAGATACTATATCTACAAGAGAAACTATTTGAGAAAAGAACATCCCTTGGAGCCCACATACTGCCATGGCTATGTTGCATATCCTCTTGTTTTATTATTCTATTAAGGTGTTTTGCGAGTACATTCAAGGTACTCACTGGCATTGTCCCTGGATATTAACTTGGCCAGATCTCAAGGAGAAGGTGGTATGGCGACTATGTGAGCTAGGCCGTTCTCCCAGTCAGTTTCCTGTAGGTTAAGGCCTGGCTCAGGCTCTACGCTTAATGAAGTTCCGCTGTTGTTGATCGATGTAGCCATAATGGCAAATAAGGTATGTCATGTATTCGTTATGTATTGGATGTTTACTTTTATACTTGTCGGTTATGTGTCACGACTAACTGATCATGGGATCGTGGTGGTATGCATAACAGGGATTCTCGGAGGATTAATCCAAGGGCCCCACACAACATGTGGTTCCCGACCGCCTACTTCACGGGACAGTTGAACGGAATGTTTTAATTTGGTAGGGGTGAGATGACTTTTCCTCAAAATGGCCCCTCTCGGTAGTTGGTAGCCCAACTATGCGAAACGCGGCAATTATAGGCAACTTGGGATGTCCGTAGGACGGGCTGCATCACGTCCTGTAGTACCGGTGGTGTCCGGTAGCGTCACCCTTCTGGTACCGGGCAAGTCTGAAGCTTCACATGCGGGCTCTTTGTCCCAAGAGGTAGTACCGCTCATAGGAACTGGTAGTACCGGTCAAAGTGGTAGTGTCGCCGTCTTGGTATAGGGGAGTTCTAGGGCCTCTGGTTGTATCTCTCTATCTCGTGCGGTAGTACCGCTTGATCGGAGTACCGCAGATGGTGGACGGTAGTACCCGTTGCATCTAGCAGCTGTTGAGGGCCTAAGTCGATGCTCCTTTGCTTCGCTGGTTCATGTCTTGGTACCAAAGGATGCACAGTGTCAGGGCATGAAGTAGCAAAGTCATCCAAAGATATATTGAAGTCGCACTCAGATAGGAGCGAATTCACCTTAGCTTGGAGGAGCTTGGGTCGTCCCCGAGTCATCGGTCCACTTGGGGGACTTGGTGGTGTAGATATAGTGGCGTCCGTAGGACAGGGCTGCATCATTATGCCTAATCGAAAGCCACTCAGACACTGGTCGGAAACTCTGAAGTTTCCGCCAGGACCGGAGTGTCCGGCGCACTCCACCCGGAGTGTCCATCCTAGCCGGAATATCTCGCGTGTACCAGCCAGAATATTCTGCCACCGACGGAATCTGGTCCTTGTCGGTTTGTATCAGTTTGAGTCGAACACATCCCTATTTTGGTTTTTGGACGTCCCAGCCGCCCTTATAAGACCTGGGACGCTCCCATAGCTAGGTTTAGACCATGTTTAAAATAAACCCTAGATTCGTTGAGTTGCCACTTGCATCCAATTGAACCCCTGCACCAATTTGTATCAACCTGGTGTAATTGCTACTATCAATCAAGTGTGATTAGTTGATCCATTGGGATTTAGCCAATTGCAAGTTTCGTGTAGTCTGTTGTCTCATTCAGAATTGGAAGATTGCAAACTGATATTTACGCACTTCTATTCTTGTAGACAATTGTTGGGCCTCCAAGTGCAGAGGCTTGTAGAACAGCAGCAAGTTTCCCTTAAGTGGATCACCCAAGGTTTATCGAACTCAGGGAGGAAGTGGTCAAAGGTATTCCCTCTCAAGCAATCCTGCAATCAAGATACAAGAAGTCTCTTGTGTCCCCAACACACCCAATACACTTTTCAGGTGTATAGGTGCACTAGTTCGGCGAAGAGATAGTGAAATACAAGTGGTATGGATAATTATAAGTGGTAACGGTGCTAGAAAAGAGCTTGCCTGGTAGGAAGAGACTAAAGGCAATCTGAAATAAAGATGGAAGCAAGGAAACAAGTAACAGATCTAGTTGCAAATGGTGTTTCAATGCTTATAAACAAGGCCTAGGGATCATACTTTCACTAGTGAACACTCTCATATAAATATCTTCTCTTCATGATATTACTCTGACCTACTCTCCGGTTGGGCACTCTAATCTATGGTAGGGCTATAACAACACACCTCAAAGTTCGCTTTCCGCATCTAGATAACCCCACACTGTCACCTTGAGCACTAGATGGTTCCAACAAATACCAAAATTTCATAGATACATCCAACTCCAAATATAACTCATAACAAGTATTTGTAATCTCTAGCCTATGTGCCACCATGGTGTGCACGCTGTCACTTTCACACACATGGGGAGAGTAGAGATCTATTAAAGCACTTGAGTAGCAAGGTAGATCTACTTGATTACAAAGCTCATGATCACAATATGATCATGCATAGAGAGAGAGATGAACACATAGCTACCGGTAGAACCCTTAGACTCGAGCAAGATCTACTTCCTCATCATCATGTGAATCAGCAACGGCGATGGAGATGGTGGTGGAGATCGATGGACATGGCTCCGGGGGCACTTCCCTGTCCCAGCAAGGTGCCGGAACAGAGAATATCTGTCCCCCGAATCTCCCATTCGGTGGCGGCGGCGCTGCAAAACTTTTTGTGGCTGGAGGCTGGATGATTTAGGGTTTTCTCATCAGGAGAGTTCTTATAGGCGAAGGGGCGATATCAGAGGGTGGACCAGGGGCCCACACCACCTGGTGGCGTGGCCAGCGGGACCCGTGCCACCACATGGTGTGGCTAGTCCCTGACCCCTCTCCATCTCGTCTTCTGGCTTCGTGAGTCTTCCGGTAAAATGTCAACTTTAGCTTTTGTCCGGTCCAATTCCGAGAATTTTCATTTTCTAGCTTTTCTGGAACCAAAAACAGAAGAAAACAGGCAACTGGCACTGTGGCATCTTGTTAATAGGTTAGTTCCATAAAATGTGTAAAAGTACTCCAAAGTGTGGACAAAACATAAGAAAGTAGATATAAAACGAGCATGGAACATCAAAAATTATAGATACGTTTGCAACGTATCAACATCCCCAAGCTTAACTCCTGCTCGTCCTCAAGTAGGTAAGTGATAAAATAAAAGAATAATGTTTTAGGTGACATGCACCATCACAATATTGATCAAAGTATTTGTAGAACATTGATAGCTAGGATCATAGTACTCTAAACATGAGCATGAAATATGAAGTTCTAACAATAAGACATAGTGACTATGCATGCAACATGAAAGGATACAAACAAAGATCATGACTAACAATGCATTGAAACCCGTTTGTTGGTTTCACATATAGAAAAAATAGCATAGTGGCATTCAGCGTGTCCCTCATGGAGTAGCAAAACATAAATGCATAGGACACCTTCAAAGTTCATAAGGGTGACTAGATATAAATAGTTCAAGAACAAGCAATATCAACATTATGAATCAATCAATAAGTCTTGGTACAATGCACATTAAACTAAGAATGACCACTATGCTCTCTTAATAGGTGCATAAAGATAGAAGATGGAGACTCAACGTAAAAGTAAAAGAAAGGCCTTCATAGAAGGAAGTAGGGATTCAAGTCTCATAAAGAGCTTCCAAAAATTATGGTACTTATTATCTTTCAGCTCTCATTGCCCCTATCATAAGCATCTTGAAGTGATTAAGGTTAAAGTTAACAAACTATGGAGTATATGCTTGACAAAGTATAAGTTGGCAAGCTCATGCTACTCAAGTTTAGTTACCGGTAAGTTCTTGTCATAGTAAGTACATGTGTATCATAGAGAACCGCAAACGGGGTATCCCTTGCCCGATGATATGGAAGAATCCCCATATCAAAATGACAAGGCAAGCAGACAATAAGCATCTCAGTAATCTTCTTATTTACCGTGGGAAAAATGGTGCTTTTTTCCCTCTTTCCTCTTTTCTCATCTCTTTTTTGCCTTTTTTTCTCAATCTCTATCTCTTTTTTTATAAGAAGAATGCTTCATAGATTCCTCATTATGGTTACGCTGCAGGTTTTCACCATGATTAGGCATGGATTAGACTAGTCGCCTAGGCGTTTCTGTAACACACATACATAACTTCATGAACTTACAAGCTCCCCTTTCATTTCACATCGACGACATCCATAAACCAAAGAGCAGGATATCAATTGGGTACAATGTACAAGTGCAATGTTGAAAGCATTCCCCATGACAGCATGGTTCTACCAATCCCCAACGTATAAGTGCAAGCATATACAACATAGATGACACAATGGTTCAAGTTTATTAAGGGCAAGAAAAGTAAAGTGTGCCATTAAGTTCATGAGAGCTTTAATCACTAATTTTCACATAACAAGTTTAATTCGGAAGGTAGATAAAAACATGAATATACTTGGAATAGCAAATGCTAATAGTTAGGTATGGTCGACTCTTTGGAATAACTTGGTTTTATTTGGAGTTGGATGCATGAGTGGAACTCATACTTGGTTATAGAGGCTAGCAAAAGACTGGGAGCGACCAACTAAGAGAGCAATAATGGCCATAATCATGCAAAGCGACAAAAAATCATTAATTAAAGCATAAAGTGACATTACAAGTCGAAAACTAAATAATCATAGACGCTATGGTGACTTGGTATAGTCATAACATGGTGTGAGCATGCGCCAAGTCAACCCAAATAAAGCATCAAAGGAGAATACCACAATACTATGCTTTAATATGCTAAAACAACGCATGATTCTTTCAAGGCACATTAAGCAATCTCAATTGTGTATAACATGTTATGCTACAGCAATCATCACTAAGCATAAAGTCAAAAAAATATCAAGCATGACATGCCAAATCATAGCCCACAATCAAAAACAAGCTCCTTTTTACCACTTAAGCATGAACTTTCGTACTTTTTTCCAATCCAAACCAACTTATTTGAAAACTAATGTATGAATGAGGGGGTCCAACCAATTTATTCAAGCAAACTAAGCAAACAAAAACCAAAAACGAAGAGGCTCCAAGAACAACACAACTGTGCATGAAACAATAAAAATGAAGTGTTTGGAAGAAACCTGAGATTTTTATTGATGAAGAAGGGGATTCCTTGGTCATCCCCAAGATTTGACGCTTGTACTTCTTGAATATTTCTTGCTGTGACACGGGTGACATCCCCAAGCTTGAGCTTTTGTTCATACTTCATCTTATCACATTACTCTTTCCTACACTCAAAAATTTCCTTCATACAAAACTTCACACAATCTTCATTAGCAACATTAGTGCACTCAAGATAATAAGTCTTTTGGTTCAGTTTCAACACAAGTAGAACTTCCATTAAAATACAAGATACTGTAGCAATTCCTTTAAAAAGTTCAAATGATCAAAGATAACTCAAAGAGAAAGAGATTAAGAGGCAAATGCAAATAATGGCAGAAATCTGTCAAAACAGACAAGCAGGTAACAACCAATTTTTTCGAAACCCTTATGTTGCTCAAATCGAAAAGTATTGATCTAACAAAAGTGCGCTAACAACCTAGGGCAGAAGCACAAAATATTACACCTCAAACCGAAGTACGGATATTTTTCACGAATTTTTACAGCGAAGCACAAAAATCTGTTTCGGGACATCAACTTTATCAAGTATTACTTCTCTCTTATTAGAGGTTACTCTTGGCACAAAAACCACACAAAATGGTAAGTAGAGGTTATTAGTGAAGCAATAACTTCCAAGACTGAACTAAAACTTTTGGGTTATCGCCCAATAAGTACTTTTATTTAATTCCTTTAACTTAGGTATGATAGTTTGAGCAGATGCTCACATAGGAAATATGAATTGAAGTAAAAGAGAGCGTCAAGAAGCAAATTCAAAACACATTTAAGTCTAACTCACTTCCTATGCATAGGAATCTTGTAAAGAAACAAGTCATGAAAGCACAAAGCAATGAGCATAGGAAAGCAGAACAAGTGCAACTTCAAGAATTTCAACATAAAGAGGGGAAATTTAATATTATTGAGATGCATAGAACCATGTTTCCTTCTCTCATAATAACTTTCAGTAGCATCATGAATAAAATTAACAATATAACTATCACATAAAACATTTTTATCATGAGCCACATGCATAAAAGAATTAATACTCCCCACATAAACCTAGTAATTCTTATTAATTGTAGTGGGAGCAAATCCAACAAAATAGCTATCATTATTATTCTCATCGCCACAATCATAAAATATAGGTGGCATATTGTAATCATAATTAATTTTCACCTCAATAGTAGGTGGACTGAAAATATCATATTCATTATTGTAATCATCATATATTGGAGGTATAGTATCATCATATGCAATAGAATAGTTGTCTTCCAAAGTGTGTTCATTTGTAAACATATCATTATTGGAAAGAACATGGATAATAATAATAGTGCAGCAATTATTAATATCATCATTTTCAGAATTGGTACCGAAGAGATTTTCAATATCAAAAGAAGTGTGCTTTTCCCTATCATGATCACTACTATAGGTAACAAGCATAAGAACATCATCGAGTTTAGACTCATCAAAAACTATAATAGGAGCAACGTTCTTAGGGGAAAATACCGTTTCCTCCCTCCTTTTACTCCTCCTCCTCTTCTTCTTATTCTTCTCCTCTTTAGGAGGATTCCTTATTTTCATTAATAAGATCAAAACACATATTAAATCTGTCATATTTTGGTAAAATATCATATTTTATAATATTTTCTATGTAAGTATTTGTGTGGCAATTATCAACACAATAAAGATGACAACCATGCAGGACGATATTCATACCAAAATCACTCATATCTACCAAAGAAGTTTTTCTTGATAACTCTTCACACCCCAAAAATAATGTAAGTTCATCATGCTGATTAGGAGTGATCATGTCATCACAATACAAACTTGCAGTACTCATTGGATTAGAAGGTCTATTATTATGGCCTGAGCATTGAAAATTGAAATGACCCACTTCAAAACAAATTCACAAATAAAATGATAGAGGGCATAAACTTTTTTACCAAGATCAATTAGAGCTCTATACCACGTTCTAGCTTTTTCATTCCTGTGGGTGATACAATATTCTTCTTCAATTTGAATCTTCTCACAAGGTCTATGTATTCCACAAAAATTAACATGCTTATAAGAAATAGTACTTTAGAGATTTGAGCATGTTTATTTCTATCATCAATAAAAGTTTGATTTTTCATGCAAGTGTCTTTAAAAGGCTCTTGATACATGCCCCATTTTTCTCTAGGATGATTAATATGAGAAGAAAAGGCTCTAAAGCAATCAACAACAATTTGAGGATCAAGATCATATTTAGAACTAAGCTCTTCAAAATTAGAAGTTTCAGCGAAAGACTTAATGCAATCATACTCATAGTTTATACCTGGTTATTTACCTTTGTCATTATCCCAATCTTCGGTATTGCTTTGAATTGTTTCAAGAAGATCCCACTTAGCTTTGACCTCCTTAATTGTGAAGGATCCCTCTAAAAAGGTATCTAGATAGTCCTTGTGATGTCCTGAAAGCCGTGCAGAAAAATTATTAATAACAATATTACTGCGGAGCTCATGAATGGGACATTTGAGCATTAGTGACTTCAATCTCCCCTATGCTTGGGAAATACTTTCTTCATCATGTGGACGAAAATTATAAATGTAATTCCTATCTTTATGAACTTCATTAGGAGGATAAAACTTAGAGTAAAAGAGAGATTCAAGTTCCTTCCACTCCGAATGATGAGGATCGTCTAGTAGCTTATACCACTCCCTTGCTTTGCCCTTAAGTGATAAATAGAATAGCTTCCACTTAACTTGGTTCATTGAAATACCAGCACAGTTGAACAACTCGCATAATTCGTGTATAAAGAGTAAATGATCACCAGGATGGACAGTTCCATCTCCAACATAACTGTTATTCATAACATGTTCAACAATTGTTATAGGTATTTTAAAAGGGATGCTTTCAGTATGTGGATTTAAAATATTACAAGTACCATTAGAATTATCACATATGGGAGATAAAGTATCATCAGAGCAAATTTTCTTCTTTAAAGATGTGAAACTAAAAATATCATTTTCATAAAAACTAACTTCCCCCAAGCTCAGACGTTTCCATAGCATTAGTAACAAAGGTGTTCAAAAGATTCATACTAATAACATTGTTATTAGCATGCAAAGAAAGTTCCATGGTTTCTTTAATTTTCTTTTTAGGCAATTCATGTTCTACGTTAGGAAAAATACTAAAAATCTCTCTAATATTGTTGTTGTTTTCCATTAAGCCTAACTAGTGAAAATAAAAACAAGAAACAAAAATATATGATCGCAGAATCTAAAGGAAATAACTTCGAGTACTCACACACCAGGAATCGCACTAGAAGATAGCTTAGTAGCCAGAGGATGTGAATACCTTTTACCTTACCCCCCTGCAATGGCGCTAGAAAATATCTTGATGTCTATGCACTTCTATTCTAGTAGACAATTGTTGGGCCTCTAAGTGCAGAGGTTTGTAGAACAGCAGCAAGTTTCTCTTAAGTGGATCACCCAAGGTTTATCGAACTCGGGGAGGAAGTGGTCAAAGGTATTCCCTCTCAAGCAATCCTGCAATCAAGATACAAGAAGTCTATTGTGTCCCCAACACACCCAATACACTTGTAGGTGTATAGGTGCACTAGTTCGGCGAAGAGATAGTGAAATACAAGTGGTATGGATAATTATAAGTGGTAACGGTGCCAGAAAAGAGCTTGACGGGTAGGAAGAGACTAAAGGCAATCTGAAATAAAGATGGAAGCAAGCAAACATGTAACAGATCTAGTTGAAAACGGTGTTTCAATGGGGCTATAACACTCTCATATAAATATCTTCGCTTCGTGATACTACTCTGAACTACTCTCTGGTTGGACACTCTAATCCATGGTAGGGCTATAACAACACACCTCAAAGTTCGCTTTCCGCATCTAGATAACCCCACACTGTCACCTTGAGCACTAGATGGTTCCAACAAACACCACAATTTCATAGAGACATCCAAATCCAAACATAATTCATAAGAAGTATTTGTAATCTCTAGCCTAAGTGCCACCATGGTGTGCACGCAGTCACTTTCACACACACGGGGAGAGCAGAGATCTATTAAAGCACTTGAGTAGCAAGGTAGATCTACTTGATTAGAAATCTCATGATCACAATATGATCATGCATAGAGAGAGAGATGAACACATAGCTACCAGTAGAACCCTTAGCCTCGAGGAAGATCTACTCCCTCATCATCATGGGAATCAGCAACAACGATGGATATGGGGGTGGAGATCGATAGAAATGGCTCCGGGGGCACTTCCCCGTCCAGGCAGGGTGCCGGAACAGAGACTTTCTATCCCCCGAATCTCCCATTCGGTGGCGGCGGTGCTACGGAACTTTTTGTGGCTGGAGGCTAAATGATTTAGGGTTTTCTCATCGGGAGGGTTCTTATAGACGAAGGGGCGATGTTAGCGGGTGGACCAGGGGCCCACACCACCCGGTGGCGCGGCCAGCGGAACCCGTGCCACCACATGGTGTGGCTAGCTCCTGGACCCTCTCCATCTCGTCTTCTGGCTCCGTGAGTCTTCCGGTAAAATATCGACTTTAGCTTTTGTCCGGTCCAATTTCCAAGAATATTCATTTTCTAGCTTCTCTGGACCCAAAAACAGAAGAAAACATGCAAATGGAACTATGGCATCTTGTTAATAGGTTAGTTCCAGAAAATGTGTAAGTACTCCAAAGTGTGGACAAAACATAAGAAAGTAGATATAAAACAAGCATGGAACATCAAAAATTGTAGATATGTTTGCAACATATCACAAACCTCTTCGTGGCAGCGGCTACGTGCAAAAGTGTGTGAAGTTGCGAATATCTACAAGGGTTGAGAGCTATTGCATTGGCATCAGGGATCAATCGAGAGGTTCGTGAGTGTCATACAAGTTACCCAATTTCATCATACATCCACCTCGCTTACCGAGAAGATCAGGCCACCCCATATCTTTGTTAATTTACATGGTGTGCCAAATACTATTGTTTCTAATCGTGATACTAAATTTCTTAGCCACTTTTGGAGATGTTTATGGTCTAAGTTGGGGCCTAAATTTTTGTTCAGTACTACATAACATCCCCAAACTGATGGGCAAACTGGAGTAGTCAATAGAACTCGGTACTATGTAGCGGGGTATGTTACAGAGGAACTTAAAATTGTGAGAAGAATGTTTACCTCATATTGAATTTCCTTATAATAGTTCGCTGCATTCTACCACAAAGATGTGCCCATTTTAGATTGTGTATGGTTTTATTCCTCGTGCACCTATTGATTTGTTTCCATTACCATCTTCAATAATTTGGATTCTACACAACATGCTAAAATGATATTAACGTTACATGAGACTACTAAAGACAACATAGAACTCATGAATGCTAAGTATACACTCGCTAGGGGTAGAGGAAGAAAATATGTTGTGTTTGATGTTGGTGATCTTGTTTGGTTACATTTGCGCAAAGATTGTTTCCCTAATTTGCGCATGTCTAAGTTAATGCCACGTGTTGTTGGGCCTTATAAGGTGTTAGAGAAAATAAATGATAATGCATATAAACTTGAGCTGCCTGCAGAATTTGGTACGGTTAGTCCTACATTTAACATTGCAGATTTAAAGCCTTAGTTTGGTGAGGAAGATGAGAGTGCGCCGAGGATGACTTGAATTTAAGTAGGGGAGCAAGATCAGGATATCCCATCTATTGATACAACTGATGTACATGTAGCTACAATAATACAAGGACCTATCACTCGAGCTCGTGCCTAACAACTTAACTATCAGGTACTTTAATTTCTTGGAACTATTCCTCACATATAGGAGAATATGATGCTACCTAAATCAGATGTGTGTTACTCTTAAGAATGATGGACCTACCATGGATGAGAGGGACAAGCATTGGAGCATGATCTTGCATGGAGATGGCAGCAAGCATGTGAGGATCGAAGAGGACGGTGCAAATGGATATTTTAGAACTTTGGATCCACCGTAATGATGATTGCAGACTTGGACGTAATATTCCAGAATTACACATCATTGATTTATCCATAGCATAATATAGTGTTGAATCACCTTTATTTTGGGCCAGTCCCATGTTATTTTCGTAGGAATTAAATAAGCCACTTTTTAGAGTCCATATTTGAGAAGCAACGGCCTTCTAGGGTTAGGTTCGGCCACCATACCTTTGGCTGGCCAAAAAACCCACATTTTCCTCCTTAAATACGTGCATAGCCATCACTTTTAGACTCATATTTTGTTTAGACTAAAAGTTAGCTATCATTGCAACTTTGCCAAAGCTTGAATGTCGTAGTGACCTCATGTTCTTCGCACCAATTCAGGATCCCACCTTATTCAATAAAGGTTTCATCCTTATCCGTGTTATCTTGATTGCAATATTAGTTCTTACTTGTTCTGAATTTTAGGTAGGAATTAAGACCCTCGCTGGTCATGATGACCGTGCTTCCGCAAAATCATTAACCTCTAGGAGATGGGCCTAGAAATTGCATTGGTGCTCCTGCTCGCACATGTATTCGGATATTCAAGCCCAAAGTCCACCCAAATTGACTATCACCATCTCATCGAAAGACCGGACACCTCTTACCTATCAATGAAACTTAAACTAAAGATCCACAAGGGGTATATTCTAGTTCTAGTATCCAAGTTTAAGGTTACAATGAGGAGGAGGTGGTCTATATATAGGCCAACAACTAAGCAGGGGTAGTTTGGGAAATAAAGGATAAGTTTTGGACGAACTAGGGAGTACTTGGGCCGAAGGCCCAGCTATTTGTGCGTAGGCACATCACTTACGTCGGACACTCTGGAGTCATTGCACCGAAGACTCTGGTCGAGGCGGAAATTCTAGGGTACCAGGGAGAGACTCCGGACGTGTTCCAGGGGATAGTAGACATGGTCGGTTGAGGGCGAGCCAGAGACTCCAGGGGTGTGCGGGTGGAGACTCTGGGGTCATCCTGAGAATCCGGATTTGACTCCGAGCGGATTCCAGGGGCTTGCAACCTGATGTTGCGTGAGGTGAGGCCGGAGACTCCGGGTGGTCGTGGGCGGATACTCTGGTCCTAAAGCCGAATTTTCATGTTCATCTTACGAAGTTGTTTGACGACTTGTCGGAGCTTCATACCTGAGTATGCACAGCATAGTGGCATGAGGTATCAGGCCATTCAACGGTATTTCGAAGTCACAAAGAGATAGGAGCGAGTTAATCTTGTCATAGAGTAACTTGCCTCGGGCCCGAGTCATGGGTCCACTTGGGGGTCTTGGTGGTGACGATGTGGGGATGCCCGTAGGATGGGATGCATCTTCTCCCCCCACTGGGAAAGAGTCATCCTGAATCTTCAACCCCTTCATCTCCATGGAATGGTGATAGGTCCTTCACATTGAATGTATTGCTCGCGAGATACTTAGACGTAGGGATGTCGATCATGTAGGCATTGTTGTTAATATTCTAGAGGACCTTGAAGGGGCCATCTCCTCTTGGCTTGAGATTGGAATCACGTTCCTTGCGGAACCATTCCTTGCTTAGGTGTATCCACACAAGGTCACCTTCTACAAAGATCATCTCTTTCTTTGTCTTGTTTAGCCTTGACGCTTAGCAAAGGACTTGCTAATGTTGGGCCACGCAGAGATAAACAAAACTTTTTCCCTACGCGGTGATCCCAAGATCTAGCTGAGGTAGTAGGCCACGAGAATTACCACTAGACGCGCGGTTGCGGAATTGATGAAGCACGTCGCTTCATGCAGTACAGTCCTCACGATCAGTTCCGATCCACGATCGTCAAAGTGCTGAACGTAGAGCACCTCCGCCAGTATCCAAATGTACGAGGAGGAGCACCGGCGATGGACTGCTAGGTCCGGTACGGAAGCGACAGGACTAGACTGGGGCTAGGGTTTCCAACACATGGAGTGACCTAACCTTGTGCTCTAAGCACCATGAGTCCAACTCACTGACTCTGTCCGTTGCCTTTTCAGGTCCAACCCAAATATGCTCCTGGTGACCTAGACACGATCCGAGTCTCACTCGTGACCGATCAGTTGGTCGCTTCTCCTAGCAGAACGTGCCAACTCCCAAGTACCAAAGAGTCATGACGACATACCTTCTAGTGCGACTTTCGTCTGAGTCCCTTTTGCCTCGCGATCTACCTTATCGAACTATAGGCGAATAATCGTCATCCCTTAAATAGTCCGACTCTCTTTCTCGATCCGAGATAAGTGATTCATCCGACTAACTCTCAGTCTATTGCCTCGATTAACACATAACCGAGTCATGCATGGCCATGCTTTCCGAATCATATCTTCCAAGAGGGCCTAGAGAATATCTCTCTAGACGGAGGGGTAATATCCCATCTTGATTATTCACATCACGCAGCTTGATTCCAGTCAACCCGAACTCCGCCTTTATAACTGCCCAGTGACGGAATAGTGTTTTACAGAACCTAAGTCGGTGATCCTCAACTCGGATTGTCCAATAACATCAGGTCTAAGGATTACAATGATTGATATATACAAATGATGACTTATTCGTTGTATCTCAATATGGGTCAGTCGACCTCGCTAAACTCTTTAGCCGAATCAGTGTAAATCGTAATAGCATCTCTATGCCCATGACAAGTGGAACCGAGTCATTAGCCGACTTTCACATTAGTCTAAGTTGTGTGTCTAGTACAACCTCAACGACCAAGGACAATTAGTATAAACAACATGAATATATAGTTCCACAATCGAATCACATA
Organism: Avena eriantha; assembly: GCA_910589775.1. Classification (NCBI taxonomy): domain Eukaryota; kingdom Viridiplantae; phylum Streptophyta; class Magnoliopsida; order Poales; family Poaceae; genus Avena; species Avena eriantha. The sequence continues at coordinate 324,164,874 of OU342742.1, forward strand.
TTCAATGATATATATCAGTAGTTCATACATGGAAAATAACTTTATGAATAAATTGGAAATAACATCATACATGATTGCCTCTAGGGCATATTCCCAACAGTCTCCCACTTGCACTTGAGTCAATCATCCGACATCACATGTCTAGGCATCTAATTCCCATAGCTCTCAGGTGCGCCTCATGCTTCGGCTGTGGAAGTGGCTTTGTCAACAGATCCGTAATGTTTTCATCCGTGTGTACCTTGCATAACTTGATATCACCTTGATACACGAACTAGCGAATAAGGTGGTACCGCATGAGTATATGTTTGTTTTTCTGGTGTTGTCTAGGTTCCTTGGCTTGTGTAATAGCACCATTGTTGTCACAATACACGTCTAACGGATTGGACGAGCCCTAAACCACACCAAGATCCATGAGGAAATTCCTCATCCAAACGGCCTCCTTTGCCACCTCTGAGGCAGTAATATACTCAGCCTCTATCGTAGACGCATACACTGTCTCTTGCTTGGAACTCTTCCAGCTCATTGCCCCTCTGTTTATCACAAACACATATCCGGATTGTGAACGAGAATCATCCGAGTCAGTGAGATAACTCGCATACGTGTAACCCCTTACACTGAGTTCATCCTCACCTCCATAAACCAGGAACATATCCTTAGTTCTTCTCAAGTACTTAAGGATATTTTTAGCTGCTGCCCAGTGGATCTCTCCAGGGTCAGCCTGGTATCTGCTCACAACACTTAGAGCATAGGAAATATCCGGCCTAGTACAAATCATAGCGTACATGATGGATCCGACTATAGAAGCATACGGAATCGCACTCATTCAACTTCGCTCATCAGTTGTCGTAGGACACTGAGTCTTGCTAAGTTTTACGCCATGGGACATCGGTAAGAACCCCTTCTTAGACGATTCCATGTTGAACTTCTTCAACAATTTAGCCAAATATGTACTCTGACTCAATCCAATGAGCCGCCTTGATATATCTCTATAGATTCGGATTCCTAGTATGTAAGTCGCCTCACCCAAATCCTTCATAAAAAAACCCTTTTCCAATGATTCCTTGGTCTCTTGCAACATATGCACATCATTTCCAATCAGGAATATGTTATTCACATATAAGATCAGAAATTTTACTTTGCTCCCACTAAACTTCTTGTATAAACAAGAATCATGATCACTCTTGATGAAGCCAAATGATTTGACTACCTCATCAAAACGAATGTTCCAACTCCGAGATGCTTGCTTCAACCCATAAATGGATTTCCGAAGTTTGCATGCCTTGTCAGCATTAACCGGATCAACAAAACCCTTGGGATGTATCATATACACATCCTCGGTTAAATTTCCATTAAGGAAAGTCGTCTTGACATCCATTTGCCATATCTCATAGTCGAAATAGGCTGCTATAGCTAACATGATCCGAACTGACTTAAGCATTGCCACGGGAGAGGAAGTCTCATCGTAGTCAACTCCTTGAACTTGTCGGAACCCCTTCGTGACAAGCCGTGCCTTATAGATAGAAACATTCCCATCCATATCAGTTTTATTCTTAAAGACCCATTTGCACTCGACGGGTCTTACACCGTCTGGCAGATTAACCAAGTTCCAAACCTGATTTTCATCCATGGACTTTAACTCGGATCTCATGGATCCAAGCCATGACTCAGAATCAGATCCCACCATCGCTTCCGAATAAGTTGTCGGCTCATCACTGTCCAACAACAACACATCACAAGCACTTCGCAATCTGGCCGATCTTCGTAGTGTCTGTGCAGTTGTCGGCTCAGGTATCACGATTGGCTCAACCTCTAAGGCTTTTGTCGACTCGCTGCTGGCCGGTATCTCTCAAATTTCTTCGAGCTGCACCGTGCTCCCACTGACTCCCCGACTGAGAAACTCTTTCTCACGGAAGACACCATTCCGAGATAAACACTTTGCCCTCTTCTCGGTTGTAGAAGTAGTAACCCAAGGTTTCCCTCAGATACACCACAAAAATACACTTATCTGACTTAGCTGTAAGCTTGTCCGACTGAAGTCGCTTGACAAAAGCTTCACAACCCCAAATATTAAGAAAATACAAACTCGGCTTCTTGCCAGTCCACATCTCATGCGATGTCTTCTCTAATGACTTTGATGGTACTCTGTTTAGTGTGAACGCTACAGTTTCTAGACAATAACCCCAAAATGGTAAAAGTAGATCTGTCCGACTCATCATTGATCGTACCATGTCTAACAAGGTCCGATTCCTCCTTTCCGACACACCGTTTCTCCGCGCCATTCCTGGAGGAGTGAGCTAGGGAACTATTCCACAACTCTTCAAATGGTCATCAAACTCATGGCTCGTGTACTCGCATCCTTGGTCCGACCGAAGAAACTTTATTTTCTTGCTGAGTTGATTCTGTACCTCATTCTGGAATTCCTTGAAGTTTTCAAAGGCTTCCGACTTATATTTCATCAAGTAGATATATCCATACAGACTCAAATCATCAGTGAATGTAATGAAGTACTCATAACCACCTCTGGCTGTCATGCTCATCGGGCCACATACATCACTATGTACTAGTCCCAATAAGTCGGATGCCCTTTCACAACTCTTTGCAAAAGGTGTCTTGGTCATCTTGCCGAGTAGGCAGGATTCACATGTCTTGAACGACTCCAAGTCGAACGAAGTTAGGAGTGCATCATCATAGAGATTCTTCATGCGTTTCCAACTTATATGACAAAGCCAACAATGCCAAAAGTAAGGCATATTCAGATCATTTGGTTTCAACCTTTTCACATTTATATTATAGACAGATTCACCATCATGATTCAAAATAAATAACCCGTCCTGGACGGGTGCAAAGCCGTGTAACATATCATTCAAATACAAAGGACAACCATTATTCTTAATATTTGACTCATAGCCTTGTCTCATCAAAAAATGAGGCAAAAATAATGTTTCAACTAAGCACTGGAACATAATAACAATTATTCGGCTCCATTAAGAATCCGGAAGGTAAATGAAGTTGCATCGTGCCGACTTCCAACGCAGCGACTCTCGCTTTGTTGTCGACTCGAATGTCAACCTCGCCTCTCTCCATGCTCCTAGTTCTTACTAGTCCCTGCAACGAGTTGCAGATCTGAATAACTGTTCCCGTATCATATACCCAAGAACTCCCAGGTGCATCAGCAAGATAAATTTCTATAACATTGCAAACAAGCGTACCTGAGCCGGAAGTCACACCTCCACTCTTGGCTTTGTTAGCCAGATACTTGTTGCAATTCCTCTTCTAGTGGCCATCCGCCTTGCAATAGAAGCAAGTGGATCCGGCTGCAGGAGATGGCTTAGTCCCTGAGGAAGTGCTTTGGAACTAGTCCTCGGCCTTACCTCCCGACTTTGCCTACTTCTTCTTAGTCCAAGAAATCTTCTTGAACTTAGCCTTATTATGCACCATCAACACTTCACTGGCGCCTTTCTTGAGATCCACCTCAGCCTGCTTGAGCATCCCATGTAATTCAGTGAGCTTCTTATCCATGCCAAGCATGTGGTAGTTCGATATGAACTGACCATACGCACTAGGAAGAGAGTTCGGAATTATGTCTGTAGCAAACTCTTTGCTAATGGGGTAGCCCAGCCTTTCCAGAGAATGCACGTAACCAACCATCTTCATCACATGCGGACTCGGTGGTTTGCCATCCTTAAGCTTGCAGCTCAACAAAGCCTGAGAGACTTGATACCTCTCAGTCTTTTCCTGAGCCTGGAACATGCTTTTGAGGCTTTCGATCATATCGTAGGCCTCAACATTCTCGAACTGCTGCTACAAGTCCGGTTCCATGTGAGCAAGCATAAGACAGCTAATCTTCGTGGATACATCACAAATCCTACAGTAGGCATTGGTGGCTGCGACTATCGCATTCTCATTCGGCTCATCTGGAAGTGGGTTGTCTAGGACATGGTCCCTCTTTTCTTGTTTGAGAATAATTCTCAGATTACGATACTAGTTGGTGAAGTTAGTTCCATTTAGCTTATCTTTCTCTAAGATGGTTCTCAAAGCAAAACTGGAAATCTACGGGGGACTGCTAGGTGCCATTGATCTACAACAGAAAAAATATGCAAAGCACTTAAGACATGTATCCACAAAAGAGCAAGCATATTAAACACTTCCATACTTATGCTCCCACTAGAACCAACACCCCTCCGATGGTTTCTTAGTGATTCAGGATCCTAAATAAGCAAGTCGACTAGTGAGATTTAGCATCACCATTAGCCGTCAAGTGATCTAGGTAGACAACTCCTTGTCAATCGCATCTCATACGACTCCTGTTGGATGGGTGGAATCATATGCCCCGGCTCCCATCCGACTTTTCCCTGTGTCCCACAACTGTTGTGATAGACCCGTCAAGATTACCAAGTGCTTCCGCTGTAAGAGTCTGACTCGAACCCACCTTGTCGGAAAGAATTGAGCCCACTACCAAAAATGTCCGACTTGTGATGATGCAGCACTAGCGGAGAAACCGACTAGACCTTCTTTGAGGGATTACTTTCTACCAACTATCTAATAGAGGTAAAACAGAGACATAAACATAACACAAAACAAAGCAATTATAGTGTGAAATGGTATGGCTCTCTTCATGGCGATCTCCATCTCCACAAATCTTGTAATTCGACTAGTGTTAACTCTTGTCACGTGCCGTCTTACACCATGTAGCCGACTTGTACATCGACTTGCATGCCATCCGGGTTCTCCAAACATCTACACTAGCTAGTAATGTAAATTACATGGAGAATCCGACATGCAGGTCATTATACAATAAAATTATAGCACCTAGGCTCTAGCCAGCTGACAAAAACCGCGATACGCAGATCACGTATGGATTACACACATCACATGCACATAAGCCATACCATTCACAACATCATCCTGCAAAAACAAGTTATGCATAGATACGATATCTCCTGGTGTTGTGAAAACTTGCAATGACATCTAAGGCGCTACGACAGAGCGAAGCCGGCGGTCTCGATTTTTCCGAAAACGCAGATCTCATCTGCATTCCGGACAGGATTTCTTCATCGGATAAAATAATTTTATGCAAATCCGATCCGGACTCCGATTCGACCAAACTCTTTGATCTTCGATCACCGCATCCGGATTTACGTGTCACCGTCTACCCTGATGGCGGAAGCCGACTGGTAGGGGTATGTTGTTCCACGACCTTAGCAGTTAGATCATGGAAACCAGATCATCCATTTCCAGAGTACAATTGATCCAATCAACTTTGTACAAAACCGATCTATCTCATAGATCGACCACCAAAACTGCAATTAGATCCATTCTAATGCCAACCGCATATCACATATGCATGATCTCGAGCCTAAAACCAGAAGCTAATGCTCTGATACCACTGTTGGGCCACGCAGAGATAAAAAAACCTTTTTCCCTACGCGGTGATCCCAAGATCTAGCTGAGGTAGTAGGCCACGAGAATTACCACTAGACACGTGGTTGCGGAATCGATGAAGGACTTCGCTTGATGCAATGCAGTCCTCACGATCCGTTCCGATCCATGATCGTCGAAGTGTTGAACGTACAACACGTCCGCCAGTATGCACACGCACGAGGAGGAGCACCGGCGATGGATTGCTAGGTCCGGTATGGCGGCGACAGGACTGGACTGGGGCTAGGGTTTCCAACACATGGAGTGACCTATCCTTGTGCTCTAAGCACCTACGCCCCAGCTTATATAGGGAGTGAAACTGGGCTCCACTCACTTGTGGCCCATTCACTAAATGGCCTATATTAGTCACTGTGAGTCCAACTCACTTACTCTGGCCGCTTCCTTTTTGGGTCCAACCCAAATATGCTCCCACTCTTAATTGTGTGACCCGACAGGCTCATGGTGACCCGGACATGATCCGAGTCTCACTCGTGACCGATCAGTTGGTAGCGGCTCCTAGCAGAACATGTCAACTCCCAAATACCAAAGACTCATGACGACATACCTTCCAATGCGACTTTCATCTGAGTCCCTTTTGCCTCACGATATACCTTGTCGAACTATAGGCGAATAATCGGCAACCCTTAAATAGTTCGACTCTCTTTCTCGATCCGAGATAAGTGATTCTTCTGACTAACACTTAGTCGATTGCCTCGGTTAACACTTAACCGAGTCATGCATGGCCATGCGTTCCGAATCATATCTTCCGAGATGGCCCAGAGAATATCTCTCCAGGCGGAGGGGTAAGATCCCATCTTGGTTATTCACATCACACAGCTTGATTCTCAGTCGACCCGAACTCCGCCTTTATAACTGCCCAATGACGGAATAGCGTTTGACAGAACCTAAGTTGATGATCCTCAACTCGGATTGTGCAATAACCTCAGGTGTAAGGATTATATTGATTGAGATATACAAATGATGACTTATTCGTCGTATCTCAATATGGGTCAATGCGACTCGCTAAACTCTTTAGCCAAATCAGTGTAAATCGGAATAGCATCTCTATGCCCATGACAAGTGGAACTGAGTCATCAGCCGACTTTCACATTAGTCTAAGTTGTGTGTCCAGTACAACCTCAACGACCAAGGACAATCAGTATAAACAACATGAATATATAGTTCCACAATCGAATCTAATATTTAATAATATATGTCAGTAGTTCATACATGGACAATAACTTTATGAATACATTGGAAATAACATCATACATGATTGCCTCTAGGGCATATTCCCAATAGTTGATTGATAGTAGCTGTTGTGTCTTTATGTAGTTTCTTCATTGCTTGAGAGCGCTTCTCGACGTCCATGTTGGTGCGCTCGTGGAGAGGAACTGGGAGGATGTCGAGCGCGGTGAGGGGCTCGAATCCGTAGGCTATCATGAATGGACTCTTCATTGTTGTGGAGTGCTTGGCTCAATTGTACGCAAACTTGGCAGTGGGAATGTAGCCCTCCAAATCCTTAAGATTCTTCTAGATCAACACTCATAGGAGGGTTCCGAGGCTTCAGTTGACAACCTTGGTTTGGCCACCGATTTGAGGGTGTGAGGCGGATGAGAAGAAGAGCTTGACGCAGAGATTGGCCATAAGAGTGTTCCACATGTAGCTCATGAATTTGATGTCGTGGTCGGAGATGATGGTTATTAGCACACCATGGAGACAGACAATTTCCATGAAAAACAAATTTGTGATATGTGAAGCCTCATCGGTCTTATGGCAAGGAATGAAGTGTGCCAAAAAATAATCAACTACAACAAATATGGAATCATGGCCATGCTTAGATGTAGGAAATCCTAATACAAAGTACATGCTAATGTCCGATGAAGGTCGTCCCAGGGCTTATATGGGCGGCTGGGGCGGCCAAAGTTGAAAACAAGTCGTAATCGACTCAAACTAATACAACCGGTTCGGAACAGATCCGTTAGCGACAGGACATTCCCGTCCGTATGGGCCGGACATTCCGGTCAGCTAGACATTCCGGGTAGTAAACACCGGACAGTCCAATCTAGTCGGAAACTTCATAGCTTCCAGCTGGAATCCATGTGGCTTCTGATTTTCCCTCTAATATGGCAGCCACCTTGGCACGTCTCAGGGTCAGCCGGATTGTCTGGGTGGTATGCGCCGGACACTCCACTTTCTTTAGAAAACTTCACATCGTCCTTGATGATCTTTTCCTCGTTTAGTGTGATGAGAACATCCCATCTATTGATACAATCGTTGTACCTACATCTACACAAATACAGGGTCCTATCAGTCGAGCTCATTCCAAACAACTTAACTATTAGGTACTTTTATTTCTTGCAACTATTCCTCATATATGTGAGAATATCATGATGCCCAGATCAGATGTGTCTGTTACCCTTAGGAATGATGGACCTAGCATGGACGGGAGGGACAAGCATTAGAGCATTGTCATGCATGGAGATGGCAGCAAGCATGTGAGGATTGAAGAGGACACCAAAAGTGGAGATTTCAGAACATTGAAGCCACCATAATGATGATTGGAGACCTGGACAAAACATTCAATAATATTACTTTATATATTCGTCCATACTTAATATGGTGTTGCGTCATCTTTATTTTGGGCCAGGCCCAAGTTATTTTCAGAGGAATTTAAATAGCCACTTTTTCGAGTCCGTATTTGACGGGAAAAGGTCTTCTAGGGTTGGATTCGGCCACCATACCTATGGCCGGTGAAAACCCCACCTTTTCCTCCTGAAATACCCCCATAGCCATCACTTTAGACTAGGATTTATTTAGACTAAAAGTTAGCCATGCTTGCAACTTTGCCAAGGCTTGAGTGTTGCAGAGACATCCTGTTGTTCCCACTTATTTAGGATCCCACCTTATTCAATAAATCTTTCGTCTTAATCCGCAATATCTTGATTGCAATATCAGTTCTTACATGTTCTCGATTTTAGGTAGGAATTAAGACCCTCGCTGGTCAGGCTGATCGTGCTTCTACAAGATCGATAACTGATATGAGGTGGCCACATATTCTTACTAGGCGAGGGTGGTTGATGATGATAATGGTGGGGATAACTTGTATGATGCTCATGAACCTCTCGATCGATCCCTGATGTCAATGCAACAGCTCTCAACCCTTGTAGATATTCACAACTTCACGCACTTGCACACGTAGTTGCTGACCATGAAGCTGTTTGTGATCTTCCAATTCCCAATGGAACAGCAGATCACACAAACTTGCAATTGGCTAAATCCCAATGGATCAACTAATCACACTTGATTGATAGTAGCAAATACACCAGATCAATACGAATTGGTCCAGCGGTTCAATTGGACGCAAATAGAAACTCAATGAATGTAGGGTTTACTTTAAATGTGGTCTAAACTAAGCTAAGGGGGCGCCCTAGAGCTTATAAGGGTGGCTGGGACAAACAGAAGACCAAAACAAAACGTTTCCAACTCTAATAGATACGTCCGGATCGGATGAAACCGTGTGGGGCCGGACATTCCGGGGTAGACGGGCCTGAGTGTCCGGGTCGGCCGGACATTCTGGGTGGTAAACACCGGATAGTCTGGTCCGAGCAGAAACTTTAGAGCTTCTGGCTGGATTCCGGATGGCTTCCGATTTGTCCTTTTGAATGGCAACCACCAGGCACATCTTGGGGTAGACTGGATTGTCCAGGTGGTATGCGCCGGATACTTCGGTTTCTTTAGAAAACCTCGTTCCTTTCTTCTTGATGATCTCCTCCTCGCACCGTGCACCTGCCTCCCGCTCCTCCATCATGCATCCTTGGATGATCATCACGTCGGACTCCTTGCCTTACTCCCTCTCCTTCCCGCTAGAGCTAGTCTAAAGGATATTAAATCATGTCAAACAATAACACCATGATTTATATAGTATAAAGTTCTTATAAATCAAAGTATCTTGTCCAACTAGGAATGAAGTCACCTTGTGATATTTTTCAACAAGGCTCAGTATTTCCTTCTAGCATAAATGTCAACACCCGGATTTTTAATCCCAGATGCCTGTTATGCCATACATCGCAATCCCAGTATGACAATTTTTGCGAGACATAACATATTGGGTATCACAGTTCATCATCCATTACAAACCATAATAAGGTCTTACACGAATAAAGGATCTCACGATCCAGCCTTAATACAAACAAGCAACGGAAATAATAAGCGTAGCGGTGGGCTCCATCTTTAGTGTGTCAGGCAATGCTGACAATGGGAGATGATTCTAGTTGTCGTAGCCGTCCTGCTGTCCTTCCTCCTGATAGTACTCTTCATAGTCTGGCCACGGGAATAGCCAGGGACAAAGCCATGAGTACTCTTTAAGTACTCGCAAACTATCACTAACAAGTAAGGTAGTTCTAGTAGGAATGCTAAGCTCTAAGTTTATTTGCAAAAGCTAGTTTGGAACCTAAGCTGAGTTCAGAAGTAAAGAAAGTTAATTTAATGTTCTAAATCACTGATGTGGGAAACTAGTTTTCACAGTCACAACTTTGTTGTTGTCAAGTGAAAGTCACCATTCATTTCATAAGTCATTTTGAAAACATCTGACGATGGAACAATATGGCCACTCCAACTGTCCATGACCATGGACGCAGCTATTCGAATAGTTTGACACTCTACAGAGGTGTACACTTCCACCACAAAATTCGATGCATCCGTCAGGGATAACCCTAAGTCATCATACTTAGTATGCGGATAATCAATCATAACCTTTCAATTACACACCCTAGTATAAGCACCTCTCCTATGAGCTTGGCCTCCCAGCCATGCCCATCTGCCATCCTGGGCACTGCATGGGTGGACAACATTGAGAGGTAGCCTCAGCTCAAACCTCTCCCATGAGGGAAGCCATACTAATGCATATAAACTTCCGGCTAAGCCTTACCCAATTCAGGTATTGTGGTTGTACGGTAATTTGGAATGGTATCGCATCCGAACCCAACCATCAGTTTTTATAAAGGGCTAAGGCTCATGCCTCAACATCTTCATCATCCACACCATTTGTGTTTCTCAAGACATGTCAAAACATCTCAATAGAATGACTCATCATTCCAAGGTTTTCATAAGCATTTTCACCAAGTATTCGCATCTAAAGTGATCAAGTTTTATGGGTTTAGCACTAACCACTAAGTTAAGAGTGTTCACTAAGGTGGGAGGCCAGTCTCAATCTCATGCCATAGAATGACATCTAGTATAGGCCAAATTTTATACTCTTTATGGTATCTATACTACTTTCTAAAATCTCACAAAGCATTACTAAAGGTAAAGAAACTTTGGTTAAGCACAAGGTAAAACGTGTAAGTAAAACTTGGGATGGGTATAACTAAAAAGGTATAACCAAAGCATGCTTAAGGCATTTGCTCAAGTTAAGAGGGAAATTGTTAAGTTGCTTAGTTCTAGCTTGCATTGTTAATGATGGCTTGCAAGTAATCACTTGCATGGTTAACTTGTATAATGCTAGCTTGCCAATAATAGCTTGCCTTGGTTGGTGCAGTGGTTGAAATTCTCCTCGTCTTTGGGGTAGAACTCATCCTCCTCGTAGACTTGGTCGGTACTATCGTCTATAATACATACGGGATACACAATCACCAAACCATACTTAACTAGTCTAATTAAAACACTAAGGCACACACTTGATGATCTAGTATCATCACAACCATCACCAAGGTTTAATGAACTAATTCCATTATTTTATTTGAGAAAAGTAATTTCTACTCATTGAAAAATAATTAAGATTTCATATTCTCTAAATAGAATATGGGATCATGTGGACACATGTCATCACCACATATTCTAATAAATGGGAATGTGATTTTAATGTTTGATCACATTTTATAAAGTTTAAGTTTATTATTTAATCAATTTAAGTGACTAGAAATGCCCTAATAGCATTCTTTTGGTACTAGTCCAAAGTCACTGCATGCAAACCTATATATTATTACATATTCAGATAGGTATTGTTAAATGTGATTGTTGAGAGTTAGAAACAACTCAAAAGCTATTATGGTTGGTTTTTAAAAAATATTTGAATACAGAAAAGTCTATGTCTTGTTATTTTTGGTATAGATTACCTCTAACTCCAAATGACTTGCTTGGATAGATAACTTAATTTCCTTTCTAGAAAAATATGAATCATGTATTTTGGTTAAGTGGATCTTTCTGAAATGATTTTTAAACAAGTGGATAGAATCTAGTTTGTATCTAGATAGAAAAACATCTATTTGAATTTGTGGGCTAGCGCGGGAACACTAACGGGCTGGCCCAGTGGCGCTCCGTGGCGTAGAGCGCAACTGATAGGCGAGGTCCGCATGTCAATGACACAACTAAACACAAAGCGGTATGGGGCACTATCAGCCGTGCGATTAGAACAAAAATCGACAGCCGACGTTCATCGTCTCCGGTGAACAGATCCGACGAGAACTAACCCTAACGCAGCACGGTTGGGGTCTACGGTGGCTTACTAGGGCTCCAGCTAGACGTGGCAATGGGGACGATCAAACTGGTGGACGACGGCGGTCCTAGGCGTGGTCGCGGCGGCTCCTAGGGCAGTCGCAATCAGCGACACCTCTTCTCCTCTACTGCACCCAGCTCCGATGGAATTCCGGCGACTGAGGGCTCGGTTGGCTCCGGGGAGAAGTGCGGAAGGCTCAGGGGTGAGAGGGGAGGTGTGTGGTGTGCAGAATGAGACTGGGGGTGGCCTCCTTTTATAGGCTCGACGATAGGACAGCGCGGCGCGGTCAGGCGACGGTCGCGACATGGCTACGGGCTGCTAGAGGCGTGGGTGTGAGCGGCGGTCGATGCGCGGTCTACTGGCGGTCGTCTACGGCGTTAAGGCGTGGCTAGGGGGCGATGGCATTTGGTCGGGCGCGGCTCGTGCTCTGTGCGGCAGAAGCGGCATTCGACACGGCGCGCGGTGGCTATGGGTCAAGTGGCGGCTAACGGGCATGCCCGGGAGGCTGCTGGGGTCATGGCGATGCGGTGCGCAAGGGCTGTGGTTGAGGCGTGGCGTGTGCACGCTTGTCAGGCATGGCGCTCTGGCGCATGCTCGGCATGGCACAGACACGGTGGGCCCAATGTCGCTGGGGGTGGTCCACGACCTGGCTGTCGTCGAGGGATCGACAGGGCGAGGCCGTGTGATCACACCTACCTCCTAGGCATGGCGGAAGGGGGCTGGGTGGTCTCTTGCGACTTGGGCATGGTCGGCCGGCGACGACCATCTTTGGGCGGCACGGGATTGGCGCAGCGGTGAAGGGGGTGTTGTCTGGGGATGGGTTAGGATAAGAGGGGACAGAGGAGAGATGAGAGGGTCAAATGGGGGACAAAATGGTCAAAATGACCATTTGGATTATTTAATCTTATTTGATTTCTTTTTCTTTGGATTTTGTTTGTGAATGATCTAGATGATGTGGCATTGACCTTTGAATCATTTTACAACCATTAGAACAATCAAACATGGCATTTCCAAACAATTCTATATTAATGCAAACACACATATGCATTCCTAGTTATTTTAAAGATAAAATGTTTTTGTTAACCCTAAATTGGGTGATTTGGATCTTCATAACCTTCATTATAGTTTTGGGATGCTACAAACCTTCCCCCCTTAAAAAAAATCTCGTCCCGAGATTTAAGAAAGAAAACTAGGAACTAAAGAGATCTGGAAACTCTGTCCTAATGTAATCTTCTCGCTCCTAGGTAGCTTCTTCTTCGGTATGGTTGCTCCATTGAATCTTCAGAAACTTGATACTCCGGGTCCTGGTGGTTCTGAAGGCTTCTTCTAAGATACGAATGGGTACTTCATGGTGCGTCAGATCCTTGTTGATATCAATGGACCAGTGATCGATGTTCTTGAAAACTTCAGTCTTCTCCGGCACTTCTAAGCATTTGCTAAGTAACGAGATATGGAACACATTATGGATGGTTCACATCTCTTCTGGCAGTTCTAGTTGATACGATACTTATCCTCGACGATTCCGAATTTTGAAGGGTCCAATATATCTGGGGGATAAATTTCCTTTCAGACTAAAATGTTGTGTTCCTTTTAATGGCGAAACCTTGAGATACACAAAATCTGCGACATTGAAAGTCAGGTCTCTACGCCTCTTGTCAGCATAACTCTTATGTCTAGATTAGGCGGTCTTGATGTGCTCACGGACTTTGTGAACCTTCTCTTCGGCTTCTCGTAGGATGTCGGGTCCGAAAATCTGACTCTCTCCTACTTGCGACCAATTCAAAGGGGTACGACACTTTCTTCCATACAAGAATTCAAATGGGGCCATTTGCAAACCGGCTTGATAACTGTTGTTGTATGAGAACTCTGCGAAAGGCAGACAATCTTCACATTTTGATCCATACTATAGCACACAAGCTCTCAACATATCTTCTAAGATTTGGTTGACTCTTTCAGTCTGTCCATCGGTCTGTGGGTGATAAGCTGTGCTAAAATTCAACTTGGTTCCTAATCCTTCTTGTACTTTCTGCCAAAATCTTGAGGTAAATTGGGTTCCTCGATCCAACAGTATGGTCTTGGGTGTTCCATGCAAACTAACGATTATAGCAATGTACAACTCCACTACCTTAGAACTCTGGTAGGTTGTCTTGATAGGTATAAAATGGGCTACCTTGGAGAGTCTATCAACTATGACCCAGATAGAGTCATTTCCCCTACTAGAAGTAGGCAAACCGGTGATAAAGTCCATTCCGACGGAATCCCATTTCCATTCCGGAATCTGCAATGGTTGCAACAGTCCTACAGGTCTCTGATGTTCCGCCTTGACTCTCTGACAGATATGACACTTGGCGATGTAGCTTCCGATTTCTCTCTTCATCTTGTGCCACCAAAATTGCTACTTCAAATCCTGATACATCTTCGTTCCTCCGGGGTGGATAGAATAAAGAGTATCATGAGCTTCTTGCATGATAACTTTCTTCAGCTCCGAATCTGCTGGCACACAGATACGTCCTTTGTACCATAAACCTCCTTCTTCATCTTCGGTGAATCCAGGTACCTTCCCTGTACCAATACGACGCTTGACTCCGTCGATACTTGCATTTCCCTTCTAGGCTTCCTTGATATGACTGATCAACATGGGTTGAAGTTCAATGCTAGCTAAAACTCCTTTGCTAACTAGCTCCGTTCTAAACTGCTCCAACTCTTCATGCAAACTTGGCTGGGTTTCTTTGATCATAGTGTTTAATCTACACGGCAATCTGCTAAGAGCATCCGCTACCACATTGGCTTTGCGGGGTGACAGTAAATGTCAAGGTCATAATCCTTGATTAACTCTATCCATCTCCTTTGCCTCATATTCAGCTCCTTCTGAGTGAAAATATACTTCAAGCTCTTATGATCTGAATAAATCTCACAGTGGCTACCCATAAGGTAATGACGCCATGTCTTCAAGGCTAAAACTACAGCTGCTAGTTCAAGATCATGGGTAGGGTAGTTTTGCTCATGCTGCATCAGTTGTCTCGACAAATATGCTATGACTTTGCCTTCTTGCATCAACACACATCCGAAACCAATCTTGGATGCATCACAATATACATCAAACGACTTCTTGATATCTGGCATAATCAATATTGGGGCTGAAATCAATCTCTTCTTCAGGTCTTGGAAACTTGTTACACATTTGTCGGGCCATTCAAACTTCTTGTATTTCTTTAGCAGTTGGGTCATTGGTCTGGCGATGCTTGAAAATCCTTCAACAAACTTGTGGTAATATCCCGCTAATCCGAGAAATGCACGGACTTGGGTTTGAGTGGTTGGGGCATTCCATGCTTCAACATCCCTGATCTTGGCGGGATCATTAGCGACTCCTCCTACCGGCACAATATGTCTGATGAATCCTACTTCTTTCAGCCAGAACTCACATTTACTAAACTTGGAACACAACTAATGTTCTCTAAGGGTTTCAAGGACATGTCTCAGATGTATCTCATGGTCTTCTTCTGACTTGGAATAGATAAGAATGTCGTCGATAAACACCATGACAAACTTATCCAGAAAATTCATAAAGATCTTATTCTTGAGATTCATGAAATAAGCGGGGGCATTGGTTAATCCAAAAGACATGATTGTATACTCATATAATCCATATTTGGTAGTAAAGGCAGTCTTTGGAATATCCGTTGCACGAATCTTGAGTTGATGATAACCAGTTCTAAGGTCAATCTTAGAAAACACTCTGGCACCAGTCAACTGATCAAACAGATCCTCTATCTTGGGCAGTGGGTACTTGTTCTTGGTGGTGACATCATTGAGCTTCCACTCATCGGTACATAAATGGTTACCTCCATCCTTCTTGTCCACAAACAGACATGCGATCTCCATGGTGATGCGCTTGGTTGAATCAAACATTTTGCTAGCATAAGATCAAGTTGCTTCTTTAGCTCCACTAGTTCAGAGGGGTTCATGCTATAGGGTCTCTGAGCTATGGGTCCAGTTCCAGGAATTAGTTCAATAATGAACTCGATATCCCGATCTGGGGGCATACCGAGCAATTCATCTAGGAATACGCCGGGGTATTCACAGGCTACTCTGACTTGGTCTATGGTTGGTAGGGCTAGACTCTTGTTGCACTTGAACTGACGAGGCAAGGTTTCAGATATATGCTCTACTGATACTCGAGAGCAACTGGTCATGGTTATGGCTTTTTTGGCACAGTCGATCAATCCTTTATGTTTTGACATCCAATCCATTCCTAGTACTACTTCCAAACCTTTGGTTCCAAGTACTATTAGATTGGCATAAAAGTCTATTCCATGAATTCTGATAGGTACAGCCTTACAATTTTTTTTAGCTTTGGAGGTTGAACCAGGGATTTGAACTAACATAACATGCTTCAAATTGGTTGGTTGAATCTTACTAGTGCATGCAAATTCTTCTGTAACAAAGGAGTGCGATGCTCCAGAATCAAACAACACTCTTGCTAGTACTAAGTTAACAGAAAAAATACCCAGCACGACATCTGGCGCTTCTTGGGCTTCTTCAGCGTTCATGTGGAATAGACGGCCGTTGCGGTTGAGTGAAGTCCCTAGGGCAAATATTCTTCTGGGTTGAACACGGCGTTGCTGCTGAGCTGGGGCATTCACATTTGTGGTGGCTGCAATCTTCTTGGGACACTCATTGGAATAGTGACCCTTCACTCCACATTCAAAGCAAGTGCTCTAAGACTTGTCTTTGGCTGCAACAGGCACGGCATTGCTTCCAGTCCCTGGGGTAGTATTGTTGTTGTTGTTGTTGGACTTGTGCGGTGCACGGTTGAAGTTGTTGGATTTGCCGGGGTTGTTGTTGTGATTTCCTCCGGACTTAACATTTCCTCCGCTACGGTTGGGGTACCTTAGACGAGACATTGGGGGTCTATTGTTCTGCGGGGCATATCCCGCAGACGGGTTGGGGCGATACTTTTGGTGACTGTTGGATCCACTCTGGTGCATCATTCGGCGCTTGCGATTGTCGTTGGCTTGGTTATTCTTTCCTTCCATCTGGATGGCAGAGTTGACTAGCTCTTTGAGATTGTCAAAACCGATGTTGATTAACACCGTTTGCATCTCATCATGCAGTCCGTTCAAGAATCTCTCCTTCTTCTTGGCTTCCGTGTTGATCTCATTAGGTGCATACCTAGCGAGGGATAGAAATCTGTCACGGTCCTCTACTACAGTCATACTGACTTGCTTCAGTTCTCGGAAGTCATCTCTCATTCTAGTGACTAAACCTTGCGGCACATGGGTGCGACTAAACTTGGTCTTAAAAGCTTCCCACGTCATCACTTGCCTGTGGTTCATAGTATGGGTGCTATTCCACCAGGCTCTTGCATCTCCTGCCAGATAGTGGGTAGCAAACATGACTTGCTCGTTGGCATCAACTCTTGCGACTTCTAGGTTATTCTCCATGGTCTATAACCAATCATCAGCATCTAATGGGTCTTCAGACTTGCTAAAGATAGGGGGATTGGTATTCTGAAAGTTCTTGAGCTTGGATCTATGATGATCCTGATTTCCATGGCCTTGATTATTGTGGGCCATCTGAGCGATATGTTGCAGGGTGGCAAGGTTGGCGTGTCGCTCTGCTCTACAAGCTTCACGGTCGGAAACTAGCATCTGCAGAATCTGCAACATCGGGTCCTGCGATGAGCTGCTTCCTCCGGGGTTTCCACGAGTCATCTGAAGATTGAGATAGGTAAAGGGGTAAGAGGGAAAGTTCTAAGGTTCATGGTTTTGTTTTCAAAGCTAAAACTTTGAGTTTGACTCAGGTTTTGTAAACTAACACTTCTCATTCATTCATGCAAGAGACACCATACAAACACACACACACCACAACATAAAAAGAAAACAGATGGTGTTAAGAACCTTTCTGTGAGCTAAGATACAGTGGGACCGATACTTCTCACTCCTACGATAGTGCTCTGGTGCATCTACTCATCATCAATGAAGTCGGAGTCATCATCGTCAGTGTAGAAGTCCATGGCATCATCCTCCAGATAGTCATTGTCATCACTAAGGTATGAGTGAATATCTCCCTAGATGTCTTGACCTTCTTCCTCTTCTTCTTCTTTTGCGGCAAGTTGAGCTTCTCGAGGTCAGCCACCTTCTTGCGAAGACGAACGATGGTGCGATCCTTCTTCTCGCGTTGCCAACGAAGTGATTGATGATCCTTGACGAGTAGGGCGAAAGTCTGGGCCTTCTGGGCGACAATGGTAACGTTCTGGTTAGCCCAGGCTTGAGCATTGTCCAATTCCTCCTACCTATCATATAGTAGGAAGTCAAGGTTCTCCACTTGGCACTTCATCTCCAGGTGACTTGGCATCTCCAGTGGCATTCCCATGGAATCACGCCTTGTGTAGTGTGTAAAGCGAGTCCCTAGATCAAGTTGATATTCTGTCCGGAAAGACGGGAGAGAGCTTCGTGCATTGCCCGGGATAATCCATCTAGCCAGTTGTTCTCTCTCACGATGAATTGGATCATCTCAGAAAGGGGTGCTTCCATCTTGCCTCGAAGATCAGCAACTATCAGCCATTGTAGATCTCCTCCTGGGTGGTCATTGAGTTGAGCTCCGTAAAATTCCGGATGCGGGTGCTCAAGGTACTCAGATAGTGCATCAAGATCCCTCTCGAAGATCAGTTGGCCTCCGTTGCTCAACTGGTAGAACTTGCAGTACTGAACTTCGATCTACAAGAATTTAGGATGAGTAAGTTAGTGAGGTGATGAAGTGTGTCAAATTTTATGTAGTAATGTAAGAATTTTTAGGACATGAATTTTTTTGAAAGAATCCCAAGGGTAAGAGTGGAAATAGGTTTTCATAAATACTCACTTCTTTGGTTTTGAAACTAATTTTTTGTTCGGATGTCCATTCTAACTAGGGTCTCCTATGGTCAGGATGGATCTGATACCAACTTGTCAACACTCGGATTTTTAATCCCAGATGCCTGTTATGTCATACATCGCAATCCAAGGATTACCATTTTTGTGAGACATAACAAATTGGATATCACAGTACATCATCCATTACAAACCATAATAAGGTCTTACATGAATAAAGGATCTCACAATCCAGTCTTCGTACAAAGAAGTAGCGGAAATAATAAGCGTAGCGGTGGGCTCCATCTTTAGTGTCACTGGCAATGCTGACAATGGGAAATGATCCTAGTTGTCGTAGACGTCCTGCTGTCCTTCCTCCTGGTAGTCTTCTTCATAGTCTAGCCACGGGAATAGCCAGGGACAAAGCCATGAGTACTCTTTAAGTACTCGCAAACTATCACTAACAAGTAAGGTAGTTCTAGTAGGAATGCTAAGCTCTAAGTTTATTTGAAAAAGCTAGTTTAGAACATAAGATGAGTTCAGAAGTAAAGAAAGCTAATTTAATGTTCAAAATCACTGAAGTGGGAAACTAGTTTTCATAGTCACAACTCTGTTGTGGTCAAGTCAAAGTCACCATTCATTTCATAAGTAATTTTGAAAACATCTCACGACGGAACATTATGGCCACTCCAACTATCCATGACCACGGACACAACTATTCGAAAATAGTTTGACACTCTGTAGAGGTGTACAATTTCACCACAAAATTTGATACATCTGTCAGGGATAACCCAGAGTCATCATACTTAGTATGCGGATAAGCAATCATATCCTTTCAATTACACACCCTAGTGTAAGCACCTCTCCTATGAGCTTGGCCTCCCAGCCATGCCCATCTGCCATCCTGGGCACTACATAGGTGGACAACATTGAGAGGTAACCTCAGCTCAAACCTCTCCCGTGAGGGAACCCATACTAATGCATCTAAACATTCGGCTAAGCCTTACCCAATTCAGGTATTGTGGTTGTACGGTAATTTGGAATGGTATCGCATCCGAACCCAACCATCAGTTTTTATAAAGGGCTAAGGCTCATGCCTCAACATCTTCATCATCAACACCATTTGTGTTTCTCAACACATGTCAAAACATCTCAATAGAATGACTCATCATTCCAAAGTTTTCATAAGCATTTTCACCAAGTATTCACGTCTAAAGTGATCAAGTTTTATGGGTTTCATAGTAACCACTAAGTTAAGAGTGTTCACTAAGGTGGGAGGCTAATCTCAATCTCATGCCATAGAATGACATCTAGTATAGGCCAAGTTTTATACTCTTTATGCTATCTATACTACTTTCTGAAATCTCACAAAGCATTACTAAATGTAAAGAAACTTTGGTAAAGCAAAAGGTAAAACTTGTGAGTACAACTTGGGATGGGTATAACTCAAAAGGTATAACCAAAGAATGCTTAAGGCATTTTCTCAAGGTAAGAGGGCAATTTTTAACTTGCTTATTTCTAGCTTGCATTGTTAATGATGGCTTGCAAGTAATCACTTGCATGGTTAACTTGTTAAAGCTAGCTTACCAATAATAGCTTGCCTTGGTTGGTGCAGTGGTTGAAATTCTCCTCGTCTTCTTGGGGGTAGAACTCCTCCTCCTTGTAGACTTGGTCGGTACTATCGTCTATAATACATACGGGATACACAATCACCAAACCATACTTAACTAGTCTAATTAACCACTGCACCAACCAAGGCTCACATATAGTTGCATGGTGAATGGAGCGAACTTTTAGTGTACGGATCACCAAGTTGAATGGAGCGAACTTTTAGTGCATGGTGAATCTTGGAGATGATGTTTTTAGTGTACGGATCACCAAGTTGAATGGAGCGAACTTTTTCTTCTAAGAGAGGGGTAGCTATCAAGTTATGAAGATAGCCCTGAGGTACAAGCTCGAGGTTGAGTCAACGGAATTCCTTGCACAAGAGAGTTTGTTGTTCTTCCACCATGAGGTTGTTCACATATGCCTTACGACTGAGGGCATCGGCCATCACATTTGCTTTGCCCGGAGTGTAGTTGATTGAAAAATCAAAGTCGTTGATGGTTTCAATCCATCTCCTTTGGCGAAGGTTGAGGTCCGGCTGAGTGAAGATATACTTCAGGCTTTTGTGGTCAGAAAAGATCTCACAACGGTTTCCAAGCAAGTAGTGGCTCCATACTTTCAAGGTAAAGACAACCGCTGCAAGTTCCAGATCATGTGTTGGATAGTTGAGCTCATGAGTTTTCAACTGACGGGAAGCATAAGCAACAACTTGCTTTTCTGGCATGAGGACCGCACCCAATCCTTGCAATGAGGCGTCACAAAAGATCTGGAAAGGCTTTGATGTATCTGGAGGAATCAATACTGGTGTAGAAGTGAGCTTCTCTTTGAGTGTCTCAAAGCTAGCTTGACATGCAAGATACCAAAGGTATTTCTTGCCTTTCTTGAGGAGATCGGTAAGAGGCTTCACAATCTTCGAGAAGTTCTGAACGAAGCGACGACAATAACTAGCCAAACCAAGGAAACTCCAAACTTCTTTGACATTTTTGGGTGGAAGCCACTCAACAATTGTCCGAATAGTTTCTGGATTGATGGCAATGCCCTTAGCAGAGATGACGTGACCAAGATAGGTGACTTCGGGAACCCAAAATTCACACTTGGAGAACTTTGCATATAGGCGGTTCTCACGAAGCTTGTTTATGACACACCGAAGGTGTTCTTCATGTTCTTCCTTTGACATAGAATAGACTAGAATGTCATCCAGATAGACCACGACGAACTTATCAAGATACTCCATGAAAAACGAGTTCATAAGTCTCGAGAAGGTGGCAGGTGCGTTGGTGAGACCGAAGGACATGACCGTGTACTCGTACAGGCCATAGCGGGTGGTGAAAGTTGTTTTGGGAACATCTTCCTTCCGAATCTTGATTTGATGATATCCACTTCTCAAGTCAAGCTTAGAGAATACCACAGCTCCAGCTAGCTGATCGAAGAGATCATTAATCCGCGGAAGGGGATATTTATTCTTGATGGTTTTAGCATTGAGAGACCGATATTCAACACAAAGTCTATCAGTCCGGTCTCGCTTCTTCACAAAGATTGTTGGGCTGCTCCAAGAGGAAGTGCTATGCTGAATGAAACCCAACTTCTCTTGTTCATCAAGCTGACATTTGAGTTCGGCCAACTCAGCAGGACCCATTTTATAAGGCCGCTTGGAGATAGGAGCGGTACCCGGTTCAAGCTCAATCACAAACTCGACCTCTCGGTCAGGAGGCATACCTGGTAACAATTCAGGAAAAACATATGGGAACTCACGGACCACCGGAATGTTTTGCAAGGCTTCCATAACATCAATGTCTTGGACACCCAAAGAGTAGAGCTGAATAGAAGGAGTTTGCTTTGGAGAATAGACTATGTGGCCTTCAGGAATTTTTAGAGAAACCGAGCATTCAGCACAATCAATCACATCTGCATTTGTAGTTAACCAATCCATTCCCAAGATAACATCAATGTCAGAATTGCCCAGAATAATTAAGGAAGCCGGGAACGAAGAGCCACCAATCTCAATTTGATTGCCATGGCTGATATGAGAAGCCCTCATGTTTGATCCAGGAGATTGTACCACGAGACGATGCAATAGAGGACGCATAGCCAGATCATGCTCATGTGCAAACTTGTGAGAAACAAAAGAATGCGATGCACCAGAATCAAACAAAACTCGTGCAGGGACTGAGTTAACGGGGAGCGTACCCATCACAACTCTAGTTGCATGTTCAGCTTGAGCGACGTTGACACAGTTGGCACGAGCAACAGTCGACCCGGGCTTGGTGTTGATGTTGAGAGCCCGAGGTGGAGGTGCACGAACCATAGAAGAACTTGCTGCATGTCCTGGAGGTGGTGGAGGAAGAGCCTTGTTGTTCATGGGACAACTCCAGTATTGATGCCCAGTGTTCCCACAAGTGTAACAAGCACCAGGTGGACGTGGATCAGCTTAGCCAGGGACTCTGCCAGGCGCTCTAGGGTAGTTGTGGTTGTAGCCCCTAGGAGCAGCGTTGAAGGAGTTTGGTGGCCTTGCTATGTAGCTTGGAGGTCTTGGTGGAGCCGGGAGCGGCGGTGCAGTATTAGGAACCCACACGCGGCACTTAGAAGGAGTTGTCATAGCTGAAGAGCTTGCTGCGTCACGACTGTGTTTCTTGGACTCCTCGCACACTTGCCTACTGGCTTCTTCCTGTAGAGCTGTATGTTGGAGTTCTAGAAAAGACCCCGGCCTTGCATGAGTGATTGCATATTTGATAGATGCATTGAGCCCTTGCCTAAACCTCTTTTGTTTCTTCTTGTCATCAGATATCTCATCACCACCATACCGAGAAAGGTTCATGAAGTATCTGATATAGGTGTCGACATTGTCATTGCCCTGCTTGAGGTTGAGAAACACATCCTTCATCCTTTCCATGACAATTTCTGATAGGTATTGCTCTTTGAAAGCCCCAGCGAACTGCTCCCAAGTAGGCTGAAAACCAGAGTGGTTTGCCTCCAGGTAATTCTCCCACCATAGAGCTGCGTCTCCTTTCAGAAGGTGAGTGGCACATTTTACCCATTCTTGTTGAGGAACATCAGCAGTCATCAGCAACCTTGACATCTCACGAAGCCAATCATCAGCATCCAGTGGCTGATCAGACACCTCAAAGTGGCGCGGGTTAAACTTCAGAAAACCCTTGATGTCTCCTTGCTTGGGAGGTGGAGGTAGCGGGGCAAACTCATTCCTCCTGACATTTTCTTCAAAGCGTTGCTGGTTCTGCTGCATTGTTCCCAAGGCATTGCGAATACTTGCCAACGAAGCTCCCAGTTCAGGTGGTATGTCATCCTTAGTGCGGCGTGGTGGTGCCATCCTGGGATTGATATAAAACTCAAGTCAGTACCATAATGGAGAATAATAATAATCCAAAATAGTACCAAAATGGCATTAACCAAGATTAAGGATACAAATTACTAAGATGATATTAAAATATCAACAAAGTTCAAAGCACCTAGAAGATAGTAAGCATATCGCACACGACTGAACAAGGAGTGTGATACAAAAAGCTATGAAAGAAAAAATTTCTGCAAATTTCGGCATTAAAATACCACTATATGCGCAAAACCACTTAACGAATCAAGATTAGTAACTCTACCAATTCAATATACAAAAGCGAATGATGAAAGTAGTGGTATGGTCGCGACTCCATCTCGCACTCAAAGCATTACTCCGCACAGGAATAAGTAAAACACATATCCCAACTCTCTTCCTTCTTAAGATGAACCTAAAGATTATCAACTACGGAAAACAAACACCCCTACCAAGATAGCGTCAGATAACAAAGAGTAAGACAGATCGCGTCGGTTTAGAAAAGCCTGTCGGTATGGAATGTACCAACAGTTGATAACCAAAAGGCGGATAGCGAGAACAAGTTGGATGCAACAGATAGACAAAGAATTACCCACACACACACACTCACACAACCTATGGTACTACGGAACCCAGAACACGTGAATCCTAGTTTGAATTTTTTAGAAGAGGATTGAAAATGTTACGCTTCCTTACCAGAAAAGGGTGGGTGGGTGGGTAAGAAGAAAAATTGAAGCAGTCCTACTCTCGCGTTTTGTTTTTCCCTAGTATACATAACTACCAAAATATTTGCTAGACTAATAACGACCATTTTGGCTGAGACCCTGAAGGGCGGGATGGCTCTGATACCAATTGTAACAACCTCGGACCCTATGCTCTAAGTTCAAGCCTGGATGAACCAAAAGTGGTTAAGGAATTTAGAGCGGGGGCCCAGGGGCACCCATGTGTAGGCCCGTCGATCGCCCTAACCACTTCCAAGAACATCAGGACAAGAGCGAGCGGGGTAGGCAACAGGCGAAGAGATCAAATACATACACCAGTGAGTATGTATGCAAGGTACCTTACAACAGTTCTCAGAGCCATGCCATCTAAAAAAATAGAAATATTGCAACGCCATACGGCAAGATCCAAATATCCTAGATAGAGATAATAGTGTAGGATAGCTCCTCATACATCAATCAACGGAAGTAGCAAGCGGAAGCAGGATACAAGATCCGAGTACGGATAAGAAGCAAATCGGCATAAGATGCCACATAAATAAGCACATCCCGCCCACAGATCTCACGGATCCCCATCCCCGGAATCTCTACACCGACTGATCGTTGCCAACATCGTATGTTTCCTCCACCCAGTATCCATCTTGCGAATACACCTGTTCATCTGAATCAAACAATTTATCGTGTGACACCCTAGGGGTACTCAGCAAGTCTTTATGCCTCTAAAGGGGACATATACCTGGGGTGATGCAATTGCAGCAAAAGATAATAACTAACAAGTCTATAGATACTCTCTAACCATCCGTCTAACCAATGATAGGCGGATGTCCGTTAATTAGAAACAATAGTTATTCCAGTATAAAGTAACAGATACATCCTCCTTCTCGCTTACCAACGAGAAAGCGGACAAACAACCCATCCGTTGGCAGTTTTATTAATCATTATTGAGTATTGCACTAATTACTAGTCAGATATTTAGTCAAATTAAAGACGGTACTTTAGTTATGCTTGTCTATGATCGAGAAACTGTGCTCCAAGTTGTCCATAACTGTGGACACGACTTTCAAAAAGATTTACCCTGCAGGGGTGCACAAATAGCAACACACACACGATCAACCTCGGAAAAACCAAATCAAAACCCAACGAGGCCTTCACGACAAAGCAATCACAGGATTCTCAAAATATTTCAGAGGGCCACCCCACTAAGCTACCCGCGACGAAGTTGGCCGGCTCCGAGACAGACCCAGGGTTTGTGTGGACGGCCGTAAACGACTGGGAACCCGAAAGTGTGACTGGGCTTGTCGATACAGTGAAAACGTGTCACGATCGAAAACAGTACAGGTGCTCCACGCACAATCATAGATAAAACAGTAAAGCATGGCATAGTTACAGGATAGTAATAAAGCCCCAAACTAGTTTGTGGCCCCAAGAAATAAAGTGCGAATCAAGCTCAGGCAAAAGGGGATCCATAGAGTCTCCCGTATGTGGATAGTGCGAATAGTCAAGGAACAGGAATCAAGCACTTGGGGTCCTACGGGACACAAGTGAGTATACAAACCAAATAACAGATATTGCCCACCGGTGCCTGTTTCATTAGTTATCCCATTACTACTCAGGTTAAGTTGTTTAAGTACCTCGTTAACCAACAGACGCTCACAAACCCTACACATGCAATTCTACGACTCGCATGGCTCAAACAACTCCTGTAGTAATGGCTCATAGGATGGAGGAACAAGCTTCGGTGGGTTTTAAAAGTAAGGGCTATGCAATACTTGGGATTCAGTTTAATGCAATCATGACTCAATGATGCAAGAATAAGATAGAGGCAATAGGTACTATATGTATGCAAGCATGTGGTAGTGCTTGCCTGGTAGCTCAGTTGAAGAGAGAGATGGATCTGGGTAGTACTCCTAGGATTCCTGATAATTCCCCTGCTCGGCGTCTATTCAAAAGAAGAACCAACCAAACAAGGGCCAACATAAATAAAGTGCACAAGCATGTACATAAAATGCGACAAGCAGCCAAGCATGCCATGATGAATGATGCACAATTTACATGGCAATAATGTAACGTGGCAAGGGTGAGGTGTGGGAACAGGAATAAATCATTTTATTAATTATTTGGCCACGTTTTATTACCATAAACAGTTCTGATTATTAATATTTATATGATGCATGCTTCAATTAATGTCATAGAATGCATAACCAGAACGGGCTCGTCGCGCTGATCGATTTAGACATATTATTTGTTAAATTTGGAATTATAGAATTAAAGTTATTAAAAACTGGATTTAAAGTCATTTAAACAAAAATGGAAAAGATTTTATTAAACAGAAAAGATCTCAGACTTTTTGTACCGCGGCAGAGCTAACCCTAGCCGCTGACGGGTGGACCCGAGTTGCTGAGTCAGCGCAGCGGGCAGCGGGGTACTCCTCTGGGCTTTTCGCACCACGGCGTTGTCCAGCCCCAGGGACTGACAGGTGGGACCGCGGGTCCGCCGCACGCACGACCCAGCCAGGGCTTGCCACGCGGCAGATCCGGGGAGGAGCGGGCGTGAATCAACAGACACCGAGGTGCCTTTTCGTAAAAGCCCTCGGCCGCTGATGTGTGGGGTCAAAGTCTACCGGGGGGACTGCGGGTTGGCTTAGCATAAAAGGTAGAGGGCGAACTACAAAACGACACCGGCCAGAAAACACGGTACAGGCGGCCGGGCGACAACGCGAGGACGGTGGCGACGCCGTTGTTGCTCGGACTGCGGCGGCGCAAAGACGAAAAACAAAAAGGACTGCTGGCTCTACACTTTCTCTTCGGGGTGCGCAGACGGAGGTGGATCGACACGGCCAGAAAACACACAGGAACAGAGGGGAAAAACACACGACCGGGACTGACGAAACTGAAGAATAGTCGCGAAGGGACTCGTTGGCTGGATGTTCGGACGCCGATCCTGAGCAAACCAAACAAGATCTCACGAAGCCGCTAAAACAAAAAGTGTAGAGGGAACTAATGCCTCCAACTTTCGTTCTGGTGGAATCGCCGGAGGAGGTTTACAGCGCGCGGGGCACGATGAGGAATAGGGGCAGAAAAACGAAGACCTGGGCTGAACCGCTGCGGCGCGGCTGCTGCCTACGGCCGTTCGCGCGGCTGCTGCTGACAGCAGCGAGCGGAGCAGCGAGCGAGGGAGGTTGGAGCGCGACAGGGCAGAGGGGAGGGTCGTGGCTGCTCACCTCGGTGGTCGGGAGCATTGTCAGCTTGGTCGGGGGAGGCGGGAATGCGGCAAGGTGATGCAAGAAAACGCAAGTACGGCCAGCGCTCCGGGAAGAAGAACTCGGATGGCGGCGAGGATGTGTAGCTGGTCCGGCTCCTTTTCCTTCAGGACAAGATGCCGGCGTGCTCTGGTTTGATTCCCATCCTCAGATAGCCACGGTGGTGTTCAAGGCTTCGCCATGGACAGCAAGGGCGGGGATGGGGCTCTCTGCTCTCTCTCACGGTGGAAGGGAAAAAGAAGGGAGGGTGGCGGCGGTGGTTGGGTTGGCTAGGGATCTCGATCCCAATCCAGGACAGGTGAGAAGGGAAAGCTGGATGGGGATGGAGGGTAGGTGACGGTTGCTCTCCTGCCCTCTGACGAAAAGCAGCGAATACAATTAATGGTGCATATCAGATAAGAACCAAATACAATGTATCAAGAGGCAAATACAATTAATGGTGCATAGGAGATAAGAACCAAATGAAAAGGGTTTTATATGATGCTCAAATGCAATGTGTCATGATGACATGAGCATGATATAATTATGATGCAACAATTATATGTAGGAAGTAGCATTTTATTAGTAGACCATGTAGCATTACAGATGTTAGACAGATGGGATGCTACAACTAGGCATGGTGTCTCTTAAAATATGATTAGTAACCCTCTGAGTGGACTTTTCTGAGTGACTCTCACCATTTATCTTCGTCATCGACGAGCCCAAAATGAGTGTCAACACACGCCCCCTATTTTCTGGCAATGCTTGCGTGATAGATAGTAACTTACTCCACTTTTAGTTTAAGGATGATGTCAACACTCCATTGTCCACTGGTTGTAATAGGGCGATAAATCTATATCGGCCATATGTGCGAAGGGCGTTAAATATATATTGTCCATTTAATGTCTAGGCTTGTTGCCACTTGGGTATGATTTCCTCAAATAATTTGCGTTAAGAACAATCACCTCATCTTGAAGTTGATGAATATCACAATTTACTTCATGAACAACTCCCAAAATGATCCCAACCTGGTCTTCATTCATGTTGCTCGAGAATAATATCACCAACCGTTTGGCAATAAAGGTCATTACCTGCACTAGATCTTTTATTAGTGTCCGAAGCGGAGGTCTCCAATCTTGCCTTACCTATGTTGGCAAAACAAAACATCAAATCTAGTGGGATATGAAATATACCATGAATTACATGGTAGCCAGATGTTTATTGAGCCAACTCACTTGCTCTTAAGTTTTTCATGTCTAGATATATTAGCAATGATAAATCAATCCAAGATGAAAGTTACATCTAGACATATATCAAGATAAATAACAAGTGATTCATCAAAACTTTCATCATCGAGTGCCATTGGCTCATTAGGTGGCGAAGCCCCCGAGGCCGTTGACATGCTTGCTTTCTTCTCTGGAGCCTTGGGCTTGATGGAGCACTCGAGGAATACCATAGGTGGTATAGGGGCATAGGTCGAGCCATTGTTGGCGAGTGTGTCCACCTCTTCATTGCTTTCACAGCCTACATGACGCAGCTCACAGCCGTCGAAGTCTCCTTCGAGGTGTTGTAGAGGTCGCGATAAGCGATCATCTTGTCGCTTAGTGCGTCGCATTTGTGCATCGCTTGATTGACTACCATTTTGGAGTCGCCATAGATGATGAGCCTTTTGGCACCGCAGTCTTTCGCCATCCTCATCCCATGGATTAGAGCTTCGTACTCAACTTCATTGTTGGAGGCGGTGAACTGCATTCGTAGAATGTATTTCATTTTGTCTCCCTGGGGCGATGTCAGTATGACACCTGCGCCAGCTCCATCCTTTCGCATGGACCCGTCGAAGTGCATTGTCCAAAGGTGGGACATGTTTGGATTGTCAGGGAGCTGGTTCTCCATCCAGTGCACGAGAAACTCCGGGAGAACTTGTGATTTGATGGCGTCGCGCTTTTCATATGTGATGTCTCGTGTAGACAACTCGATTCCCTAGAGTACGACTCGTCTAGTGGCGTCAGGATTATTGAGTATATGCCCGAGCGGGGCGTCGTTTACTACCACGATTGGGTGCTCCTGGAAGTAGTGGCGCAGTCACCTGGCTGTCATGAAGACGCCATAGGCCAGCTTCTGGTAGTGTGGGTACTGCTGCTTTGTTGGCGTGAGCACCTCGCTGAGGTAGTATACTAGGCGTTGTACCCCGTGGACTTTATTTTCTTTGGGTCGCTCCACGACGAGCACAGTGCTGACCACCTGGTTGGTGGTAGAGATGTAGAGCAGTAGGGGCTCCTATTCACGAGGCGTCACCAGTACTGGCAAGGTGGATAGTAGGCGCTTGAGGTCCTCGAATGCTTCTTGCGCCTCATTTGTCCACTCGAACTTGTCAGCTTTGCGGAGGAGTTGGTAGAAAGAAGTGCCTTTCTGCCCATTCGACTGATGAATCGGCTGAGCACCGTGATTTGCCCAGCCAGCTGCTGGACGCCTTTTATGTTCTTTGGCTTCTCTATGGCTAGTATGGCCTTTAATTTCTTCGGGTTTGCCTCGATTCCTCTCACAAAGATGAGATACTCGAGTAACTTCCCAGATGGCACGCGGAAGGAGCATTTTTCTAGATTGAGCTTGATCCTGTAGTGGTCGAGGTTGGCGAAGGTCTCGCGGATATTGTCGATTAATGAAGCTTGATCCTTGGTTTTGATGACGATGTTGTCAACGTAGACTTGGATGTTGCAACCAAGTTGATTCTTGAGGCAGGCCTGCATGCACCGCTGATTGGTAGCTCCTGCGTTTTTTAGCCCGAAGGGCATGGTGTTGTAGCAGAACAAACCAAAGGGTGTTGTAAACGCCATGTTCTCTTAGTCCTCCTCCTTCATTCGAATCTGATTCTAGCCTGAGTAGGCATCCAGGAAGCAGAGGCGTTTGCATCCCGTAGTGGAGTCGATGATTTGGCCGATTTTTGCCAATGGGAAGTGATCCTTTGGGCAGTGCTTATTCAGGGAGGTAAAGTCCACGCACATCGGCAGGACATCCGTGTGTTTTTAAGGCACAAGAACTGTGTTAGCGATCCAGATGCTTTCCTTGATCTCGCGTATGAAATTTGCGTTGTTGAGTCTGTTGATCTCCATTCCGACTGCTTTTGCTCTTGGTTCAGACAGTCGTCGTATTGTCTACTTGACTGGCCTTGCGTCTGGGTTCACGTTGAGTGAGTTCTCGGTGAATTCCCTGGGAACACCTGGCATGTCCGCTGGACACCATGCGAAGATTTCCCAGTGCTCACGGAGGAATTCGACGAGCGCGAGTTCCTATGCGGAACTCGGGTTGTTGGCGATGAGGGCCATCTTTGTCGGGTCCGTTGGGTGGACCTGGAATTTCTTTGTGTGCACTGACGAGTCGAATGACAGGTCAGGTGAACTTGGCCTGCTCAGGGGGGGCAGACTATTGTCTGTCGACTCCTTAAATCTTGCGAGCTCCTCCTGCATGCCGAAGGATTGGGAGGTTCTGTTAAATTCCCTGTCGCAACTAACAGACCTCTCGAAGCTTCCGTTGATTGTGATGACGCCATTTGGACCTGGCATTTTCATCCGTAGGTAGGCTTAGTGCGGTACTGTCATGAACCTAGCGAATGCGACACATCCGAGGATGCAGTCGTATTGCGAAGGCTAGTCGACGACTTCAAAGTCGATGCGTTCTCGCCGAAAGTTTTTCGGCGTGCCGAAGATGATGTCGAGGTTGATTTTGCCCAGGGGATATATGCCCTTGCCTGGGACAATGTCGTGGAACATTGTGTATGAGACTTCCAGACAGGTCAGAGGGATCCTCATCGCACGCAAGGTACTTGCGAACATGAGGTTGATGCTACTCCCGACGTCCATAAAGATGTGACTCATATCGAAGCCTCCTATGTGTGCCTAGAGTACGAGGGGACAGTTGGACGAGGTACTTGACGCGGATGGTCGCGCTTGTCGAAGGTGATGCAGAAGTCACTTCCACTGAGGTACTCAGTGGTGGAAGGTGGGGAGTTTATTGCCAAGTTGACTTGGCGAGTGATGGCCTTCTGCACTCGATTTGAGTGACGCCCTTTTTGGATCATCATGTTGCCTACGACTCGCGGATATGGTTCATCTCCGTGGTGCTGGATCAGCGCGGCCGCGGGTGGTGGTGGAGGAGCTCCATGTGCCATAGCGCCTGGGGCAGCTCCATAGCCCCTGTTGGCCGCGTCACGATTCATTTGTGCCAGGCCCTCATGGAGTTTGAGGAACTCACGGCGGTCCTTGAGAAGGTGGCTAGACATCTTCTTGTCGTCGTGCTTGTCGATGTAGAAGTGCATGTTACATGGCCCGGACAGTTTGTCCTCGATAGATGTTGCGGGTGCCTCTTCGCGAGTGCGACACTGGCACACTTGCATGGTTTTCCCAGAGTCGCGGTATACACCACAGCGATAACTGCTATTGCGGTTGTCGTCAGGTTTGTCAGTGTAGTCGGCTGCGACCATATTGACATCGTCGCGATCATCATAGATGCGCATTCGACGCTTGCTTCGGCGAACGCATCTGTGTCCGAGGTCGTCGTCGTTGTCGGAGTGGGCATGGTTTTTCACCGAATCTTCTCCATCCGCCCACCGATTCGCGATTTCCATCGGGTGGTCGATCATTTTTGGGTTTCGAGCGTCCCAACTCCTCCCTGAGCTCTATGAGGCGGACTCCTCCGTTGAACGCATCGATTGCATGGTCTTCCGAGATGTTTTCTGTGGAGTTCTTGATGATGGACCACCTCTGGATGTACGAGCGTAGTGACTCGCCAGATCTTTGTTGGCAACCTCTTAGTTCTTCGATTGATGCGGGCCTTTTGTAAGTGCCCTTGAAGTTGCGCACGAAGCTATAGACCAGCTGTTACCAACTGTGATGGATCCGCGTGGGAGGTTGTTAAGCCATGTGCGAGCAGCGCCCTGCAGCTGCAGCTACAGGCATTGCATGGCCATGCTTCGACTCCTGCCGTGGATCCTGACAGATGAGATATGATCCTCTAGCTAGATCTTTGGGTCCTGCAGGCCGTCAAATTTTGGGTTCTCTGATGGGTCTTTAAAGCCTTTAGGCATTCTCTTTTTCCTAATGGCTCTTCTGAAGCATCTAGCGCCGTAGAGCTCCATGTCTTTGTCTTCCGAGTCAGTCATCAAGCGCGTAGTAGTCGCGATCATGCCGTCATGAGCGGTGACGCCGAGACAGGTCGAGGTTATCGTCGCTGGACGAGGGTGAGGAGTAGCGTTTTGCCAGAGCCTTATTTTTCTTTGGCTCTAGTGTTGGCTCCTTCTCGAGGGTGGCCTCGATTAGCCCCAAGACCGCGATCATAGATTGGTGCATGGTAGCTCGTGGATATCTAGCTAGAGGCTGGTTGTTGAGGAGGTACATGGTGGCCACCATTACCGCAGTTTGCTCTGTCTTCGGGACCATGTTGCCTCGCGTATCCACCGTCATGGAGCTAAAATCGAGGACTTTCGCGGCTTCCACGCGCTCTTGCTTGGTGAGGTGGGCCAGTCAAGATTTCCTCTTGTTGGCCACATACTCGTTACCTTTGGAGGAGGATCCTCCGTGGGAGGAGAGCCCAGCTCACCGAAGGCTTGATTCGTTCGCCTCCTTTTTACCTGCCTCAAGTTGCGCGATTGCATGTAGTTGGCATCTGTATTCCTCCTTCAGCAGCCAATGGTAGCCCATCAGCATGTCCTGCAGGGAGTTGAGGGGCAGAGGATTGCCCCGTAGAGCTTCTCGACACTGAGCCCACTCGTTGTCGTTGAGCCTGATAACTACACACTCTCTAGTGTTTTTGTTCACTATGGTCAGCTGTTCTGCTCCATTGTTGATGGGCGCGCCATTGCCACCGTTGGTGGGATCACCGTTTGCGACTGGTATGACATCGTTGGGTATGCCGCCGTTGGGCGTCCCGGCACCAGATCCGGTGCCTGCATTTTCGCGATTGGCGGTGGTATTGCCTGCGTTGATGACGGCGCACATGAAGTGGTTGGGGAAGCTGTTGCTCCCGCAACTTTCAGTTCCAGAGCTGTAGGCTCCATCTTTTGTGGCTAGATCACCCAGATCGGATCCGCGACTGTTGTCGCTGTCCGTGGTCCCATCTGTTACTGAGGCATTGAGCTCGCTGAGGGTGCTGATTGGAGGAGGGAACCACGATGCTGGAGCAATCGCGGGTGTCGTCGGCTGGTCAGGCATACGAAGCGTGCCCAATTGGCCAACCTGGAAGCGGAAGCTCCTGATCGCCAAGCTGATCCCGTCACCCACGGACTCGAAATCCGGGAGAGTGGCCGAAGATCTGGCGAATCTCCACCGTTGCAGAGTTGTAGATCGCGGTTGATGGGGCCGAAGAAGCCGCAACATCAACACTCCCAATTCCCATAGACGGTGCCAATTGACACGAATTTAACTCGTCAATGCCCATTGTTATGGACTTGGGTTTTGGAGAAGGAGCGAGCGCTGGAGGCATCAGTCGGTTAGCAAACAAGCACATAGGGACGCGAGGTTTACCCAGGTTCAGGCCTCGTAGAGGTCCCTACTCCTCCTTGTTTTCTCTTGGAATTAACGAAGGAATCGAAGAGTACAACGGCGCGCAGATGCAATCTAGCGAGAGTTGTGGAAACTAGGGTTGTGATTGTCCTGCTCGCCGCCCCTCCTAGCCTTTATATATAGGCTAGGTCTCGGGTAGCCGATCGAGTCGGTTACAGATTAGGGTTTTCCCTTTGAACTTTTTATCTTAAGCTTCTTCTTGTCTCACAAGCAATCGAGAGTCCGTGGGCCACTCGAATACTTCATTGGGCCTTGGCAACGCCGTGGGCTTCTGCCGTATCTGGACCGTGTATACCAAACTCGAGTACCTGTAGGGTATACCCATGTCAACACCAAATCAATACAAATTGGTGCAGGGGTTCAATTGGATGCAAGTAGCAACTCAACGAATCTAAGGTTTACTTTAAACGTGGTCTCAACTAAGCAAAGGGGCGTCCCAGAGCTTATAAGGGCGGCTAGGATGGCCATAAGACCGAAACAAAACATTTCCGGGTCGGACAAAACCGTGTGGGGCCAGACATTCCGGGGTAGATGGGCCGGCGTGTCCGGGTGGGCCGGACATTCTAGGTGGTAAACACCGGATAGTCCGGTCCGGGCAGAAACTTCAGATTTTCCGGCCGGATTCCGAGTGGCTTTCGATTTGGCCAGTTGAATGGAATCCACGAGGCGCGTCTTGGGCTAGGCTAGATTGTTCGGGTGGTACTCGCCGGACACTCCGGTTTCTCCATAAAACCTCGCGCCTTTCTTCTTGATGATGTCATCCTCGCTCTGTGTGCCTGCCTCTCGCTCCTCCCTCACGCAGCCTTGGATGATCATCACGTCGGACTCCTCTCCTTCCCGCTACCGCTAGTCCGAGGGATATTAAATCTAGTCAAACAATAACACCATGATTTATGTAGTATAAAGTTCTTACAAATCAAAGTATCTTGTCCAACTAGGAATGAAGTCACCTTGTGATATTTTTTAATGAGGCTCAATATTTACTTCTAGCATAAACAAGCAGAATCATCATACTCTATGATTATATCCTCATCAGTAACCTGTAGGAGATTGGCCTAGAGATTGCATTGGCGCTCATGCTTGCACGTGTAGTCGGATCGTCAAGCAGGAACTCCACCTAAATCGATCATCGCCATCTCATCAAAAGATCGGACACCTTTGCCCTATCACAGTGTGCATGCCTCCCGCGCCTCCCTCACACATCCTTGGATGATCATCATGTTGGGCTCCTTTTTGCAGCATCCCTTCTCCTCCTCCTCGCGTCATGCATGCCTCCTCCACGAACCTGATCATATACAAGTGCATAGACTTAGGAAGTATAAAATTATCATCAATAAAAACACCAGATTCATTTAGGACTAAATTCACCTGTTGTTCAAGTATCTTGGAAAGAGCTCGAGTAATGAGTCCAATCGTTATCTCACTTCACTTGGTCTTGGCAGTAACATCGACAACTTTATTAGGAGTTGGAGATAGCAAGTCAGTAGGGATGTCCTCATCATCTCCCTCCTTCAAAAGAAGTCGACCTCGACGCTCCAAGGTCTTCTCCATCATATGGTGTCAAATCAGCAAAATTGAAACTATCAATGACACCTCCAAACACATCTTGAGGAATATCTATCTTGTAGGCATAATTATTGATGTTGGAAATCACTTCATAAGGACCAACTCCACGTGGAAGTAACTTGGATTTATGCAACTCTGGAAACCTATCCATGTGATAGTGTACCCAAACCATATCTCTCGGCTGAAGCAACACCTCCTTGCGCTTCATATTAGCTCTTTTAGCATTGTTCTTTACCTTCCTCTCAATAACCTCTTTCATATTCTGATGTATCGTCCCCACAAAATCTGATCTCTTCGATGCTTTCATATTAACAGTCTCTTGGATAGGAAGAGGCAGCAAATCAAGTGGTGTAATAGGTTTGAACCCATAGACCACCTCAAAAGGACAAAGTTCGATGGTAGAGTGAACTGCCTAGTTATATGCAAACTCCACATGTGGCAAACACTCCTCCCATTCAGTAAGATTCTTCTTGATCATATCTATCAGCAATGTCGAAAGTGTTTGGTTCACCACCTCTATTTGACCATCAGTTTGGGGAAGTTAGCAATATGCGAGGGAACATCACTTTTGCGGCAGGAAATAAAATGTGATATTTTAGAGAATCTATCCACTACCACAAAAAACGAATAATGGCCTCTTTTAGTTCTAGGCAAACCTAATACAAAATCCATGCTTATATCTTCCCATGGTGTAGTAGGTGCAGGTAATGGCATATACAAACCGTAAGGCTTCAACTTGGACTTTGACTTGTTGCAAGTAATGCATATCTTTACAAACCTATCTACGTCATCCCTCATCTTAGGCCAATATAAATGATCAGCGAGCATGAGTGGCGTCTTCTCACGCCCAAAATGACCCATTAATCCTCTAGCATGCGATTTCTTACACCGGCGATTCTTTATCGAGAAGTGCTTGCACTTATTTCTAAATTTCCTTCGTATCTTTAGGGTTTGTGTGTACAAACCTCGAATCAGCCATGTCGGGGGGATGACCTCTGGATACCCCAACCAAACAAGAAACACGGCAGTCGAATCTTGTCCGGCTGGTCAAGAGCAGCCGGACAAGGCAAGTCAAGCCGGCTACCATGAGGTAGCCGGAGCGGCGAGAAGCAGCTGTCTACAGCAGTGTAGCTGGAACCAATAAAGGAGACAGGGCGACATGTAGAACAGTGCTCGGTACGCCCTGTACGACCACAGGACAGGCAACTACTCGGCCATACCGAAGACTCTGCGGGGATGACGCGGGAACAGTGGCCCGATGCTGACGACAGGCTCGTACAGCGTTCACTGTGCGCGCGACAGCCATACCGCTCGTACTCTGATGGGACATGGTTCTACCGGATACTGTAGATGACCAGCCGGCTGGGGCCCACCCGTTGGATACGCCAGTCAGATTGGCCAGTGAGACCGTTGCCTCTCTGCCTATATAAGGAGATGCAAGGCCTCAGTAGAAAGGGTTGGTCTCAGTGCATTTAAGACAGTAGCTAGAGAATACAACTCGAGGAGCATTTGTAGCTCGTATATTTCTCATAGTCAGATCGCCAGGAGTAGGAGCTTTACCTCACCACGAGGGCTCCGAACCTGGGTACTTCCTGCGTCCAGCTACGCTTGCTTTTATCCAATCCCGCCTGTGGACGTCGTCGATAGTTTTCCTGCTAGTTCCCACACCTCTATCTAACCTTCTTAGGTACAGTTGTTCCCAATACAACGACAGTTGGCGCCCACCGTGGGGCTAATGGCTTTGACCGGAGTCACGTTCCGCACGGGACCCCGCACTTTAGCCGGTGAGCACGTAGCCTCCATCCTGGTGCTCACGCTCGGCAAGTTCTACTGCGTCATCAACAACGCTTCCTGCTTCGCCGGAACCACCTTCTCATCGAACGGCTCCATCCTGCTTTTCAGCGACCTCCCTGTCTACGTCGCCACCATTCCAGCGCGTTTCCCGAGGGAGATCGTCTCCATCGTGGAGCTGCCGCATCCGGGCAGTAGCGCCTTTGTCGCTCCCTGCGGCGTCGAGGTCATGATGGCCGGTTCCAGTTCTCACCCCCGCCAGCCGCGGGAGTGGGGCGCGGACGAGGGCGGAACCTCCGCACCTCCGCAGACTCGGAATCCGGTAGAGGAGGCCATTTATGGGCTCCTGACGTCGGTTAACCTCGGGGACAACCAAGAGGAGGCGGAAGCCAACTTCGCCATGGAGAGACAGATTCTCCTCCAGGAGGCCATGGAGCTGGCGGCAACCCGCAAGCAACTCGAGATCACCCGACGCGAGTACGACCGTGCGCACAGCTTCACTCCGGCTACCGCGGAGCCGAGCCGACGCGGCCAGGTGCGACGCCGGGGCGGCGAGCGGGGCGGAAGGATGGAAAAGGACGGGGAACCATATCCCGTAACCGCCCTCATCCGGCCCACCTACAGCACATCCATCAAGAACCTGCGCGCCGCGCGAGCCGCAGCAGAAGAGCTGCCCAACTTGGAGGCTGAGGAGAGAGCTCGCCAGCATGCTCGGGTGCAGGAGCTCCTCTGGATCGCGGACGAGCAGGCTGACGCCAACCGGTAGATGCAGGAGGACCCCAGCTAATCCAAGGGGAGCAGGCCACCCGCCAACAACAAGGGCGCGCCTCGTGACACCCAGCAGGCGTCCTCCCCTCAGCCGGCTAAGGCCCGCAGCAGGCGCCACAGCTCTCACAACAAGGGCCAGCCGTGCCAGGAGCAAACAGTGAACAACAACCCACCGCCTCCCCCTCCACCAACCGGAGCACCAAGACCCGCCGGTTCCCGTCTCTCTGGCCGGGTGGGAGCACCCAACCCGGATCATCCGGATGCCCCTGACCGCATCAAGCTCCTCGCTCAAGCGCGTGTCACGGAGGAAGAAGACTCCACCGGACCAGTTTGTTTCGGACCCCAGATCCGGAACGAGCCATTCCCGGATAAGTTCACCCTGCCAAGGGACACCCCCAAGTACGATAGCAGTGTGAAGCCGGAAGATTGGCTGACCGACTACGCCACGGCAGTCCGCATCGCCCATGGGAACAAGCGCACAGCAGTGCGCTACGTCCACCTTATGCTAACAAGGACATGGCTCAATAGCCTTGTGCCCAACAGCATCAACGCCTGGCCAGACTTCGAGAAGGTGTTTGTCCGCAACTTCAATGGAACGTACAAGCGTCCGGGACGCCCATGCGACCTGGCCTTGTGCGTCTAGGTCGACTGCGAGACTAACCGCGAGTACCTCGCCAAGTGGACAGAGCTGCGCAACACTTGCGAGGGCATCCTGGAGAGCCAGACCATCAGTTTCTTCATCAAGGGGTGCCGAGAAGGCACCATGCTTCGCCACCGGCTACTGTGTGACGAGCCAAAAACCATGGCGGAGCTCATGACGGTAGCGGACCAGTACGCCACGGCGGATGCCGCCATGAAGAAGCCCCTTCGGGTAAATGCTGACAGGCGTCTGACTCCTACGGAGCCGGCTCGCGACCGTCCGAGCAATCCGGCTAGAGAGGCCGAATCCTCCGGGCGCCACGGCAACGACAACCGGTTCCATGGGGACCCCCAAGTAGGACAGCAGAAGCCCTGCTACCACTCGCGGTAGGTCAATGTTGTGGAGGGTGCGCCATTGCACCGACTAACGATACAAGAAGGGAAAAGCTGCGGCTCACCTTCGACCAGATGTTTGACGGCCCGTGCATATGGCATAGCGGTCCCTTCAAACTGGCTACGCACACCACCCGGAACTGTAGCTGGACTCGCCAGCTAAAACACTAGGGCAACCAGCAACGTCTCCCCCCGCCCCCTCCTGGTGGACCACCACCATTCCGGCAATGATAGTAATGGCGGCAACAACAACAATGGATACCCCAGTCGCACGCCGCCTATCACATCTTCGAGACGGAGCTGGACGACAAGCACAGCCGCAGGCGACGCTCCAAAGAAGTCAACGCCATCATCTCTCCGGTCCCCCAGTACCTGAACTGGTCGGAAACCCCCATCACCTGGAGCCAAGAAGACCAGCCGGAGCAGCTGCCGACTCTCGAGGGCTATGCCATGGTACTCGACCCCCTCATCGTCTCTAATGAGCGCACCTGCCGTTTCTCACGCGTCCTCATCGACGGAGGAAGCAGCCTAAACCTCCTCTACCGGTCTTCGATGGAGAAGCTAGGCATTCGCGAATGCGACCTGCGCCCGACTACCACAACGTTCCATAGCGTACTGCCGGGACCGGCTTGTGCCTCACTGGGTAAAATCCAGCTGGACGTCATCTTCGAGACCGAGGAGAACTTCCGCCGCAAGCTGATCTGGTTCGAGGTGGTAAACCTCACAAGCTCCTACCACGCTCTCCTCGGGCGCCCCGCCCTCGCCAAATTCATGGTTGTTTCCCACTACACATACCTCAAGACGAAGATGCCGGGACCCAATGGCGTGATCACCGTTGCCGGCTGCTTCAGACAGTCAATGGAGTGCGCCTCAGCCGGTTCCAATATGGCAGAGGCCCTCATCATAGCCGAGGATAAGCGCGTGATCAAACGCAACGTAGCCATGGCCCAGCAAGACATACCGGCTAAGGAGACCAAGAGGATCCTGCTCCACCCCTCTGACTCGACCAAGTTCGTCACCATTGGTGCCAACTTGGACAGCAAATAGGAAGGCACGCTCGTCGACTTCCTCCGTGAGAATCGGGACATGTTTGCATGGTCACCCAAGGACATGCCAGGTGTACCGAGGGAGTTCGCCGAGCACTCACTTCATGTGTGGCCGGACGCCAAGCCGGTCAAGCAACCTGCCTGTTCGCAGAGGAGAAGAGAAAGATTATTGGTGACGAGATCACCCGGCTCCTTGTAGCCGGGTTCATCATGGAAGTGTACCACCCGGACTGGCTGGCAAACCTAGTCCTGGTGTTGAAGAAGAACAAGACCTGGCGCATGTGTATTGACTACACCAGCCTGAACAAGGCGTGCCCGAAAGATACATTCGCATTGCCCCGTATCGATCAAGTCATCAATTCCACGGCCGGCTGCGATTTGTTGTCTTTTTTAGATTGCTATTCTGGTTACAATCAGATCTGGTTAAACCCGGCTAACCAGATTTAGACATCATTTATCACCCCCTATGGGGCTTTATGCTATGTAACCATGCCTTTTGGTCTGAAGAATGTTGGTGCTACCTATCAGCTCTGCATGCAGAAGTGCTTGCACTCACAGATCGGCCGAAACATGCACGATGTGGACGATGTGGACGATGTGGTCATCAAGACCAAGGAGAAGCGCACCCTCCTTGAAGATCTGGGAGAGACATTTGGCAACCTCCAACAGTACAAGATGAAGCTGAACCCGGAGAAATGCGTCTTCGGAGTCCCATCCAGGCAACTACTCGGTTTCCTTGTATCATAATGAGGGCTTGAGGCGAATCCGGAGAAGATTGCGGCCATCGAGAGGATGCAGCCGCCCAGGAGCCTGCTTGGAATCCAGAAGTTCACCTGATGCCTGGCCTCCCTCAGCCGTTTTGTCAGCCGTTTGGGGGAGAAGGCACTCCCGTTGTACCAGCTGATGAAGAAGACGGACAAGTTCTCCTGGACCTCGCAAGCTGATGCTGCCTTTCATGACCTCAAGCGCATGCTGTCCACAGCACCGGTTCTAGCCACGCCGGCTAGCAAGGAGCCGATGTTGCTCTATATAGCAGCCATCAGCCGGGTCGTCAGTCTCGTCCTGGTGGTGGAGCGCCCCGAGGAAGGCAAGGCTCAGCCAGTTCAGAGGCCCGTCTACTACCTCCGTGAGGTCCTCTCTATCTCCAAGAAGAACTACCCCCACTACCAGAAGATGTGTTATGGCGTGTACCTGGCATGCAAGAAGCTCAAGCACTACTTCTAGGAGCATCCGATTAAGGTCATGTGCACGGAACCCCTTTCGGAAATCATCGTCAACAAAGATGCCACCGGCCGAGTCGCCAAGTGGGCCATTGAGCTCGCGGCCTACTCCATCGAGTATGAACCCCGGCTCACGATCAAGTCGCAGGCACTAGCAGACTTCTTCGTCGACTGGGCCGAGACCCAGTACCTCCCATCAGTTCCGGATTCGGACCATTGGAGGATGCACTTCGACGGATCAAAGATGCTGTGGGCTTGGGAGCCGGCATCGTGCTCACCTCGCCCAAAGGGGACCGGCTGGAATATGTCCTACAGATCCACTTCAAGGCCTCCAACAATGTAGCCGAATACGAGGCAGTGGCACACGGCCTCCGGCTAGCCAGAGAGATTGGTGTCAACCGGATCCTCTACTTCGGCGATTCAGATCTGGTGGTCAGTAAGTATCTGGAGACTGGGACACCCGCGATGCAAATATGGCTCTCTACCGGTTCCACATACAGAAGCTCAGCGCTTGCTTCGACGGGTGTGAATTCCATCACGTCCCTCGTGCCAACAATGAGGCAGCCGATTCGCTTGCACGAATCGGATCCACCCGGCAGACGATCCCACCTAGGGTCTCCTTGGAACACTGATAGCTCAGTGTTGATGTAGAGCTCGTTGGGAACCCCAAGAGGAAGGTATGATGAGCACAGCAGCAAGTTCCCTCAGTTATGAAACCAAGGTTTAATCGAACCAGTAGGAGTAAGGAAACACCCCAAAGGTGCTGCTAGCTGAGCCTTGGCAGGGTGCACTACCGGTGCTAGTAGCAACGTGGAGACCTGCACATCACAACCACAGAACTTTGTCCCCAACTTGCGATGAGGTTGTCAATCTCACCG
The DNA here is from genome assembly GCA_910589775.1 of Avena eriantha. Lineage (NCBI taxonomy): Eukaryota > Viridiplantae > Streptophyta > Magnoliopsida > Poales > Poaceae > Avena > Avena eriantha. The sequence goes on from OU342742.1 coordinate 324,207,375, forward strand.
TGTTTTGCTGAAAAAAACAAAAGATTAAACGTATCGAATGGAAGGAAGTAATAGTTTGCAGAAAGTAAACACGAAGCAGTAAACAATTTGTAGATTGTATGTAAAGAAAAAGGACCGGGATCCATAGTTCACTAGAGGTGGCTCTCCTTAAGATAGATAACATGCTGGGTGAACAAATTACAGCGGGGCAATTGACAAACATCGAGAAAGCAATACATGCATATACTAATCATCTTGACTCCTTTGAGATTCGATTGGGCATGACAACCTTATACATAGACCGCCATCCAACTGCATCTATGACTAATAATCCACCTTCAAGTTATCATCCGAACCCCCTCCAGTATTAAGTTGCAAGCAATAGATTATTGCTTTACGAATTGCGTGTAACATAAACAATACGATTTTTCTATAAACAAAGGATTGTTGTTTTCTCCCTAATAGCAACAACACATCTACTACCTTAGAGATTTCTGTCACTTCCCCAGATTACCAGAGGCATGAATCCACTATCGAGCCTAAATACTAACTCTTGGAGTTGCTAGCATCTACTTGGCTAAGATAGCTACTAACAACGGAAAGCATGCAAGATCCCAAATAACAAAGACATGATAGAATCAATAATCAATCTGAAATAGCATCTCAATATCCATCGGATCCCCGCAAACACAACATGCAGAATTACAAATAGATGATCTTCATCATGAACGGAGCTCACAAGATCTAGACATGAAAGCACAACGGAGGAGAACCAGTCATCTAGCTACTACATGGATGTCATACATCGCAATCCCAGGATTACCTTTTTTGCGAGACATAACAGATTGGATATCGCAGTACACATCCATTACAAAACATAAATAAGGTCTTACACAAATAAGGATCTCATGATCCAGTCTTAATACAACAAGCAGCGGAATAAAATATAAGCGTAGCAGTGGGGTCCATCTTCAGGGGAACAGGCAATGCTGATGAAGGCAGATGGTCCTAGTTATCATAGTTGTCCTGCTGGCCATCATCTTGGTAGTCTCCTTCATAGACTGCCCATGAGAATAGCCAGGGACAAAAGCCATGAGTACTCTTTAAGTACTCGCAAACTAACACTAACAAGTAGTATAGTTCTAAGTTAAAGTGCTAACTCTAAGTTTAACTATAAAGTTAAGTTTGAAACCTAAGTTGAGTTCAAAAGCAAAGAAAGATAAAATAAAGTTCTAGAATCACTTATGTTGGGAAGCTATTGTCATAAACAAAACCCTTTTGTGGTCAAGTCAAGATTCATCATTCCTTTCATAAGTTATTTTGCAAACATCTCACAATGAAACAGTATGGCCATTCCAACTGTCCATAACCGCGGATGCGGCTATTCGAATAGTTTGAGACTCTGCAGAGGTGGTACACTTTCACCACAAGATTCGATACCTATGTCAGGGATAACCCTAAATCATCATACTTAGTATGCAGATAATCAAACATTACCTTTCCTTTACACAACCTAGTATAAGCACCTCTCCTATGAGCATGGCCTCCTAACCATGACCATCTGTCATCTTGGGCACTGCATAGGTGGATAACATTGAGAGGTAGCCTCAGCTCAAACCTCTCCCGTGATGGAACTAATACTAATGCATATAAACTTCTGTCTAAGCCTTACCCAATTCAGGTATTGTGGTTGTACGGTAAATTTGGAATGGTATCGCATCCGAATCCAACCATGAGTTTTGTAAAAGGGTTAAGGCTCATGCCTCAACATTTTCACCATCATAAACCATTTGTGTTACTCAACACATGTCAAAACATCTCAATAGAATGACTCATCATTCCAAGGTTTTCATAATTCATTTTCACCAAGGATTCCCATCTAGAGTGACTCATGTTTTTATCTACTCTAAACTACTAAGTTAAGATTGTTCACTAAGGTGGAAAGATGGGATCAATCTCATGCCATAGAATGACATCTAAAGTTATCTATATAGGTCAAGTTTTATAGTCTTTATGCTACCTTCAAAACAAGTAAGAGACTTTGGGTAAAGTAAAGGAAGTAAAGCTTAAAAATAATACTTGGGGTAAGTAATAGTCAAAGGGATATAACCAAAGCATGCCTAAAGCATCTTTGATCAACTCATCTAGCTTAATTCTAGCTTGCTAAGCATTTGCAAGTGTTAGCTTGCATTGTTAATGGTGGCTTGCCTTGTGTAGTGCAGTGGTTGAAGTTTTCTTCCTCCTCTTGATAGAACTCCTCCTCCTCGAAAGCTTGGTCGGTACTATCGTCTATAAATACATACGGAGTACACAATCACCAAACAATACTTAACTAGTCTAATTAGCACTCTAAGGCACACATTCGAAGATCTATTATCATCACAAGCATCACAAGTTTTATTCACCAGTTTCATTCTTTTTATTTAAGAAAAGTAATTTCTACTCATTGAAAATTAACTAAGATTTAATATTCACCGCTTAAAATATGGGATCATGTGGACACATGTCATCACCACATATTCTACATGTGGGAATGTGATTTAAGGGTTTGGATCACAATTACTTTGGTTTATGTTCATTATTTAATGATTTAAAGTGACTACAAATGCCTATATAGCATTATTTTGGTACTAGTCCAAAGTCACTACCGGTAAACCCTAATATTATTACATATTCAGATAGGTATGGTGAAATGTGATTTTTGAGAATTGGCCTCAACTCAAAACCTATCATGGTTGATATTATAAAAATGTTTGAATGTGCAAAAGCTTATGTCTTGTTCTTTTTACTAGGAGTGATATCTAACTCTAATTGAATTAAATCCAACGGGCTTGGATAGATATTTTTAGTTGCTTTCTAAAAAAATTGGAATCACTCCATTGGATTGGTAAATCTCTCTGAATTGATTTTCAAACTAGGGAACATAACTAGGTTCAAACTAAAATAGAAAAATCCTAATTTGAATTAAATGGGTCGCGCGGGAAAGCTAACGAGACGGCCCAGTGGCACTCCGTGGCGTGGGGGGCACAGCTGACAGGGGGTCCACCGGTCAGCGGCTCTTTACACGCGAAGCGGTACGGGGCAATGTGGACTGTTAGATTAGAACTAGGATCTACGGCACGGGCTCGTCGTTGACGATAGACAGGTCGTCGGCGAGGTCTAACCCTAGCGGCTCTATGGGGGTTCTCAGGAGGCATACCAGGGCTCCAACGACGACGGCGAGGCGGGCAAACGAACTGGTGGACGACGGCAAACTCAGGGGTGGTCGAGGCAGCTCCTAGATTGGACGAAATCGACGGCACCTTCTCCTCCTCTTTAGCGTACTTCTCTGGCGAAATTCCGGCGAACAAGTGCTCGGGCTACTCTAGCTAGAGGTGGGGAAGGACCAGTGAGGAGAGGGGAGTGGAATGGTGTGAGTGGTTTGTGCTGGGGTGTCCTCTATTTATAGCTCGACGAGGCGACCGAGAGTGATAGGCGGGCGACTCCGGCGAGGGTTGCACAACATGCAAGCGGCGTGGCTCGAGGAAGGGGACGGTGGCCTGCCTCCTGGCGGTGCTCTACGGCTTAAATGCGTGGCTAGGGGCGGTGGCAAACGGTTAGGCGGTGCTCACACTCTGAACGGCAGAGGCGGCGTTCGACACGGCGTGCGGTGGCTACAGGTCAAATGGCGGCGAATGGGCATGTCTGGGAAGTTCCCTGTGTCGTGGCGAAGCGGTGAGCGCGGGCTACGGTTGAGGCACGGCGTGTACCGTTTTGTCGGGCGGGGCGCTTTGGCGCGTGCTCGGCATGGTGCAGACGCTCTGGGCGCTGGTGCTCTGCGGGTGGTCCACGGCTCGGCTTTTCTCGGGGAGGGGACAGAGGGTGGCAGTGCAGTCTGGTCTAGCTCCTAGACATGGCGAGAGAGAGAGGGGCGGTCTGCTGCTGCATTGGCAAGTTTGGCCGGCGAGCATGGTGCTCGGGGTGGCTCGGCACTGCTGCTAGGGGCTAGGGGATGGGGTGATTAGTCTTTGGTTAGATCTAGAAGGGACAGAGGGAGTAAATGGAGGTCAATTGGGTGGCAAAACCCTGTAGAAAACAGTGAGCTAATACTAGCTGTAAATCCTGCATGCCAAGTGTTTGTGAAAATGGCCGCAAGAAATTTAGTTTTGAATTTTAAAAAGATTTTTGGTGGGAATGCTATGCACATGCTTAAGCTTCTGTGGTTCTTCAGTTTTGAAATTAGAGCTCATTTGATTTGTTTTTTAATAAGTGGGATCTTCCCATATGAACTAGATTCAATTTTCAAATGTCATTTAAAATTGGTGTTTGAAAGTTTTTGGCAGATCACAAAGTGGGCCTTGGTACACTATTATATGTACTCGCAAGGGGTGCAAAGATCCACATCTGTCTCTGTTAGGTTTTGAGTACTAGGAATAGCCAAAGTAGGCATGTTGATTAAAATGGCACAAATGACCATTCTCTTCTTTTATTCATTTTGATTTTTTTTTCTTTGGGATTTGTTTGGGAATGATCTAGATGATGTTTATTTCACCTAGGAATCATTTTACAAGCAATGGATCACTTAAACAAGGCAATTCAAAACAACTCTTATTTAAATGCACATACATATGAATGCTTTAATAATTTTAATTGGAAATTTTTTTGTTAACGCTAATTTTGATGATTTGGATCTTAATAAACTTGGATTAGAGTTTTGGGATGTTACAAACCTTCCCCCCTTAAACAAAATCTCGTCCCGAGATTTACAAAGAAAACTAGGAACGGTCTTGATGTAATCTGGGAACCTTCCCCCCTTAAACCTTCCCCCTTAGACATAAGAGATCTGGGAAATCTGTCCTAATGTAATCTTCTCGCTCCCAAGTGGCTTCATCTTCGGTATGGTTGCTCCATTGAATCTTGAGAAACTTGAAACTCCTGGTCCTGGTGGTTCTATAAGCTTCTTCTAGGATACGGATGGGCACTTCACAATATGTCAGGTCATCATTGATCTCTTAGCTGGGTGATCGATGTTCTTGACGACTTCAGTCTTCTCCGGCACTTCCAGGCATTTGCGAAGTAACGAGATATGGAACACATTGTGGATGGCTGACATATCTTTAGGTAGTTCAAGTTGATATGATACTTCTCCTCAGTGGTTCAGAATCTTCAATGGTCCGATATATCTGGGGGCTAACTTTCCTTTCAGACTGAAGCGTTGGGTTCCTTTCAATGGTGAAACCTTGAGATATACAAAATCTCCGACATTGAAAGTCAGGTCTCTCCTTCTCTTGTCAGCATAAATCTTATGTCTAGATTGGGCGGTCTGGAGGTGCTCACGGACTTTGTGAACCTTCTCTTCGGCTTCTCGGAGAATGTCGGGTCCAAAGATCTGACTCTCTCGTACTTGCGACCAATTCAAAGGGGTGCGACACTTTCTTTCATATAGGAATTCAAATGGTGCCATTTGCAAACTAGCTTGATAACTATTGTTATATGAGAATTCTGCGAAAGGCAAGCAATCTTCCCATTTGGATCCGTACTCTAACACACAAGCTCTTAACATATCCTCTAGGATCTGGTTGACTCTCTTAGTCTGTCCACCAGTTTGTGGGTGATAAGCGGTGCTGAAGCTCAACTTGGTTCCCGATCCTTCCTGAACTTTCTGCAAAAATCTCGAGGTAAACTGGGTTCCTCGATATGATACTATGGTCTTGGTGGTTCCATGCAGACTAACAATCCTAGCAATATACAGTTCTGCTAGCTTCGAACTCTGGTAGGTAGTCTTGACAGGATAAAGTGAGCTACCTTGGATAGTCTATCAACTATGACCCAGATTGAGTCATCTCCCCTACTGGAAGTAGGCAACCCGGTGATAAAGTCCATTCCGACAGAATCCCATTTCCATTCCGGAATCTGCAATGGTTGCAACAGTCCTGCGGGTCTTTGATGCTCTGCTTTGACTCTTTGATAGATGTCACACTTGGCGATGTAGCTTCGGATTTCTCCCTTCATCTTGTGCCACCAAAATTGCTCTTTCAAATCTTGATACATCTTCGTTCCTCCGGGGTGGATATAATAAAGAGTATCATGAGATTCTTGCATGATAACTTGCTTCAGCTCCGAATCTGCTGGCACACACTCCTTCTTCGTCTTCAGTGAATCCAGGTACCTTTCGTGTACCAATACGACGTTTGATTCCGTCGATACTTTCATTTCCCTTCTGGGCTTCCTTGATTTGGCTATTGAAAGTGGGTTGAAGTTCAATGCTAGCTAAGAATCCTTTGCTAACTAATTCAGTTCTGAACTGCTCCAACTCTTCATACAAACTTGGCTGCTTCTCCTTGATCATGGTGTTTAGCCTACACGACAATCTGCTAAGAGCATCCGCTACCACATTGGCTTTACCGGGGTGGTAGTGAATGTCAAGGTCATAATCCATGATTAACTCTATCCATCTCCTTTGCCTCATATTTAGCTCCTTCTGAGTGAAAATATATTTCAAGCTCTTGTGATCTGAGTAAATTTCACAGCGATTACCCATCAGATAATGACACCATGTCTTCAATGCCAAAACTACGGCTGCTAGCTCAAGATCATGGGTCGGATAGTTCTGCTCATGCTGCTTCAATTGTCGAGATAGATAAGCGATAACATTGCCTTCTTGCATCAATACACATCCGAGACCAATCTTGGATGCATCACAATATACATCAAACGGCTTCTTGATGTCTAGCATGATCAATAATTGGGCTGATATCAATCTCTTCTTCAGCTCCTGGAAACTGGCTTCACATTTGTCGGTCCATTCAAACTTCTTGTCCTTCTTTAACAATTGGGTCATGGGTCTGGCGATGCTCGAGAATCCTTCTACGAACTTAGGGTAATATCCCGCTAATCTGAGAAATGCATGGACTTGGGTTTGAGTGGTTGGGGCTTCCCAATCTTCGACATCTTTGATCTTGGCGGGATCAACAGAGACTCCTCCGGCATACATAATATGTCCTAGGAATCCTACTTCTTTCAGCCAAAACTCACACTTGCAAAACTTGGCATATAACTGATGCTCTCTCAGGGTTTCTAAGATGATTCTCAGATGTTTCTCATTCTCTTCTTCTAACTTGGAGTAGATAAGGATATCATCGATAAACACAACTACAAACTTATCTAGGAAATTCATAAAGATCTTATTCATGAGATTCTTGAAATAAGCAGGGGCATTGGTTAATCCAAAAGACATGGTCATATACTCGTATAAACCATAGCGAGTAGTAAAGGCGGTCTTCAGAATATCCGTTGCACGAATCTTAAGTTGGTGATAACCAGTCCTAAGATCAATCTTTGAGAATACCTAGGCACCAGTCAACTGATCAAATAGATCCTCTATCTTTGGCAAGGGGTACTTGTTCTTGATGGTGACGTCATTAAATTTTCTGTAATCTGTGCAAAAATGGTTGCCTCCATCTTTCTTGTTGATGAATAACACTGGTGATCTCCATGGCGATGCGCTTGGTGGAATCACGACTTTTGCTAACATGGCATCCAACTGCTTCTTCTGTTCCACTAACTCTGAGGGGTTCATGCTATAGGGTCTCTGGGCTATGGGTCTGGTTCCGGGGATTAGTTCGATAATGAACTCAATATCCCTATCCGGGGGCATACCTGGCAACTCATCTGGGAATACGTCGGGGTATTCACAGACTACTTTGACTTGGTCTATGGTGGGTAGGGCTAGACTCTTGTTGCACTTGAATTGGCGAGGTAAGGTTTAAGATATATGCTCTGCTGTTACTCCAGAGCTACTGGTCATGGTGATGGCTTTCTTAGCACAGTCTATCATTCCTTTATGCCTAGACATCTAGTCCATACCTAGTATTACTTCCAATCCTTTGGTTCCAAGTACAATTAGGTTGGCATAAAAATCTATCCCATTTATTCTGATAGGCACAGCCTAGCAAATTTTTCTAGCTTTTGTAGTTGAACCGGGTATTTGAACTATCATGACATGCTTCAGGTTGGTTGGGTGAATCTTACAAGTGCATGCAAATTCTTCGGTGACAAATAAATGCGATGCTCCCGAATCAAACAATACCCTTGCTAAAACTGAGTTGATAAAAAACATACCCAGTACTACATCTGGCGCTTCCTGGGCTTCTTCGGCGTTCATGTGGAAGAGACGACCGTTGCGGTTGTGAGGGTTCCCTAGGGCAAATCTTCTCCCTAGTTGAACACGACGCTGCTGTTGAGCTGGGGCATTCACATTGGCAGTGGTGGAGTCTTCTTTGGACACTCATTAGAATAGTGACCCTTCCCTCCACACTCGAAACAAGTGATCTGAGACTTGTCTTTTGCTGCGACGGGCACAACATTGCTGCCAGTTCTAGGTGCACTGTTGTTGTTGTTGTTCTTGGGAGGGGCACGGTTGAAGTTGTTGGCATTGCCGGAGTTGTGATTGTTTCCTCCGGACTTCACATTGCCTCCGCTATGGTTGGGGTAGCTGGGGCGAGATATTGGGGGTCAGTTGTTCCTTGGTGCATATCCTGGTGAGGGGTTGGGACGGTACTTCTGGTAACTGCTGGATCCATATTGCTGCATCATACGATGTTTGCGGTTGTCGTTTGCCTGGTTAATCTCCCCTTCCATCTAAATGGCAGAGTCGACTAGCTCTTCGAGATCCTCGAAGCGGATGTTGACGAGGACAGTCTGCATCTCGTCATGCAGTCTGTTCAGGAATCTATCTTTCTTCTTGGCCTCCGTGTTGATCTCATCAGGTGCATATCTGGCAAGTGACAAGAATCTATCACGCTATTCTACCACAGTCATTCTGCCTTGCTTCAAGTCACGAAACTCCTCCTTTAGTCGGGTGACTAGACCTTGCGGCACGTGCGTGCGGCTTAACTTGGTTTTGAAGGCTTCCCATGTCCTCACTTGACCATGGTTCATATTATAGATACTAGTCCACCAAGCTCTTGCATCTCCCGCCAGGTAGTGGGTGGCAAAGAGAACTTTTTCGTTGTCATCAACTCCTGCAACTTCTAAGTTGTTTTCCATTGTCTGTAACAAGTCATCAACATCTAGTGGGTTTTTAGATTGGTTAAATATTGGGGGATTGGTATTATGAAAGTTTTTGAGTTTGGATCCATGGTGATCCTGATTTCCATGCCCTTGGTTGTTTTGGGCCATCTGAGCTATCTATTGCAATGTTGCTAAGTTGGCCTGGCACTCTTCCCTTCTTGCTTCACGGTCTGCAACTAACATCTGCATAATCTGTAGCACTGGGTCTTGTGACGAGCTGCTCCCTCCTTGGTTTCCATGAGTTATCTGAAGATTGAGGTAGATAGAGGGATAAGAGGGAAAGTTCTAAGGTTCATGGTTTTGGTTTCAAGCGAAAACTTTGAGTTTGACTCAGGTTTTGCAACTAACTTAATTTCATTCATGCAAACAAGCACACGATACAATCACACACCACAAAAACAAAGAAAACAGATGGTTTTAAGAACCATTCTGTAAGCTATGATAAAGTGGGACCGATACATCTCATGCTACGAGAGTGCTCTAGTGCATCTACTCATCGTTGATGAAGTTGGAGTCCTCATCTTCAGTGTATAAGTGCACGGCATCCTCCTCCAGAAAGTCATCATCATTGCTGAGGTAAGATTCCATGTCTCCTTGGATCTCTTCACCCTCCTCTTCTTCCTCCTTTGCTACAAGCTGAGCTTCCTGCTCCTTGACGGTCTTCTCGAGGTCGGCCACCTTCTTGCGAAGACGGGCGATGGTGTGATCCTTCTTCTCGCGCTGGAGGCGAAGAGACTGACGGTCCTAGACTAGCAGTGAGAAAGTATGGGCCTTCTGGTCGGCAATGGCACGGTTATGGTTGGCAAACTCCCTAGCATTGTCCAATTCCTTCTGGCGATCGTACAGCAGGAAGTCAAGGTTCTCCACCTGACGCTTCAACTCTGGATGACTTGGCATCTCCATTGGCATCCCCATGAAGTCACATCTTGCATAGTGAGCAAAACGGGTTCCTTGGATTTGGTTGACGCTAAGGGCACATACACGTGCGAGAGATTCATGCATTGCCCTGGCTAATCCATCTAGCCAGTTGTTCTCTGTCACGGAAAACTGGATTCTGCCGGGTGTTGGTGCTTCTATGCTTCCTCGAAGATCAGCGGTGACTAGCCACTTTAAGTCTCCTCCTAGGTGTCCTGGAAGTTGAGCTCCAAGAAACTCCATATGTGGGCGTCCCATTAACTCCGACAGTGAATCTAGGTCCCTCTCGAAGATCAGTTGACCTCCGTTTCCCAACTGGTAGAACTTGCTGAATTGAGTCTCCATCTACAAGAATTAAGGATGAGGAAATTAATGAAGTGATCAAGTGTGTCAAATTTTAAGTAGTAGTGTAAGAATTTTGAGGAACATGAATTTTTGAGAAAGAATGAATTCTCAAAGATAAGAGAGGAAATAGTTTTTCATAAATTCTCACTTTGGTTTTGAAACTAAGTTTTTGTTTGGACGTCCATTCTAACTAGGGTCTCCTATAGTCAGGATGGCTCTGATACCAACTTGTCAACACCCAAATTTTTAATCCCAGGTGTCTGTTATGTCATTCATCGCAATCCCAGGATTACCATTTTTCCGAGACATAACAAATTGGATATCACAGTACATCATCCATTACAAACCATACATAAGGTCTTACACAAATAAGGATCTCATGATCCACTGTTAATACAACAAGCAACGGAATAAAAGATAAGCGTAGCGGTGGGGTCCATCTTCAGGGGCACAGGCAATGCTGACGAAGGCAGATGGTCCTAGTTATCATAGCCGTCCTGCTGGCCATCATCTTGGTAGTCTCCTTCATAGTCTGGCCATTAGAATAGCTAGGGACAAAAGCCATGAGTACTCTTTAAGTACTCACAAACTACCACTAACAAGTAGTATAGTTTTAAGTTAAAGTGCTAACTCTAAGTTTAACTATAAAGTTAAGTTTGAAACCTAAGCTGAGTTCAGAAGCAAAGAAAGATAATATAAAGTTCTAGAATCACTTATGTTGGGAAGCTATTGTCATAAACACAACCCTGTTGTGGTCAAGTCAAGATTCATCATTCCTTTCATAAGTTATTTTGAAAACATCTGACAACGAAACAGTATGGCCATTCCAACTGTTCATAACCGCGGACGCGGCTATTCGAATAGTTTGACACTCTGTAGAGGTGGTACACTTTCACCACAAGATTCGATACATCTGTCATGGATAACCCTAAATCATCATACTTAGTATGCAGATAATCAAACATAACCTTTCCTTTACACACCCTAGTATAAGCACCTCTCCTATGAGCATGGCCTCCCAACCATGACCATCTGTCATCTTGGGCACTCTATAGGTGGACCACATTGAGAGGTAGCCTCAGCTCAAACCTCTCCCGCGAGGGAACTAATACTAATGCATATAAACTTCCAGCTAAGCCTTACCCAATTTAGGTATTCCGGTTGTACGGTAAATTTGGAATGGTATCGCATCCGAATCCAACCATCAGTTCTGTAAAAGGGTTAAGGCTCATGCCTCAACATTTTCACCATCATAAACCATTTGTGTTTCTCAACACATGTCAAAACATCTCAATAGAATGACTCATCATTCCAAGGTTTTCATAATTCATTTTCACCAAGGATTCCCATCTAGAGTGACTCAAGTTTTTATCTACTCTAAACTACTAAGTTAAGAGTGTTCACTAAGGTGGAAATATGGGATCAATCTCATGCCATAGAATGACATCTAAAGTTATCTATATAGGTCAAGTTTTATACTCTTTATGCTAACTTCAAGAAAAGTAAGAGACTTTGGGTAAAGTAAAGGAAGTAAAGCTTAAAAATAATACTTGGGGTAAGTAATAGTAAAAGGGATATAACCAAAGCATGCCTAAAGCATCTTTGCTCAACTCATCTAGCTTAATTCTAGCTTGCTAAGCATTTGCATGTGTTAGCTTGCATTGTTAATGGTGGCTTGCCTTGTGAAGTGCAGTGGTTGAAGTTTTCTTCCTCCTCTTGATAGAACTCCTCCTCCTCAAAAGCTTGGTCGGTACTATCGTCTATAAATACATACAGAGTACATAATCACCAAACAATACTTAACTATTCTAATTAGCACTCTAAGGCACACATTCGAAGATCTATTATCATCACAAGCATCACAAGTTTTATTCACTAGTTTCATTCTTTTTATTTAAGAAAAGTAATTTCTACTCATTGAAAATTAACTAAGATTTAATATTCACCACTTAAAATATGGGATCATGTGGACACATGTCATCACCACATATTCTACATGTGGGAATGTGATTTAAGGGTTGGATCACAATTAATTTGGTTTAAGTTCATTATTTAATGATCTAAAGTGACTAGAAATGCCTATATAGTATTAGTTTGGTACTAGTCCAAAGTCACTGCATGTAAACCCTAATATTATTACATGGTATGGTGAAATGTGATTTTTCAGAGTTTGAATCAACTCAAAAGCTATCATGGTTGATTTTATAAAAATGTTTGAATGTGCAAAAGCTTCTGTCTTGTTATTTTTACTAGGAGAGATCTCTAACTCTAATTGAATTAAATCCAAAAGGCTTGGATAGATCTTTTTAGTAGCTTTCTAACAAAATTGGAATCACTCCATTCAGATTTGTAAATCTCCCTAAATTGATTTTGAAACTAGGGGACAGAACTAGGTTCAAACTAAATTAGAAAAATCCTAACTTGAATTAAATGGGTCGCACGGGAAAGCTAACAGGCCGGCCCAGTGGCACTCCGCGGCGTGGGGCACAGCTGACAAGGGGGTCCACCGGTCAGGGGCTCTTTACACGCGAAGCGGTACAGTGCGATGTGGACCGTTAGATTAGAACTAGGATATACGGCTGGGGCTCGTTGTTTGCGAGGCCTAACCCTAGCGGCTTGGTTGGGGTGCTCAGGGGGCATACCCGGGCTCCAGCGACGATAGCGAGGCGGGCAAATGAACTTGTAGACGACAACAAACTCAGGGGTGGTCGAGGCAGCTCCTGGGGTGGACGAAATCGATGGCGCCTTCTCCTCCTCTGCAGCAGGCTTGTCCGGCGAAATTCCAGCGAACAAGTGCTCTATTTGTAGTGAGGAGAGGGGAGTGGAATGGTGTGAGTGGTTTATGCTGGGGTGGCCTCTATTTATAGCTCGACGAGGCGACCGAGAGTGATGGGCGGGCGACTCCGGCGAGGGCTACACAGCGTGCTAGCAGCGTGGCTCGAGGTAGGGGACGGTGGCCTGCCTCCTGGCTGTGCTCTATGGCTCAAGTGCGTGGCTAGGGGTGGTGGCAAACAGTCAGGCGGTGCTCACGCTCTGAGCGGCAAAGGTGGCGTTTGACACGGCGTGCGGTGGCTGCGGGTCAAACGGCGGTGAACGGGCATGTTTGGGCGGTTCCCTGGGTCGTGGCGAAGCGGTGAGCGTGGGCTACAGTCGAGGCGCGACGTGTGCACGCTTGTCGGGCGTGGCGCTCTAGCGCGTTCTCGGCATGGTGCAGATGCTCTAGGCGCGGTGCTCTGCGGGTGGTCCACGGCTCGTCTTTGCTCGGGGAGGGGACAGAGGGTGGCGGTGTGGTCTGATCTAGGTCCTAGACATGGCGAGAGAGAGAGGGGCGGTCTGCTGCTGCGTTGGCAAGTTTGGCCAGCGAGCATGGTGCTCGGGGTGGCACGACACTGCTGCTAGGGGCTAAGGGATGGGTGATTAGTCTTTGGTTAGAGCTAGAAGGGACAGAGGGAGTAAATGGAGGTCAATTGGGTGGCAAAACCCTGTAGAAAACAGTGAGCTAATACTAGGTGTAAATCCTGCCTACCAAGTGTTTATGAAAATGGCCGCAAGAAACTTAGTTTTGAATTTTGAAAAGATTTTTGGTGGGTGTGAGATACACATGCTTAAGCTTCTGTGGTTCTTGGGTTTTGAAATTGAAGCTCATTTGAGTGGTTTTTGAATAAGTGGGATCTTCCCATATGAACTAGATTGAATTTTCAAATGTCATTTAAAATTGGTGTTTGAAAGTTTTTGGCAGATCACAAAGTGGGCCTTGGTACACTATTATATGTACTAGCAAGGGGTGCAAAGATCCACATTTTTCTCTATTAGGTTTTGAGTACTAGGAATAGCCAATGTAGGCATGTTGATTAAAATGGCACAAATGACCATTCTCTTCTTTTATTCATTTTGATTTTTTTTCTTTGGGATTTGTTTGGGAATGATCTAGATGATGTTTATTTCACCTAGGAATCATTTTACAAGCAATGGATCACTTAAACAAGGAAATTCAAAACAACTCCTATTTAAATGCACATACATATGAATGCTTTAATAATTTTAATTGGAAAAGTTTTTGTTAACCCTAATTTTGATGATTTGGATCTTAGTAACCTTGGATTAGAGTTTTGGGATGTTAAAATGGATCCGTAGTCCAAGGATGACCTACTCACGCATCATACCGGAGGCTTGCATGGTGATGAAGAAGGCCTCTAGGGTGAATTCCCCTCTCCGACAGGGTACCGGGAAGAGCTTCAGATCCCTCCCAATCTAGGGATGGAGATGACAGCGGCTACAGACTCTTTCGTGGATTTTTGATCGGTTACTTAGGGTTTTTGTCCCGAGGGCATCTTATAGGAGGAAGGAGAGGCCGAGGGGGTGCCTGGGCTGGCCACACCACCCCCTGGCGCGGGCCAGGCCTGGTCGCGTGGCCAGGTGGTGTGGCCGCCCTCTGGCCCTTCTCCGTCTCGTATTCTGGCATCAGATGACTTCTGGAAAAATAGGCACTTTGGCTTTTGTCCCGTCCAATTCCGAGAATATTCATTTTCTGACTTCCCTAGAACCAAACAACAGCAGAAAACAGGCAGCTGGCACTGTGGCTCTTGTTAATAGGTTAGTCCAAGAAATCATATGAAAAGTACTCCAAAGTGTGGACAAAACACAAGAAAGTGGATAAAACCAAGCATGGAACATCAAAAATTATAGATACATTTGCAATGTATCAACATCCCCAAGCTTAACTCCTGCTCGTCCTCGAGTAGGTAAGTAATAAAAAGAAAGAATAATTTTTGAGGTGACATGCTCCATCGAAGACTTGATCAAAGTATTTGTAAAACATTCAAAGCTGGGATCATAGTACTTCAATCATAACATAAAAGACAAAGTTCTAGCAATAAGACAAAGAAACTATGATGCAACATGAAAAGGCACAAACAAAAGATTCATGAATAACAATGCTTTGCAAGATGTTTGTTTGTTTGACATAAAGAAAACATAGCATAATAGTATTCATCTTGTCCCTCATAGAGTAGCAAATATAAATGCATATGACACCTTCAAAGTTCATAAGCGTGACTAAATACAAATACTTTAAAACAAGCAATATCAAGTTATGCATCAATCAACTAGTCTTGGGACAATGCACATAGAACTAAGAATGGCCACTATGCTCTCAAAGTAGGCGCAAAAAGGTAGAAGGTGGAGACTCCATATAATGGTGGAAGAAAGGCCTTCATAGAAGGAGGTAGGGATTCAAGTCTCATAAAGAGCTTCCAAAAATTATGGTACTTATAGCTTTCAGCTCTCATTGCCCCTATCATAAGCATCTTGAACTGATTAAGGTTAAAGTGACCAAACTATGGTGTACATGCTTGATGAAGTATAGGTTAGAAATCTCATGTCCCTTGTATACGAGGGCCGCTCCTCATGCTACTCAAGTTTAGTCACCGGTAACTTCTTGTCATCGTAAGTACATGTGTATCATAGAGAACCGCCAACGGGGTACCCCTTACCCGATGATACGGAAGAATCCCCATATCAAAATGACAAGGCAAGCAGACAACGAGCATCTCAGCAATCTTCTTATTTACCATGGGAATATGGTGCTTTTTTCTCTCTTTCCTCTTTTCGTAATTTCTTTTTTTTCTATTTTCTCTTTTTTTCAATATAGGACTCTTTTTTATAAGAAGAATGCTTCATAGACAGCTCATTATGGTTACGCTGCAGGTTTCCACCATGTCAGCATGGATTAGACCAGCGTCCCAGGCGTTTCTCTAACACATATAAATAACTCCATGGTCTTACAAGCTCCCCTTTCATTTCACACCGACGACATCCATATACAAAAGAGCATGATATCAACTAGGTACAAGTACCAAGTGCAATGTTGAAAGCGTTCCCCATGAAAGCATGGTTCTACTAATTCCCAACAAATAAGTGCAAGCATATACACCATAGACGACACAATGGTTCAAGTTTATTATGGGCAAGATAAGTAAAGTGTGCCATCAAGTTCGTGAGTGCTTTAATCACTAGTTTTCTCATAACAAGTTTAATTTGGAAGGTAAACAAAAGCATGAATATACTTGGAATAGCATAAGCTAGTAGGTAGGTATGGTGTACTCTTTGGAATAACTTGGTTTAGGGAGTTGGATGCATGAGTGGAACTCATACTTGGTTGTGGAGGCTAGCAAAAGACTGGGAGCGACAAACTAAGAGAGCAATAATGGTCATAATCATGCAGTGCGACAAAACATCATTGATCAAAGCATAAAGTGATACTACAAGTTGAAAACTAAATGATCATAAAGGCTATGGTGACTTGATATAGTCATAACATGGTGTGAGCATGCGCCAAGTCAACCCAAATAAAGCATCAAAGGAGAATACCACTATACTATGCTTTAATATGCTAAAACAACGCATGATTCATCCAAGGCACATTAAGCAATCTCAATTTATTATAACAAGTCATGCTACAGCAAATAATACTAAGCATAAATCCAAAACAATATCAAGCATGGTATGACAAAGCATAGGCCACAGTCAAAAACGAGCTGTTTTTACCACATAAGCATGAACTTTCCTCCTCTTTTCTAAACCAAACCAAACTATTTGCAAACCAATATATGAATGAGGGGGTCCAACCAATTTATTAAGGAAACTAAGAAAACAAAAGAAAACAAAAAACCAAAATGAAAATGAAAAAGAAGGCGCTCCAAGAACAACACAACTGTGTATGAAACAATAAAAATGGAGCGTTTAGAAGAAAGCTGGGATTTTTATTGATGAAGAAGGGGATGCCTTAGGTATCCCCAATCTTTGACACTTGTACTTCTTGGAAATTTCTTGGGGTGACACGTGTGGCATCCCCAAGCTTGAGATTTAGTCCATCCTTTATCTCATTGCTCAATACTTTCATACACCTGAAATTTTTCCTTCATACAAAACTTCACACAATCTTTATTAGCAACATTAGTGCACTCAAGATAAATAAGTCTTAAGGTTCAGTTCTATCACCAAATAAACTTCCATTAGAGCACTAGATACTGTAGCACTTCCCTTAAAAAGCTCAATTCCCCAACAGAACTCAAAAAGGAACCAACAAGAAGCAAATGTAGAAAAATGGCAGAAATCTGTCAAAACAGACCAGCAGGTAAACACGAATTTTTTCGAAGACCTTATGTTGCTCAAATCAAAAAGTGTTGAACTAAAGAAAGTTAGATAACAACCTGGGGCAGGAGAAAAAAAATTGACGCCTGAAAAAGACGTTTAGAGATTGTATACGATTTTTTACGGTGAAGCGCAGAAAGCGGTTTCAGGATAGCAACTTTCCCAATCATTACTTCTCTCTCATTAGAGGTTACTCTTGGCACAAAAAGCAAATAAAAAGGATAACGAGAGGTTATTACAGAGGTAATAACTTCCAATACTCATCTAAAACTTTTTAGTTATCTTCTAATAAGTACTTTTCTTTAATGCCTTTAAGTTAGGCATAAGAAGCAAGAAAGAATCAAGTGTTCTCAAATGAAGAAGCATTAAGACCAAATTTTGTTTTCATAGAAGAGGCAAAAGAAATCTTCTCTCTATTTTTAGGGAAGTGTTCTATACCTTTCTTAAGTGGGAGTTGATATTTAATGGTGCCTTCTTTCATATCAATAATGGCACCAACAGTTCTAAGAAAAGGTCTTCCCAAAGTAATAGGACAAGAAGCATTACATTCAACATCCAAAACATAGAAATCAACGGGGACATAGGCATTGCTAACCATAATAAGAACATCATTAAGACTCCTCATGAGTTTCTTTTTAGCATTATCATCAAGTGGGACATTCAAATAACAATCTTCAAGTGGAGGCAAATCAAGCATATCATAAATCCTTCTAGGCATAATAGAAACACTAATATCAAGATCACATAAATCATTGAAATCAAAGTCATTCACTTTCATATTAATGATGGGTTCCCAACCATCTTCTTGTTTTATAGGAATAGAAGCTTTAAGTTTCATCTTTTCTTCTTTAATCTTTATGAGAGCATCTGTAATGTGTTTTGTAAAGGCCATGTTCATAGCACTAGCATTAGGACTTTTAGCAAGCTTTTGTAGTAACTTAATAACTTCAGAGATATTGCAACCATCAAGATCAAATTTATCATCTAAAGTAGTAGAACTATTAATAGCCTCAACACTAGTGGTGGTGATAGTAGAAACACTAATGTTTCTAGCAATTTCATCTTCTCTTTCCCACTTAGCATGTAATTCAGCTAATAGTTTAACATTTTCATCAATTCTTACTTTTATAGCATTAGTAGCTGCAAAGGTATTCCCATTAGTTTCAGGTTTAGCAGCCATTTTATTAATTAATGAAGATTGAGCTTTAGATAGAGATGATGTATTTCTTTCAGCATTAGAGAGTTTTTCCTCAATAGTTTTATTGAAAGCATTTTGTTTACTAATAAAGTCTTTAAGCATAACTCCAAGTTCAGAGGGAGCACTCCTATTATTGTTGTAAGAATTTCCATAAGCATTACCATTGGTGGGAGGATATGGCTTATAATTGTTGTTACCAAAATTGTTCCTATAAGCATTATTGCCAAAATTGTTATTTGTTATAAAGTTCACATCAACTTGCTCTTCTTGAGAAACCAAAGAGGCTAAAGGAACATTATTTGGATCAATATGGGCTTTCCCATTAACAAGCATAGACATAATAATATCAATCTTATCACTCAAGGAGGAGGTTTCCTCAACAGAATTTACCTTCCTACCTTGTGGAGCTCTCTTAGTATGTCATTCAGAATAATTAACAATCATAGTGTCCAGAAGTTTCGTTGCAGCACCCAAAGTGATGGTCATAAAGGTACCTCTAGCAGCAGAATCCAGTAGGTTCCTTGAAGAATAGTTCAATCCTGCATAAAAAGTTTGGATGATCATCCAAGCAGTCAGTCCATGAGTGGGACAATTCTATACCAAAGATTTCGTTCTTTCCCAAGCTTCAGCAACATGTTCATTATCAGATTGTTTAAACTTCATTATTTCACTTCTCATAGATATAATCTTAGCAGGAGGATAGTATTTTGCAATAAAAGCATCTTTGCATTTAGTCCAAGAATCAATACTATTCTTAGTTAAGGAATTCAACCATTCTTTAGCTTTTCCTCTCAAAGAGAAAGGAAACAATTTGAGCTTAATAATATCACCATGTACATCCCTATGCTTTTGCATCTCACAAAGTTCAACAAAGTTATTTAGATGGACAGCATCATCTTCATTACCAATACCAGAAAATTGTTCTCTCATAACAAGATTGATTAAAGCAGGTTTTATCTCAAAGAAAGTATCTCCAGGCACAGGTGGAGCAATAGGTGTGCTCATAAAATCCTTGTTGTTGGTGCTAGTGAAGTCACACAACTTAGTGTTTTCAAGAGTAGTCATTTTTTGTGTTTTTGATAAAGAAAGCAAACTAGTAAAACTATTTTTTGTGTGTTTTTGATAACAAAACAAGCAAACAAAATAAAAAGAAACTAAGAAAAACAAAAATAACAAAGTAAAGAGATTGGTTATGAGGGACTCCCTTATGAAGATGTCCTTGACTCCCCGGCAACGGCGCCAGAAAAATGCTTGATGGCTCAGTGTTGATGTAGAGCTCGTTCGGAACCCCAAGAGGAATGTATGATGAGCACAACAGCAAGTTTCCCTCAGTTATGAAACCAATGTTTAATCGAACCAGTAGGGGAAACGAAACACCCCAAACGTGTTGCTAGCTGAGCCTTGGCAGGGCGCACTACCGGTGCTAGTAGCAACATGGAGACCTGCACAACACAACCACATAACTTTGTCCCCAACTTGCGATGAGGTTGTCAATCTCACCGTGTTTTGCTGAAAAAAACAAAGGATTAAACGTATCGAATGGAAGGAAGTAATAGTTTGTAGAAAGTAAACACGAAGCAGTAAACAATTTGTAGATTGTATGTAAAGAAAAAGGACCGAGATCCATAGTTCACTAGAGGTGGCTCTCCTTAAGATAGATAACATGCTGGGTGAACAAATTACAGCGGGGCAATTGACAAACATCGAGAAAGCAATACATGCATATACTAATCATCTTGACTCCTTTGAGATTCGATTGGGCATTACAACATTATACATAGGCCACCATCTAACTACATCTATGACTAATAATCCACCTTCAGGTTATCATCCGAACCCCCTCCAGTATTAAGTTGTAAGCAACAGATTATTGCTTTATGAATTGCCTGTAATGTAAACAATATGATTGTTCTATGAACAAATGATTGTTGTTTTCTCCCTAGTAGCAACAACACATCTAGTACCTTAGAGATTTCTGTCACTTCCCCAGATTACCAGAGGCATGAACCCACTATCGAGCATAATTACTAACTCTTAGAGTTCCTAGCATCTACCTGGCCAAGATAGCTACTAACAATGGAAAGCATGCAAGATCACAAATAACAAAGACATGATAGAATCAATAATCAATCTGAAATAGCATCTTAATATCCATCGGATCCCCGCAAACACAACATGCAGAATTACAAATAGATGATCTTGATCATGAACGGAGCTCACAAGATCTAGACATGAAAGCATAAAGGAGGAGAACCAACCATCTAGCTACTACATGGATCCATAGTCCAAGGATGAACTACTCACGCATCACACCGGAGGCTTGCATGGTGATGAAGAAGGCCTTCAGGGTGAATTCCCCTCTCCAGCAGGGTGCCGGGAAGAGCTTCAGATCCCTCCCGATCTAGGGATGGAGATGACAGCGGCTACAGACTCTTTCATGGAATTTTGATCGGTTACTTAGGGTTTTCGTCCCGAGGCATCTTATAGGCGGAAGGAGAGGCCGAGGGGGTGCCTAGGCTGGCCACACCACCCCCTGGCTCGGGCTAAGCCTGGCCGCACGGCCAGTTGGTGTGGCCACCCTCTGGCCCTGCTCCGTCTCGTATTCTGGCATCTGATGACTTTGCACTTTGGCTTTTGTCCCGTCCAATTCCGAGAATATTCATTTTCTGACTTTCTTGGAACCAAAAATAGCAGAAAACAGGCAGCTAGCACTATGGCTCTTGTTAATATGTTAGTCCAAGAAATCATATGAAAAGTAATCCAAAGTGTGGACAAAACACAAGAAAGTGGATAAAACCAAGCATGGAACATCAAAAATTATAGATACATTTGCAATGTATCAAGCACCTACGGAAGCCCTCCATCACCCAGTCACCCGTGTCGGATTCCATCATATGGGCAGGGAGCGCTCTGGTTGACGGGGCGGGAGACGCAGAGCCGACAGAACCTCCAAAGAAGAAGTCCCATGCCAGCTCTAGCAAGTCCGTACCCTCCAGCTCGCAAGTACCGGGGGCTGCCAACTCATCAAGTGGCTCGGGGGTTGCCGTCCTGGGTACCTCACCCGGACAACCACCCGACGACCATCAACTGGAAAGCGGAAGCATCCTCGCCATCCGGGAAATACCATCCTGGGCACAACCCTTCATGAACTACATCGCTAATGGGGAGCTTCCGGATGACGAGGTGGAGGCCAGGCAAATCCGGCGCCGCGCGCACACGTACACCATCATCAACAAAGAGTTGTACAAGCGCAGCGTATCCGGCATCTTCCAAAGGTGTTTCTACATGGACACAGGCTACCGGTTACTCAAGGACATCCACTAGGGTGAGTGCAGGCACCACGCTTCGTCAAGGGCAATAGTCGCCAAGGCATTTCGCCACGGTTTCTATTGGCCCACCGCCCTCGAGGACGCCGAACAGCTAGTACGCGCATGCAATGGGTACCAACGCTTCGGGCAGCTCATGCATATGCCGACTTCGGTGCTCAAGACCATACCGATCACCTGGCCCTTCGCTGTTTGGGGCCTCGACATGGTCGGTCCCTTCAAGCGGGTGCGCACAGGCATGACCCATTTGCTGGTGGCGGTGGACAAATTTACAAAGTGGATCGAGGCCAAGCCCATCCGGAAGCTGGACGGGGCGACAGTGTTCACGGACGTCAGCAACCGGTTCGGCTACCCCAACAGCATCATCACCGACAATGGGATGAACTTCACCAAGGGAGCCTTCGCCCGATTCTGCAGCAACAAGGGCATCCGGCTGGACCTCGCTTCCGTCGCGCACCCGCAGTCCAACGGGCAAGTCGAAAGGGCAAACGGCTTAGTTCTAGCCGGCATCAAGCCACGCCTCATCGAGCCTTTGGAGCGGTCGCCCGGATGCTGGATCAAGGAGCTTCCGGCTGTGCTATGGAGCCTCTGTACCACGCCGAATAGATCAACCGGCTACTCCTCGTTCTTCCTGGTCTACGGATGGGAAGCCGTCCTCTCCGCGGATATCGAGTTCGACTCAAAACGCAAGCTCCTCTATGATGAAAAGGCCAACCAAGAGGCATGGGAAGATGGTGTGGACCTCCTCGAGGAGGCCCGCAAACTGGCATTCTCCAGATCGGCTTTGTACCAGCAACGCCTACGCCACTACCATTCAAGCCAGATCCGCCCTGTCGCGTTCCGCGAGGGTGACCTGGTCCTCCGGCTGGTGCAGGACATGAAAGGCATGCACAAGCTGTTGCCACCCTAGGAGGGTCCCTTCATCGTCAGCCGGGCGCGGCCCAACGACTCCTACTACCTCATCGATGCACAGTAGCCGCGCAAGAACAAGATGGACAACTCAGACGAGGAGACCGAGCGTCCCTGGAACGCGGCCTTGCTGCCCCCATTTTACACCTAGTAACCAGGTAGTGTATGTATCCTGCAAACCCTATGAATAAAAATGCGGACCCCTACGAGATGCTCGGGGGCTCCTTGCTAGAAATGTGTACGCATATGTTTTCTGGTTCAGATTTTCTGGCTACGGCAACCCCTACCCAGGGGCTTGCCGGCTGGCCCGACTTGCTAAGTCAACAAACCGGCTGAGTAGTGTGCGACGATGTCAGAGGCCCACTCTTCGGCTCAGCTATAGACCACAACCCGGCTGTCTGGCTAGCAAGAGCAAAAGCCCGAGGCATCCCACACGAAAAACAGGGAGGAGATGCGACAGATCGGGCGTCCCGGCCTCGCAACTAGCTTAGGACAATTCGGCTGCAAAGCCGTTAGTACCATGCGTAATGTATTGTCAGCTCCCATCGATTGCGGCTGCAGACCGCAACCCGGCTGCCCGGCAAGGACACATCGAACACAACAGAGCACACGGGAAAACAACTAAGTGTCCTAAAAAGCACAAGATAGTTTTCAAAAAACAAATCCGCCTTCCGGCTACAGTTTAGCAGACTAACCTATTAACGGCTGAGAATGTATGTGTATGTATATATTTTTAACGACTACTTCGAGTTGGAATTCAGGAAGAAAAGAAGAAGAAGATTCGAAGTCCTTACCTTCATCAAGCGCTCCGAATCTCGGGGGCTACACCCACTGGGTGCGCTCGCGTGCTCCCAGTGGAATCTTGTAGTTTCCCGACCGGCTAAGGGCGTTTAGCCGGATATTTGGAGCCCAGTTGAGGGCAAGGGTAGGAGCAACAGAAGAAGAAGAAGATTCGAAGTACCTGGCTATGCCAGCTACTCCGAATCTCGGGGGCTACACCGAGTGGGGGCGCTTGCGCGCCCCCACATGAATGATTAGTTCCCCGGGCTGCAGGCGTTCAGCCAGCGGAAGCAACTGACTATGATACGTCTAGTCGGATGAAGCTAGAGGACTTAAGAAAAGAAGGAAGATTCGAAGTACCTGGCTGCGCCAGCTACTCCGAATCTCGGGGGGCTACACCCAGTGGGTGCGCTAATGCGCCCCCACTAGAATTATAGCTCCCCCGGCTAAAGGCGTTCAGCCAAGTGAAGTCAGCCGGATAAATTCAGCTGGCAAAATATTGAAAGGGCATGCAAAAAACACAAGTCGAAGGCAAACCAAATTACTTTAGATTGACATTTACAGGAAAGGGGAGACAAAGCCCCCAATAAGTTTACCAGGCGCCAGAAGCAGCCGGTACAGACAGACAAATTTCAAACAAGACGGAATAAACAAATACACCCGGCATCCCGGGGTGGTAGCTAAACGGCGGGGCCCTTGCCGTGCGGAGCACCTTGGCTGGCAGCAGTCTTAGGCGGCGAAGGTGGCACTGCGGTCTATCCGGTTCTGGCGTCGCCAGCCGGCTGCGTCGAGGCTTCCGTATCCAGAGTGCCGACGGACTCCGAGTCGGTGAGCACCTCGTCGGGATCCACATAAACAGCAATCTTGATGGCGGAGGCCGAGAGCTCCGGATGGGCCTGGCGGATGGTGGCAAGGTTGGCGCCGGTGCGGAAAGCCCCGTCGATCTTCTCGACATGGGCGTCCTTGTCCCACGAGAGCATGAGGGCCAGGGCCATCTCCGCTTCGGCTCGTGCCACCAGGTCTCGCAGCTGGTCCACGGTAGCCAGCACTTCTCCCTCCTTCGCAGCAAGTTGCGCCATCGTCTCTGGGACCGGAGCGTCCGGCCACAGGAAGGAGAAGATGGCCTGCGCCACCTGACGAAGCTTGGCAGCTTCCTCGTGGAGAAGGACGACGAGCTCCTGAGTTGTCGGCTGCGCTCCCGGCCAGTTCTCCTGCAGCCGGTTGTAGGCCAACAGGTCTATGCCGGGATAAAAAACTGTTAGAAAAGAGATAGTCAGATCCGGCTACCGGATCCGGAAAGATGTAAGGAGACGGAAAAGGGAGCTTACCCTTAGCCCTATGCCCGACTTGCATCAGCTCTTCCACCAAGGCCTTCTCCTTCGTAGCCAGCCGCTTGATTTCCTTCTCTTGGTCCTTGTTCTGGGCCACGAGAAGGTTGAAGGCGTCGATCCGGCTGGTGAGCGAAGCGTCACGCTCCTTGACGGTGGCGTCCAGAGTATCCACCTTGGCGTGCCAATCCTTGTTCTACAGCCGCAGCGTGGAGTTGGACTTGCTCAGCTGGTCGTTCGCCTTCTTCAAGCGATCGATCTCGCGCTGAGCGCACACAAGGATAGCTGCAAAAAAAACGGCTACCGTAAAAAAAAGGATGATCCCAGATGAAGCAAACTTACTCTGGGAGGTTCCGTTGGCAGCAGCGAGCTTCTGCTCCAAGGACCGGTTCCCGCCAGCTGCAGCCTCGAGCAGCCAGATCTCCTTCACCACCAGTTCGAGGGTGGCAAGGAGATCCGTCAGCGAGGGAGCGGAGAAGGCATCGTCATTCATGGCATTGGCAGCCAGAGACTCCTTCACCACAACCACCGCCGTCCTCCACTCCTCCCACGGCTCGTCCTCGGAGTTGTTATCACCGACAACCACGAGTTCTTTGCCAGTGGCCGCCCTCCGTGTCCCCGCAGAGGGGTTGTCCCGCTCTGCGAGGTGGTCTCAACTGTTTCCGGCTAGACCACCGTGGCCGGTTGGGGACCCCCCGCTCCGGCTGAGGCAGCCAGTTCAGCTCAAGGCGGTGGAGGGGGTGGTGCCTCGGAGGAAGGAGGGGCGGAGGTAAACGTAGGCGGCGCGTGGGGTGGTGACCCAGTCGGCGTCCGCGCCGGGCTCGCGGCCCCAAAAGAGACCAGTGTGCTGAAAAAAGAGACCAGCATGCTGAAAAGATAGAAGGAGAAGAAAAGGAGAAAGAGGCAAATGAGCCAAAGGCAAGTAGGAAATAGCGAAAGAAGCGGAAGATAGTAAAGGCGCACGGAGAAGGACTTACCCCTGTATCACCGAGGGTGGCCCTTTCTTCCAGCCAAGGCGGCTCGGGGGAAGGGTGTTGGTCCGGCTCCTCTTGGGGGTCGGCTCCTCCATGGCAGGCCGGCTGGCACTGGAACGGCTGGAGCCACTCCCGCCAGCGCCAGACCGGCTGGAGTTACTATCTGTCGCCAGGCGTCGTGCCGGCTCGGCATCTTCCCCTTCGTCAACCTCCGCATGAGGATCGGCGGCCGACTCGTTGTTCTGGCTGGGGAAGGCATCCCCGTCCTCGTCTGACTCCTCGCCTGACCGACAAGCACGCGGCTCGGGCAAGTTAGGCGTGAATATCTGAAGAGGGGTATCGCCCTCCTAATGAAGGATGTAGGAGAAGATCTATCGAATACAAGAGAGTAGTCGGATAAAAAGAAGAAGGGCGAGAAATACAAAGGAAAATTCTAGCTAGAAGGACCTACCCGAGGCGCGAGGTTGTCTCGGCTGTAAGGGGCCAGCCCAAACTTCCAGCCCTCTGGCAACCGCTCCTTGGTAATGGTCCACACCCACTTCTTCAGATTATGGTAGCGGGGGTCGCGGCGAGACAACCGGGTTGCGTCCAGCCAGCCGGAATAGAAGCACATCTTGTGCGCTCGCTGCTGCAGCAGCATCATCAGCCGGGACATCCAGCTGAGGATGATGTCCAGGCTGGTTAGACCGGCGGTGACAAGGGCGCGCATGCGTTGCAGCATCGCATCCGACTCTGTCTTCTCACCGTAGATCTTCAGGTCCCAATGCTGCCGGCTGGATTCCACGTCCTGAAACGCCGGAAGATTGACCCGATCGACGGCGGTGAGGTTCCGGACATAGAAGTATGATTGCTGCCACAGTCG
Organism: Avena eriantha; assembly: GCA_910589775.1. Classification (NCBI taxonomy): domain Eukaryota; kingdom Viridiplantae; phylum Streptophyta; class Magnoliopsida; order Poales; family Poaceae; genus Avena; species Avena eriantha. The sequence continues at coordinate 324,234,194 of OU342742.1, forward strand.
TACCGTGTCATGCAGCAGGAACTTCGGGTAGCCGGTCTGCACGCGGGAGTAGATGGAGGCACCGCTGCAGACGACCAGCGCCCCTTCGTGAACTGGACCTATGGCCGGACTCAGAAGAGCCGGCAGAAGAGCCCAAGATCCGGCTAGATCCTGAGGTAGCTCTCACATAACACGATGAAGTGCGCCAGCATGCTGATCGCGTTGGCACCGAGATGGTGGAGGAGGAGTTCGAAGAAGGCGAGGAAGGTGAGGAAGAACGGGTGCACCGGCAGCACGAACCCGCACGCCAGGTGCGAAAGAAAGATCACTCGTTCTTCCTCCGCCGGATGCGGCGACACCTCCCCCGCCGGCGCGAGCCGCACCTCCACCTCCTCCTCCGACGGAAGGACGCGGGTGGGACGGTGCTTTTTGATATGGTCCCCCATGACAGAGGAGCCACACCAGGCCCCACGTTCGGCAACCATATCCGGCTCGCTGGGAGACGCGGCAACGGTTGAGTGGCGGTGGCCCATACTGCCGAAGACGACAAATGGGCGGCACAACGGGCTACAGCGGCAACGGCGACGAGGTGCGGAAGGCAGGAGCACAAAGGAGAAAGGAAGGCAACTGGGAGCGGAGGAAGCAAAGAAGACGAACTGCCCTCCCTAGGCGCCCCATTAAAGGACCAGAAGGGCAACCGTCCGTAGCCCCACGCGGCATCCATCGAGGCGATCCCCACAACAACCGCCGCCCTACATCCCGTGTGTAGACGCGGGGAAGGCGGCATTTTCCTGAGGCGACGGGCGACGGGACGTTCCACTGCCAGCCGCAGAGCAATGATGGCATGTGCGCGCGTGGCCGGCGTCAGCAATGACATCACGGGTAGCGTAACCAACAGGCGTAGCCAGCCAAAAATTCAAAACGAAGAGGGAGCGCACGCATATTTCATCTAAGGGAGAAATCTACACGCGCTTGGGCGCTAGTGTCGGGGGGATGACCTCCGGATACCCCAGCCAAACAAGAAACACGGCAGTCGGATCGTGTTCGGCTGATCAAGCGCAGCCGGACAAGGCAAGTCAAGCCGGCTACCATGAGGTAGCCGGAGCGGCGAGAAGCAGCCGGCTACAGGAGCGTAGCTCGAACCAATCAAGGAGACAGGGCGACGTGCGGAACAGTCCACGGTACGCCCTGTACGACAACAGGACTGGCAACTACTCGACCATACCGAAGACTTCACGAGGATGATGCGGGAACAGTGGCCCAATGCTGACGACAGGCTAGCACGGTGTTCACTATGCCCGCGACAGCCATACTGCTCGTACTCTGAGAGGACATGGTTGTACCGGATATTGTAGATGACCAGCCGGCTGGGGCCCACCCGTGGGGCCCGCCAGTCGGATTGGCCAGTGAGACCATTGCCTCTCTGCCTATGTAAGGAGAGGCAAGGCCTCAGTTGAAAGGGTTGGTCTCAGTGCATTGAAGACAGTAGCTAGAGAATACAGCTCGAGGAGCATTTGTAGCTCGTATATTGCTCATAGTCAGATCGGCAGGAGTAGGAGCATTACCTCACCACGAGGGCTCTGAACCTGGGTACTTCCTGCGTCCAGCTACGCTTGCTTGTATCCAATCCCACCTGCGGACACCGTCGATAGCTTTCCTATTAGTCCCACAACTCTATATAACCTTCTTAGGTACTGCCATTCCCAATACAATGACAGGCCCTATGCAAGTTTTAGCGATTCCCGCCAAACCCGCATAGAAACGATTCAAAGATGCCCACAAGGCACTTGCGTGTAGGTGGAAAACGGAGTAATATAATTACACAATAGTCCACGATGGAACCCACAGAACATATATATACAACAACGACTCCATGAGTCAAGAATACGGATATACAATACAAAGATTCAAATCACCTTGAAATTGATACAACGTCCAAGTACAGATAAGATGCAAATTGAGCTAAGAGCTCTGACGAATAACCAATAGCGTCCATAACCCTGCCCAGGCCAAGCCAGAAGGGTAACCCTGCTAACGACGTGACCTCAAACCTGGTAAGACAAAAGGGGTGCTGACAAAGGGCAAAGGAGAGAGGGAGCGGTCAGTACTGAGGCTAGTACATGGTGAGTCTAGAATTCGGCGGCTCTTGCCTACATAGGTATGGTGGACTGAAGCGGCACCTAAGCATGCACTAAACAACCTATAGAGACTCGATACAACTATCGGCTATTAGATAGGGATAAGAAAGACCTATTTGGAACCACCTGATACTAATACCAAACATACCCATCTTGTATTTCCCCCTCAAGACCAAACGAGGAAGTCATTCCGAGGAAACTCACACAGTTGGCAGTTTTATTCATCCATTCCATGGGGGTTATCCATCTTTACTAGTCATATCTGATCAAGTCATATTATAACAACAATTCTTTAGTTATAGTTATCTATGATCGAGAAATTGTGCTCCAAGTCGTCCATAACCGTGGACACGGCTTTACGAAAAGATTTAACCCTGCACAGGTGCACCAAAGTATCCACATGCACTTCAACCCTTGTTGTCAGATCCGATATAAGCAAGATCCTAAACATACACCCAACGGGGCCTCGGACACGATGTTTCCCAGATCCAAATCAAGTGCATGGGGGCCACCCCACTAAGCTACCCACAACGAAGTCGGCCAGCTCCAAGACAGAACCAGGGTTTGTGCTAATGGCTGTAAACCATTGGGAACCCGAAAGTGTAATTGGGCTTGTCGATACTGCGAAAACATTCCACATTCCTAAATAGTACAGGTGCTCCAGGCACAATCATAAATAAAGCAGTAAAGCATGGCATAAGTACAAGATAGTAAAAAAGCCCCAAACTACATTGTGGCCCCTAACATGGCAGTTTGAAATGAGGTAGTAAGCTGATGGGGTGCCCACACACCCACATGTGGTTACCACGCTCAATCTCGGAACAGGTGTCAAGAACAAGGGTCCTAGGTGGACACAAGTTGGCGATTAAAAACCAAATATTGACTATGACCCACTGGTGCCTCTGCATTAATTCTATTTCCAGCATTTTAGTTAACAAGTTATAATGAATGTCATGATCATCTTCACCATTAAGCATGCGCTAACCTTCCATCAATGGTGGAATGAGAACAACGTGAAGCATCACCTGAGCAAGAAACTACGACTCGCAAGGCCGACTGTCTAGCAAATAATAGGCAATCGGATGTGTCCAAGACAATATAGAGGCTGCAAGGAATATAAATGGTGCGCGGAAACTAAAGCATCCCAACACAAATAGCAATAGATCAACATGAGGAAGTAAAAACTATAAATACAAAATAGGTAGAAAGGGGGAGAATGCTCGCCTGGGAAACACTGCCGAAGATACATTCTCTGAAGAACTCGTCGATACTCGCATCAACTCAACGGCCTAATCCACGAAGAACCAAAGCACTAAAAAAACACCGAATGCACTATTTAATACACAGAAGAAGATCGGGCATGATGCATGTATGATATATGACATGGCAAAGGTGCGATGCAACTAGGCAATATTAAGTGGAATCGGTGTCTCGGCAATTAATTAGAAGGTTCAAGTTGTTTAGATACCCCGCAATTTAAATGTTTTATTAACAAGGCAAAACATGGAATTGGTTCGCTACAAAATTCTAAATTGAGCGAATATAAGACTAGAATAACCCACATATAGCCTCCATATTTAATTATGAAAATGAATTGACAAAATACCCTAAATGACAAAGTATGTATGCAAGTATGAACAATTTATAGGCAACAAGTAGACATATAGCAATATATAAAATAGGGTTATAAGTAGACATATAGCAATCTATAAAATAAGGTTATAGGATCAAGGTCACACATTAAGGTGAAGGTCTTGGGGATCGGTCTTTGGACCTTGGTTTGGGGTCTTGAACATCAGATTTATGACGGAGCACTTGTCATTCCGAGAAGGAGAGCTTGGGATCTGGTGCCCTAGGTTCCGTCTTGTCTACCTTCGGTTCCGTGTCGAAGATATTGGAATGTGACGCCGTCGATTCGGGGTTCCGGGTTCTGAGTGTCGGTGATGAACTTGGATTCGATGTCGGTGTTCTTTGGGTACTGCCTCACAGATCTTGACAATTCCTGGTTCACTGGTTATACTTGTTTGCCGAGAGATCCTGATCGACAAGATCGCACGTTGTTACGTCTTGATACGGCACAAACAGTGCCAATGATTGCAGCTGCACTACAGAACACACGCAAAGAACAGCCACGTCAGGACTTCATAAACACATGAGGCGGAGGTGGTCAGCGGGGCTCACGCTTGGGCTCGGGTGCGGAGGTCTACGCGGTGCCGTGGCCTGGTGCAGAGGCGATGATCCGTACTGGAGTAGGTGAACAATGGGGATCATGCCTGGAACACGCGGCCAGAGAGGCGGAGGAGGAAGGCCAGCGGCGGTGCAAGGGCACACCCAGGTGGCGAGGCAGAGAGAAGAGCCGTGGAGGCACTGGCTCGGCCCGGAGACGGGGAGGACGCAGCGGGATCGGGGAAGGCGCCCTGTAGAGGCGGGGCGGTGGCTATAGACAAGGACGACGAGCACGAGCAGGGACGGGGAGGGACGTACGGCCGCTGTCGGTGGCGAGGTCGCATGGGCATGCGGCGGCGCAGCCGCAACTCGAAGAAGAGGACAGGGGCGAGGTCGATCGTAGGGAAGAGTAGGAGGGTGGCACCATGGTTGCTCGCTGAGATCGGTGGTGGTTGCTCGCTAGGGGGCCACGGTGGCGGGCAGAGAAGGTTCCCGGCGAGGTCAGGCTCGCAGTAGGCGGTGGCGGGGCCTGGTAGCGACGGCTCGATGCAGACGGGGCACTAGCCGGAGGCGGCGCCGCGAGGCGGGTCAGGGCTGGTGACGGGGCCACGCGCTGGGGACGGGGCTGAGAGGTGCTGCTCGCTATTGGGGTAGGGCGGCGAGCTTCAGGGATGGATAGGGGCACATAGGAGGCGAGGGAAGGGCGGTCGCGGCGGCGGTTGCTTGTGGCCGAGGGGGAGCGACACGTGGGGTTGGTGGAGAGCTCGTGTACGACGCTTGGGGGTGGGTCCAGTTGTCGTGTTGCGTGGCATGGGTGGGGGTTGCGTTGCGTGTTGTGCAGCAGGGGCGTGTGCGACACGAACGTGCCGATGTGCCGTGGGTACTTGCGGAAGCGAGGCTTGGGTTTGGTCGATGTCGCGCGAGCGTGGCGGTCAGGTCGGTCTAGATGGGCTAGGGTTCCGTCGGGGTTAGGTTGTAGGTTAGATCTGGTTTAGTCTAGGGTTTGGGTCGGGCCTGCCGGGTAGTAGGTGGCCTGGCCTAAACGGCTGGGCAGCCTCCCGGTGACAAAAATAGTTTTATTATTTTATTTTGTTTTAAATATCTTTTTGTAAATTTTTTGTAGACAAAACAAAATATTCGAAAGAGGCTGGGGTTTTAATTTAAATTAGAGAAAGGGATTAATAGTTAAAAAATAAACTAGGCTTTTAGAAAAATAATTTGAGCAAACATATGCATGATGATGACGATACTCAAATGCAATGTGGCATGATGACATGAGCATGTTGTCATGATGATGCAATACACAAAGTAGTAAACAACAGGCGATTTTCTAGTAGTGATTTTACCCGGGGTGCTACATTGTGATATAGGGTGCACGGTTGGGTAGGGATGCTCCTGAAATTAAGTCAATTTGATGATAAATACCACGCAACGGTGGCAAACTTGCAGGTACTTCTGCTGGAAACACGTCATTGAATTACTGTAACACATTAGAAACACCAAGAGAAAGAGGGGTCGTATCGTTAGAAACTAAAACCTCACCCTTGTACATGAGCACAAGTGGCACGGCTCTAGGGTTCTCACTAAATTCTCTCATGTCTTATGTGGTAGCTAAGATAATCAAATTGCTTATCAACTAATGTAGGTGCATCATCCAAGTTGATTTCAGTTTTCTGACGCAATTCATTAACAATATCATGTGTTGACATAGGTTGTAAATTGATTTTTCTGCCCTTGAATTCCATGTGATATGTATTGGCTCAGCCGCTATGTTGTATGGAACGATCAAACAATGATGGTTAACCAAAATAACAAATGACACACCATCATAGGAACCACATCAAAGTCAATAGAATCTTTTTATGGCCCTATCTCAAAATCAACACGCACCATGTGACTGAAGTTCATCTCACCATTGTCATTTAACCACTGAATATAATATGGATGAGGGTGATGTAGATATTTTAGTTTCATCTTGTCACTTAACTCCTTGCTTGCTAAATGGCGACAACTACCACCATCAATGATTACCTTACAAACTTTATTTGGACCAACAAGTGCCTTTGTTTGGAACAAATTGTAGCGCTAACTTGCAGCACTAGACTGAGGCGTCAGATTGAGAGTCCACTATGAAACAATAATGGTTTGTGCCGGCAATGTAAAATGCATCAACACCATCATCACTAGGGTAACCATCATCATCCTAAGCATCCGGATCAGCATCATCTCATGCCTCATACTCATTAGCCTCATTAAGAAACATGACCTTTCGGTTAGGACAATCCCGCTTGAAGTGATCCTTGCCACCACACGTATGGCACTCCATATCACGATACGTGTCGTAGACATGTTCGAACTAGTACTACTTGATGTAGGGGATGTTTTCTTTGTATTGGAAACATTGGAAGTATGTCTCGTTGATGTAGACGGACGATCCACAGGGCTTGCACTAGATGTGGGCGCAAACGAACTAGTCCGAGAGGGAAAACACCCACCTCCTATGGAACGATATTTGAATAGAGCTTCTTCAACAAACTGTTCTTCAGCCTCACGTTCATGATGTAACAACTCATTCATAACATGATATTGATGGTGTCGAATAACACTCTTAATGTTATACTTAAGTCCATGGAGAAAATGCCACATCGTCATCTCAATAGACTCATGCACTCTTGTTCATTGTAGAAGCATCTCCATCTCCATGTAATAGGCATCAACATTCATAGAACCTTAATTTACTTGTTGTTACTTGTCGAAGTGAGAACGCAAATAATTGGGAGGAACAAAACAAGTTCGCATCACTTTCTTCATGGTGCGCCAAGTAATAATGGGTGGATCCCCATCTTCTTGCCTTGCTCGTACAATGCCATCCCACCATCGTAAAGCATAACCATCAAACTCTGAACTAGCAATCTTGATTTTTCTATCTTCAGTATAGTCATGTAAGTGCCATAATTTCTCTATCTTCATCTCCTAGGTGAGGTACTCTCTTACATCAGGCTCTCCTCAAATTTGGGTATGGAGAACTTGGGCTTACCCAATCCATTATCAGGTAGTGCAGGTGCATGTAGGGGAAAACAATGAGCACCGACAGGGGCAAAGCCACACCCATGGCCTGCATGAGCACCACCACGGCCTTCGTGGCCATCACCAAGAACATTGCCAAACACAGGGGAAACGACCATATTACCATCATCGATGTTGGCATTATCATCCTCGGCATATGGGTGTTTTTTTTGCCCCAGTAGCAGCCTCAAACCATTCACAGACTCTGTCAAAGCATTAATACTTTTTTGAATTTCAAAGTCCTGTGTTTGGATAGTGGTGACTGTCTTGTCGGTCTCTTCCAACTTTATCTGCATAAGCTGAGCATCTTTAGCGATTGTATATGTTGTGCGAGTAATGATTCTTTGCAAATGATCATACAATGCTTCATATTCTCGCCAAGTGATAGTAGTATCATCATCCTTTTTCTACATCACATCAATATCACTAGAAGAGATGATTTGTAGGTTAGTGTACTAAATAAAATATCTTTTGGTGGTTTCCTCACAACTCACTCACAACTGAAGAAAAGGAAATCTTACCGTTCCAAAGTGAATTACTAAATCTTACTGACGTGGGCATACCTCACAAGTACTTGATCTTAGCATATACGGTCCAATCTGGCAAAAGCCCACGATGTTGCCAAGGCCCAATCAAAGATTCGGGTGATCGAAGGAGACTCCGACTACTTGCGACACATGACAAGCTCAAAGATAGAAAGTTTAAAGGGCAAAATCCTAACTTGTAACGGACTCGACCTGCTATCCCGAGACCTAGCCTATCTATATAAAGGCTAGGAGGGGGCAGCGAGGAGGACAATCACACCACTAGTTTCGACACCATCGCCAGAGCGCATCTGCGCACCCCTGTAACTTTCGACTCACTCAATAATTCCAAGAGCAAGCAAGCAGGAGTAGGGTCCTCTACGACACCTGAACCTGGATAAACCTTGCATCAATGTGTGCTTGTTTGCTGGCCGATTGATGCCTCCAGCGCTCCCTCCTTCTCCAAAACCATAACAATGGGCATTGATGAGTTTAACCCTCGTAAATTGGCGTCGTCTGTGGGAACTGGGACTACTGATGTCGCGGCTTCTTCGGCCCCGTCAACTGCGATCTAAAACTCTGCAACAGCGGAGATTCGCCTCCTGTTTGGTGCCTTCGACTTCACCGTGCACACGCCGGCTACTCGCCCGGATTTCGAGTCCGTGGGCAATGGAATCGGCCTAGAGATCGGGAGCTTACGCTTCCAAGTTGGTCAGTTGGGCACACTTTTCCTCCTTGATCAGCCGATGGTCCCCACGATTGCCCCAACATCGTAGTTTCCACCGCCGATCGGCACCCTGAGAAAACTCAATGCCACGACAATAGTAAGGAAGACGGACAGCGACAGTAGTAGCAAATCCGATCTAGGTGATCTGGCCACAGAGGATGGAGACTACGGCTTCGGATCTGAAAGCTGTGGAAGCAACAGCTTCCCCAATCACTAGATGTGCGCCGTAGTCAACACAGGTGACAATAGCGGCAATCGCAACAACACTTGTACTGGCCCCTCCAACGGCGGTATCCCAGTCGCGAACGGTGGTCCCTCCAATGGAGCACCCACCAACATCGGGCCGGAGAATCATCCGACCTTTACTGCAAATGAGCACACCCAGGAGCACGTGTTGATCAAGCTCAACAACGCTGAATGGTCTCATTACCGAGAGGCCCTATGGGGTGAACCCCTACCACCAAACTCATCGCAAGACATGCTGATGGGTTATAACTAGCTGCTGAAGGAAGAATTTAAGCGCTAGCAGCAAGTAATCGCCCAGCTCGAGGCGCACATAAAGGCGGCATATGAGTCGAGCCTTCGGCAAGCTCAACTGTCCTCGATGGGAGGATCCTCCTCCAAGGGCAACGTGGATATGACCGCCAAGAGACGCCCTCAACTGTCTCACCTCACCAATAAGGAGCAAGAAGAGGCCACGGGAGTCCTCGACTTCTCATCCATGATGGTGGATACACGAGGCAATGTGCTCCCGAAGACACCGCAAGCAGCGGTGACAGCAGCCACCATGTACCTCCTCAACAACCAGCCACCAGCTAGGGACCCGCGGGCCGCCATGCATCGATCTATGATCTCGGGCCTAGGGCTAGTCGAAGCTACCATCATCAAGGAGCCAACATTGGAGCCAAAGAAAAATAAAGCACTGGCCAAACACTACTCTTCACCCTCCTCCAGCGATGACAACCATGACCTGTCACGGTGATGCCGCTCACGGCGACACAACTACGACTACGATGTGTGTGATGACATCACGCAGTGCAAGGTCGACAAGATGTGCGCGAGGCGTGCCTGTTCGACTGACTCGAAAGACGACGGGATATAGCTCTCCGGCGCTAGCTACTTAAGCAGAGCCATTCGATAGAAGTGAATGCCAAAGGGGTTCAAACTCCCATCGGAGAACCCGAAATTTGACAGCCTACAGGATCCGAAGATCTGGCTGGAGGATGACATCTCCTCCGTCAGGCTCCACGAAGGAACCAAGAGCACGGCAATGCAATGCCTCCAGCTACAACTGCAAGGCGCCATCGTGCGTGGCTTAACAACCTCCCGCGGATCAATTCGTAGCTGGGATGAGCTAGTCTACAGCTTCGTACAAAATTTCAAGGGCACTAACAAAAGGCCCGCATCAATCGAAGAATTGAGAGGCTACTACCAGAAGACTAGCGCTCGTACATCCAGAGATGGTCCATCATCAAAAACTCTGCAGAAGACATCTCTGAAGACCGAGCAATCGACGCATTCAATGGCGGCGTACGCCACAAAGAGCTCAGGCAGGAGCTGGGCCGCTTGAAGCCCAAGCCAATCGACCACCTGATGGAGATCGCGAGGTGGGCTGATGGCGAGGACTCAATAAAAAACCGTGTCCACTCCGATGATGACAACGACCTCAGCCACATACGTGCTCTCCGAAGAAAGCATCGAATGTGCTGTTACGAGGATCACGAGGAGGTCGACATGGTCGCGACTGGCTATGCCGACAAACGCGACAATAGCTGCAACAGCGGATACCACTGTGGTGGATACCGCGACAGCAGGAAAACCACGCAAGTGTGGCAGCACCGCACTCATGATGAGACACCTGGAAACTCTATCCAGGACAAACTGTCCGGACCGTGCACTTCTACATAGACAAGCATAATGGCAAGAAAAAGTCCAGCCATCTTTTAAAGGACGGTCGTGAGTTCCTCAAGCTCCACGAAGGCCTGGCCCAGATGAATCATGACACGATAAACCAGGGCTATGGAGCCGCCCCGGGCGCTATGGCTCATGGAGCACCTCCACCACCACCCGGACCACCACCACCTACGGCTACGCTAGTCCAGAACCATGAAGGCGAGCCATACCCCTGACCGACGGGGAACATGGGGATTATCCAAAAAGGACGCCGCTCAAATTGAGTGCAAAAATCAATCACTCACCAAGTCATCTGGCGGTGAATTCTCCACCCTCCACCACTGAGTACCTTAGTGGAAGCGAGTCCTGGATCACCTTCGATAGGCGCGATCATCCGCACCAAGTACCTCACCTTGGCCACTGTCCCCTGGTGCTCGAGGAACAAATCGGAGGTTTTGAGATGAGCCGCATCTTTATGGATGGCGGAAGCGGCATTAATATCATGTTCACAAGTACCTTGTGCGCAATGTGTATCGCTCTGACATGCCTAGAAGTGTCAGACACGACCTTCCACGAGATCGTCCCAGGGGAAGGCGTATACCCCCTGGGTAATATCAGCCTCGACGTCATCTTCGGCATGCCGTTAAACTTTCGGAGAGAGCGCATTGAATTTGAAGTCGTCGTCTGGCCCTCACAATACCACTTCTTCCTCAGACGTGTCGTGTTCGCGAGGTTCATGGCAGTGCCATAGTACGCCTACTTGCAGATGAAGATGCAATAGGATCTCCAAGTATTTCGCCATGCAAGAGCGGCTGGCATGGTTGAAGGAGTCGACAGACAACAGTCTGCCTCCGTCAAGCAAGACAAGCTCACCCGACCAATCCTTTGACATGTCAGTGCACACCAAGAAAGTCCAGGTCCATCCAATAGACCCAACCAAGACGGCCCTCATCGCCAACAACTTGAGTCTCGCATAGGAACTCGCGCTCGTCGAATTCCTCCGTGAGTGCTGGGAAATCTTCGCCTGGTGTTTAGCAGACATGCCAGGAGTTTGCAGGGAATTCGCCAAGCACTCACTCAACGTGAATCCCGAATCAAGGCCAGTCAAACAAACAATACGACGACTATCTGAACCAAGGGCAAAAGTAGTGGGTATGGAAGTCAACAGACTCCTTGACGCTAACTTCATACGCGAGATCAAGGAAAGCACCTGGGTAGCAAACCACGTGCTTGTACCTAAAAAAGACACGGATATCCTGTGTATGTGTGTGGATTTCACCTCCCCGAACAAGCATTTCCCGAAGGACCACTTCCCATTGCTTCGGATCGATCAGATAATCGACTCCACCATGGGATGCGACGTCTTTGTTTCCTCGACGCCTACTCAGGCTATCATCAGATTCCAATGAAGGAGGAAGACCAGGAGAAAACGGTGTTCATCACGCCCTTTGGTGTCTTCTGCTATACAACGATGCCATTCGGGCTGAAAAACGTCGGAGCCAACTACCAGCGGTGTATGCAGGTCTGCCTCAAGAGCCAGCTTGGTTGCAACATCCAAGTCTACGTCGACGACATCATCATCAAATCCTAGGAGGAAGCATCGTTACTCGACGATCTCCACGAGACCTTCGATAACCTCGACCGCTACTGGATCAAGCTGAATTCGTCAAATGCACCTTCGGCGTACTGTCTGGCAATTGGTCGGATACCTCATCTCCGCGAGAGGGATTGAGGCCAACTCGAAGAAAATAAAAGCCATACTGTCTATGGAGAAGACGAAGAACGTAAAAGGCGTCCAGCAGCTAGCTAGGTGAATCGTGGCGCTCAGTTGATTCATCAGTCGCATGGGCGAAAAGGCACTTCCTTTCTACCAACTTCTTCGCAAGGCTGACAAATTCGAGTGGACAGACGAAGCACAAGAAGCGTTTGAGGACCTCGAGCGTCTATTGTCCACCTCGCTGGTGTTGGTGACACCTCGCGAAAAGGAGCTGCTACTACTATACATCTCCGCCACCAACCAGGTGGTTAGCACTGTGCTCGTAGTGGAACAAGCCGAACAAAATAAAGTCCACAGGGTGCAGCTCCAAGTCTACTACCTCAACGAGGTCCTGACGCCAACAAAATAGTGGTACCCGCACAATTAGAAGCTAGCGTACGGTGTATTCATGACAGCCAGGCGACTGCGCCACTACATCCAGGAGCACCCAATCGTAGTGGTGAACGACGCCCCGCTAGGGCACATACTCAACAACCGCGATGCCATTGGACAAGTCACGCTCTAGGGATCGAACTGTCACCACGAGACATCACATACGAGTAGCGAGACGCGATCAAGTCGCAAGTTCTGCCGGACTTCCTCATACATTGAATGGAAAACCAGCTCCCCGACAAGCCAGACATGTCATATCTATGGATAATGCACTTCGATGGGTCCAACCGCAAGGAGGGAGCTGGCGTAGGCATCATACTGACGTCGGCGCAAGGTGATAAGATGAGGGATGCTCTGCGAATGCAGTTCACCACCTCCAACAATGAATCTGAATAAGAAGCCCTACTCCACGGGATGCGTATGGAAAAAGCCTGCGGTGCAAAGCGACTCGTCATCTACGGCGACAACAAACAGGTGGTCAACCAAAGAATGAACGAGTGTGATGCTTTGAGAGATAACACGATCGCCTACCACGACCTCTACGACACACTCGAAGGAGACTTCGACGGCTGCGAGTTGTGGCACGTTGACCGCGAGAGCAACGAGGAAGCATACATACTCGCCAACATCGTCTCCGCTTGTGCCCCAGTGCCACCTGGAGTATTTGTAGAGCGCATATGCGAGCGCTCCATCAAGCCAAAAGCTCCAGAGCACAAAACCAGTAGGTCAAAGGACACGGGGGCTACGCCACCCAACAAGCCAATGGCACTCGACGACACGGAGCCAGATATAGAACTCGAAGGCCCCATGGAGGTCATGATGATCGAGCCATCTTGGACGCGGCCATACATCACATACCTGCTCAGCAAAAGGCTGCCAGATGACCCGACAGATGCGCGTCATATAGCATGACAATCCAAGGAATTCGCCCTCATCAACGGTAAACTATACAAGCGCATCATCACATGAGTCCTTCAACGGTGCGTCTCCAACAGAGACGGAAGAGCCATCCTCCTCTAGATACATGAAGGCACTTGTGGCCATCACGCAGGCAGTCGCGCTCTCGTCGCCAAAGAACTACAAGCGGGATTCTACTAGCCAATGGCAATGCACGACACCTAGGATATCGTCCAGTGTTGCAACGCCTGCCAGCGATTTGTAGACAAGCCGCACACACTTGGCGTGGAACTCAGGCCAATACCTGTGGCCTGGCCCTTCATGCAATGGGGACTCGACATGGTAGGCAAGCTACAAAAGTCTTCACCTTGAGGATATTTCTACCTCCTCGTCACAGTGGACAAATTCACCAAGTGGATTGAGGCCATGCCGATGACGAACCAGTCAGGAGCCAGCGCCATTAAATTCTTCAAGTGCATTGTCTTCCGGTTCGGGGTGCCACACAACATCATCACAGACAACGATACAAATTTCACCTCGAACGAATTCTAGGGGTTGCTGCGAAAAACTGGGAATCAACATCATCCACTCCTCTGTAGCACACCCTCAGACCAACGGTCAAGTCAAAAAGGCCAATGGCCTAGTTTGTGGAGGAATCAAGAAAAGGCTCCTTCGGCCAGTCGAAAGAGCTGCGGGGTGCTGGACCGACGAGCAGGTAATAAAAAATATGAAGAAGATTTAAAATGAAGTCCACCTCAGGCAGAGGATGGCTTGCGCAGAATGGAGGCACGACTGAGTCACCCGGGAGATCGTCCTTGGTTGTGTACTTGGTCAGCAGTCGAAACCTCCTGTCTACTTCGCTAGAAGAAATTCCCTCTGTATAGATGCGAGTGACATCACCAGTACCAATCCAGCGGCACATCGGATGCACCCTGCAGAGGTTGTACTCAGCGACGCATCCAAGTGCAAATGAGATCAGCGCCGCCTACTTCTTTTCCCATGCGACTTTTGAGGTTGCAGACATGCTGGTATAGAGTCTCTGCTTCCTCCACTTCCCCAGGCATCACAATGTTTTCCACGACCTCCTCCTCTTGCAGGCCGCCACCGGATCAAACGGTGCGAGTCCATAGTGCTCTCCATCGACCTTCTGGTTGCGAATGTAGAACAACTTGTCACTCCACCCTTGGACACACGCAGTGAGATTGATGGATAAATAGGTGACATTGGAGTCAACGTGGATCCCGTAACCTCCTATATAGTAGACTACTGAAGCCGAACCCGAACCCAACTGACGTTTAAGCTTGAAGAGTTTTTTTAAGAGGCCAAAGTGTGGCTCGAATCTGAGCCAGCACTCGAAAAGGGTAATGAAGCAGGCAACATGGAGAATTTTCCATGATGAAGTGTGGTATAAACAAAAATCTATGATGAAGGAGTACTTGGATGCACATCATGGAATGGTGTGGTCAAGAAGCCAACTCAATGAAATTTGCAAGGTAGACTATGTGACAAGTAACCTTGCAGAGAGTTTCAATGTAAAGTTCAAGTCATTGAAAGGGCTTGTGTTGTGGCAAATATTTGATAAGATTAGGCAGATGATCATGATAAAGATCGATTTGCGTCAAAGAATTGCATCAACAAGATATGCTGGCCATCTCATCCTCCCATCTTTTATTAAGGCATTGCATGCCAGGGCAAAACACTTGAAGATGAAATGCATTAGAAAAGGAATGGAGGCTGAGGTAGCGTACACTGAAAGTAAAGATAGGCAATGGAGGTATCTAGTGAGTTTGGCTGACAGGACATGCCATTGCAGGCAATGGCAGCTCCGTGGGAAACCCTGCATACATGCATTGTTTTTCATGGGTGTTCTAGGAGGTGAAGAGGGTGAAGGTGATCAGTACATGTCGGAGTATTTCTTCGTTGCCAAATTTAGGGTAGCATATGCTCAGAATTTTCCAGCCTTGTTGGGAAAAGACCAATGGATGGAAGTGAATGCAGGCTTCAAGCTATACCCTCCAGTTTTTACTAGACCAGCAGGTAGGCCAAGGAAGAATATGATGAGAGCTAGTGCACAGGGTGGTGCACCACTTCGACGATGTAAGTGCAAATCTTGTGGGATCCTAGGGCACATTGCTAGGCTTTGTAAAAATCCAGTGGATCCATCTTATGGAATGGATGATCAAGCGGAGCAGCAAATGCATATGAGAATGAAGTATCTGAACGAGAGGAGAATAAAGCAGTGGATACATTGCAGATTGAACCAACGGATCTAGAGGAGATTGAACCAGATGCATGGGAGATTGAACCAAATGCAGGGGGATTGAACCATATGCAGGGGCGATTGAACCAATGGATCGAGAGGATATTGAACCAAATGAAGGGGAGATTGCACCAAATGCATGGGAGATTGAAGAAATTTATTCATTAGAAGCAGGGTTCAAAAGTAAAGGAATTACACAAGAGGATATTGAAGAAATGATGCTAATGCATTTTGAACCGTGTGAACCAATGAATCGAAATGTGGTTGAACCAATTGTATGACAGATTGAAGCACTTGATTCATTTGATGATGAGAAAAAGAACAAAGGGAACAAATGGATGAAGATGATGGTGGACTCCGAGAATATTCCAGCCAGGATCACCCGGAGCAAGGTGGTGAACTCTGAGAATATTCTAGCGAAAAACACTAGGATCAAGAAAAAAAAATTTGAATTCGTATGATGAATTTGAACTACTTTCAATGTTTATATTGAATTTGAACTACTGTCAATGTTTGTGACGCTTCCAAGTTTGTATGTTGGGTAACCCCATAATGTATGTGTTATTGTAAGTTTCTATTGTCATGGACCTAGTTGCTTAGCACTGCTCAGTTTTTCCATCGACATGTGGTCAACACATGGGGTTTAGATAGTTCATGGCTTAAATCGTAGAAAACGTTGACCAATTGATCCAAAATTTGGCACACTTGTGTATCCTGGATTGATTTACCATATGAAATTGGAAAGTTTGGATTTACTTGTAATCAGCCACATTTTTCTTTTTCTAAGTGATTAAATTCAAATAAATGGTTTTAGGGTTAGTTTAATTCAAAAAAGAAGTTAAAACATAGTGCAACCTTCGCATGGAGTCTTGTTATGTTAACTAAAACCAAGCATGAATAATAAAGGAAAAGGACATAAAGAGAAATGGATTTCTGCTCTAAACCACTTCTTGGAATGAGCTACTAGCTATGAAGATGCATCGCTTTCTACTCAGTTAACCTCCAAGATAACCATCCGAGAACATACTTTGTCTAAATGAGGCCAAGTTTGGCACACTTGTGTATCTTTGAGTTGCAAACAATATAATATCGGCCAAGATGGATTATTTTGTTCAAACAACACATTTTCCATTTGTTATGCCAAAAGCTTGAATTTCCCTTAGTCATTTTTTATCTGAACGCCCTTGTTTTCCTTAGCTCTACTCAGTTTGCCCATCCCGCTAAATTTTTCCTCTGTTTTCCCCTCCCGCTAAAGTTTTCCTCACTTTTCCCCTCTCTCATGTCTCGGTTTGGCTAGCACTCTGATTGGTCGAGATGTATGTCACACGGATCTTGGCCAACCACCGTTAAATACATCATGATCCGACAGGCTGGAGGTCTCTCTCTCCCGATGGGCGCACCTAACCTTGTACGGCAAGGAGAGACCAACATGCTTGATGTCTCTCCCTCCATTTCCCCGTCACACGTATACAAGCCGCATTAGCTAGCGCTCAGTTTGGCTGCGCTCTGATTAGTCGAGATGTTTGTCACACGAATCTTGGACAACCACCGTTGGATACATCATGATCCAACAGGCTGGAGGTCTCTCCCTCCCTTTCCCTATCACACGTATACCGGCCGCAACTTCCTCCCCTCCTATCGATGTACGGCGGCATGAACCTACGTGTGGGGGTCGGAACGGCTTGTGGCGGCGCGGATCTAAGCGCGGCTTCTAGAACGGCGTGCGGCGGTGAGGATCTAACCGTTTGAAAGACACCGATGGAAGCCATCATACGCAACATCAATGTGACAACGGTGGTGCCAATAGTTGCCATCGATGAAAGAGACCGATGGAAGCCATCATCCATTCACATCTACGGCTGTGGTGCTGAAAGCGGTAATGTAACATTCCAAAACTCTAATCCAAGGTTATTAAGATCCAAATCATCAAAATTAGGGTTAACAAAAACTTTTCCATTTAAAAATATTAAAGCATTCATATGTGTGTGCATTTAAATAGGAGTTGGTTTTGAATTGCCTTGATTAAGTGATCCATTGCTTGTAAAAAGATTCTTAGGTGAACTAAACATCATCTAGATCATTCCCAAACAAATCCCAAAGAAAAACAAATCAAAATGCATAAAATAACCAAATGGTCATTTGTGCCATTTTAACAACCATGCCTACTTGGGCTATTCCTAGAACTTAATTCTTAATAGAAACAAATGTGGATCTTTGCACCCCTTGCTAGTACATGTATTATTGTGCCAAGGCCCACTTTGTGATCTATCAAAATCTAGAAAACACTAATTTTAAATGGCATTTCAAAATTGAATCTAGTGTAGGTATCAAGATCCCACTTATTAAAAAACTACTCAAATGAGCTCCATTTTCAAATCCCAAGCAACCACAGATGCTTAAGCATGTGCCTGGCAACCCCACCAAAAATTATCTAAAAATTCAAAACATGAATTCTTTCCGCCATTTCTACAAACACCTTGTGGGCAGAATTCAAACAAAAACCAAAAACACTATTTTGAGCAGTGTTTGGACCAATTTGGTCTCCCATTTTGCAACCACAGCCACCCAGTGCACCCCTACCCTTTTCTAGCCGGGCCACCCACTATGCCACGACCAAATGGTCATGGCCATGAAGGCCAAGCACCATTTGGGCACCCCCACCGGCGACAGCGTGCCACAGCCGCCGCCAGCGTCGCCCACCATGTCCAGGAGGTCGCCTGTGGTCCACCTCCACCGCCCAGCCAGCCCTAGCCCAAGGACAGCGCCAGGAGCAGCCAGGAACCACCGCGCCCGGAGCGTGTCCGCCATGCCAAAGCCGCCCGCAGAGCGCGCCTGGTCCCCGCTCAGCCAAACCCCGCCTTGATGTAGCCGCCCGCCTACACGGTCACCACCGTCCTAGGAAGCTAACGGACATGCTTATTCCCCCGACCATGCCCCGTAGTTGCCGGCCGCCGTGAAACTCGTCGTCGGCAGAGACATAGTTCGCGTCGTGCCCCTCACCTCCCCCGACAGCAAACCACTACACACGCACCGCCGTGACACTCGCCAAGGCACCGCCCACCGTCCTAGCCCACCGCCCACACCTCTAGCTCGCTATGTCGTCATCACCGGCGAGCACCGACAATGCTCCTCTACCGCTTCGCCGAGCCTATTAATAGAGGCCTCTCCAACACCGTTTCCTCATAGCACTCCCAGAGCCCCACCGGAGCAAGCCGCCGTCCGCAGCGCCGGAATTTCGCTGGAGTCCACCGCGGAGGGAGGAAAGGGCACTGTTGATCAAGGCCACCTCCCGGGACGCCGCCCGTACCAGGAGAACCACCGTCCTCGACCAGTTCGTTTGCTCGGCTCGCCGACCCTCATCGGAGCCCCGGTAAGCTGCCTCAGACCCCCACCGAGCCGCTAGGGTTCCATCTCGCCGGCGCCTTGTCTGTCGTTGATGACAAGCCACAGCCGTAGAACTTCCTTTTAATCTAACGGTGCACGTCGCCCCGTACCGCTTCGCTGACATGTGGACCCCCATGTCAGTTGTTCTCTGCACCGCGGAACGCCACTGGGCCGGCCCATTTCCTTTCCCGCGCTAGCCTGTGAATTCAAATTTAGGTTTTTCTATTTTAGTTTGAACTCACTTCTGTCCCTTAGTTTTAAAATCAATTCCAAAAGATCTACTAAACCAAATTGAGTGATTCAAATTTTTTTAGAAAGCTACTGAAGATATCTATCCAAGCCCGTTGGATTTAATTCATTTAGAGTTAGAGATCTCTCCTAGGAAAAATAACAAGACAGAAGCATTTGCACATTCAAACATATTTCTAAAATCAACCATGATAACTTTTGAGTTGATTCCAACTCTCAAAAATCACATTTAACCATACCTATCTAAATATGTAATAATATTAAGGTTTACATGCAGTGAATTTGGACTAGTACGAAAATAATGATATATAGGCATTTATAGTCACATTAAATCATTAATTATTAAACTTAAAACTTATTCAAATGTGATCCAACCCTTAAATCACATTCCCACATGTTAGAATATGTGGTGAGGACATGTGTCCACATGATCCCGTATTTTAAGTCGAGAATATTAAATCTTAGTTATTTTCAATGAGTAGAAATTACTTTTCTTAAATAAAAAGAATGAAACTAGTAAATAAAATATTGTGATGCTTGTGATGATAATATATCATCAAATGTGTCCGTGAGAGTGCCAAGTAGACTAGTTAACTATTGTTTGATGATTGTGTATACCGTATTTATTAATAGATGATAGTACCGACCAAGCTTTCGAGGAGGAGGAGGAGTGCTACCAGGAGGAGGAAGAAAACTTCAACCACTGCACCAACCAAGGCAAGCTAACCCTTGCAAGTATAATGCTTAGCAAGCTAGAATTAACCTAGATAATATGGGCAAGATGCACTAGGCATGCTTTGGTTATACCACTTTGACTATTACCTACCCCAAGTCTTACTTACAAGCTTTACTTTCTTTACTTTACCAAAGTCCCTTACTTGTTTTGAAGGTAGCATAAAAAGTATAAAACTTGACCTATATAGAAAACCTTAGAGGTTATTCTATGGCATGCTATTCATCTTATCTTTCCACCTTAGTGAACACTCTTAACTTAGTAGCTTAGAGTTAGATAAAAACTTGAGTCACTTTAGATGGGAACACTGGGTGAAAATTGGGAGAAATTTAAGCCCAGTTTAAACCAAAATTCCGTGCCTTAAAAGATATGTATGATTTGAATAAATTTGACATGTATTTGAGCCGTGAGACCGGTGGATATGCTCTACAGTTGATTCATAAGTAGTAGAACTTGCTTTGACAATCACCGGTGGGCTTGTATAAATTTGATCGAAATTTGTATGATTTGAATCAAATTGATATGTATTTGAGCAGTGATGACGGTGGATATGCTCTAAAGCTGATTCATGCGTAGTACTCTCTCCGGCCCAAATTTGTTGATTTAGATTTGACTAGATTCGATTGTATCTTGAGGCATTTGAGTCAACTAACTTGGATTGACAATCCCAGCCACTAATTTGGAACGGGGAATGGATGCTGCCGCCAACGCTACAACTATACATGGTAGCCACGATGGAAGCGACTGAATCGTCAAAACTGATAGGCCCCAACTTAACCCTCTAGGCATTTGGCATTTCAACTATGGGTAGCTAGATCCAATGGCAAGAAACTCGAGCCCCACAATGCATTCTCTTGACAACTTTGGGACCTCTAGATCTAATGGCAAGCAACACGGGTACCGCAATGCATTCTCTCGACCACATTGGGACAGCTAGATCTAATGCCAAGCAACTTAGGCACCGCAGTCCATTCTCTCGACAACTTTGGCACCGCAAAGTGACTAAATTAGCAAGAACAAACAACCATCTACAGAATAACAATTCTACTCTCTACTAACCCCCCCCCCCCCCCCCCCGCGCACTTCACTTGAAGTTCATGTTTTAGATTTTCTATGACTTGATTAGATACGGCAAGATTAACCTCAGGTATCAACTTCCCTTTGTGAATAAGCTCTGAATTCTTCCTTGATGGTACGCTTTAGCTTGAATATCAATAGGTTTTTATGGGCCAATTCATCACCTAACTTGGCAACCATCTCCTCCAAATCCATCCTATGGCTAGACCACTGAGTTGATTCATCTTGGTATGCAATGTACCATGGATCATCGGCCTGCATAACACACTGTAACAATCATAAAACAAAGTAAATTGGAATCAGTCCGACAGGCCGTGTTAGTACTTCAAATTCAATGGTAGTACAAAGAGGACCTACATGCATTTCCGACGTAGTAGGAGAATGTGTCCATGACATGATCGATTCCCCACCCTCGCCGGTGTACCTGCTATGACCAAGCATTGAGGACTAATTTGCACCTACAATATCGAGGAAATTACGGGAACTGAATCGATTCAGGTGGGAGGAGCAGGAGCAGAGGTCTTAGCAAGCACTAATAGCAATTGCTACGACTGTTCATCGAGCTATGGCGGTAGAACCAATTCCCCATCGTCGTAGGCGGTGGACCTGCCTGCGGTCGGTACTGCCCCAACATACAATGTGTGCGGACAAAACAGGTGCCAGAGCCGTGGTTGAGGTGAAGCATGACAGTCCGTCTGACACCGTCTTAGGATAGATCCGGCGATGCACCGACGCGCCGACGATGGCTGCTCTGTCCGCCGGTGGGATAAGAGCTACTCGGGGCTGGGGGATAGGAGCAGATGAGAGAGAGAGAGCCGACATGTCATACACGACCCCACCTATCAATTATTTCATATTTGCCAATTTTTCATATCTGCCAAACCTTTTCTTTGAAATTTGTATATTTGCCACATGAACACCACATGCTAGTGACACACAAAATGGTAAAATGCAAGTTGCAAAGTAAAATGTGGCAAATAAGCAAATCCCCTCTCCAGCCCCACATGATGGCCCCACCGGTCATTGGCTACGAAGGCCCCACAAAACAGCTCCACATAGCGCGCCCATCGTTCATTAGCTTCGATAGCCCTATAGAACGGCCCCATTTGTCATTGGCTGCACCTGCCACACAAATCAGGAAAAGTGGGGCCCACAAGTCAGCAAGAGACAAATGGCTGGTCTGCCGTGTATCACGGCCCCACCTGTCAGCATGTAACGGTCGAGGCGACGTAACGTAACGCTCAATGCAGGACCCGCCCAACATGGTCCCACCTATCAGCATGTAACGGCCAAGCCTTTGACCTGACAGCATCCACCCATCCGAGCGCATGTGAGGGTTTCAGAATGGTGGGAGGGGAAAAGTGAGGAAAAACTAAGCGGCTAGGTAAAACTGATTACAACTAACGAACCAGGGGCACCCAACAGCGACAGCGTGCCATAGCCGCCGCCAGCGTCGCCAACCTGTCCAGGAGGTCGCCTGTGGTCCACCTCCACCGCCCAGCCAGCCCCAGCCCGAGGACAACGCCAGGAGCAGCCAGGAACCGCCGCGCTCGGAGCCTGTCCGCATTGCCGAAGCCGCCCGCAGACCGCGCCCGGTCCCCGCTCAGCCAGACTCCGCCTCGCTCCAGCTGCCCTCCTACACGATCACCACCGTCCTAGGAAGCTAACGGACATGCCCATTTCCCCGACCATGCCCCGTAGTCGCCGGCTGCCGCGAAACTCGCCGGTGGCAGACACATAGTGCGCGCCGCACCACTCACTTGCCCCGATCGCAAACCACTACACACGCACGGCGGTGACACTCGCCAGGGCTCCGCCCACCGTCCTAGCCCACCGCTCACACCTCTAGCTCGTTGTGTCGTCGTCATCGGCGAGCATCGCCCATGCTCCTTTGCCGGTTTGCCGAGGCTATAAATAGAGGCCTCCCCAGCACCGTTTCCTCATACCACTATCATCCCCTCCCTCTCATAGCACTCCTACAGCCCAACCGGAGCAAGCCGCCATCTTCAGCGCCGGAATTTCGCCGGAGTCCGCCGCAGAGGGAGGACAAGGGCGTCGTTGATCAAAGCCAACTCTCGGGACGCCGCCGGTACTAGGAGAACCGTTGTCCTGGACCAGTTCATTTGCCCGCCTTGCCGACCCTCGCCGGAGCCCCGGTAAGCCGCCACAGACCCCCACCGAGCCGCTAGGGTTCCAACCTCGCCGGCGACCTATCTGTCGTCAACGACAAGCCACAGCCGTAGATCTTCCTTTTAATCTAACGGTCCACATCGCCCCGTACCGCTTTGCCTTTAAATAGCCCTTGATATGTGGACCCCCACTGTCAGTTGTTCTCTGCGCCACGAAATGCCACTAGGCCGGCCCATTTCCTTTCCCGCGCTAGCCTGTGAATTCAAATTTAGGTTTTTCTATTTTAGTTTGAACTCACTTCTGTCCCTTAGTTTTAAAATCAATTCCAGAAGATCTACTGAACCAAATTGAGTGATTCAAATTTGGTTAGAAAGATACTGAAAATATCTATCCAAGCCCGTTGGATTTAATTCATTTAGAGTTAGAGATCTCTCCTAGGAAAAATAACAAGACAGAAGCATTTGCACATTCAAACATATTTCTAAAATCAACCATGATAGCTTTTGAGTTGATTCCAACTCTCAAAAATCACATTTAACCATACCTATATAAATATGTAATAATATTAAGGTTTACATGCAGTGAATTTGGACTAGTACGAAAATAATGATATATAGGCATTTATAGTCACATTAAATCATTAATTATTAAACTTAAAACTTATTCAAATGTGATCCAACCCTTAAATCACATTCCCACATGTTAGAATATGTGGTGAGGACATGTGTCCACATGATCCCGTATTTTAAGTCGAGAATATTAAATCTTAGTTATTTTCAATGAGTAGAAATTACTTTTCTTAAATAAAAAGAATGAAACTAGTAAATAAAATATTGTGATGCTTGTGATGATAATATATCATCAAATGTGTCCGTTAGAGTGCCAAGTACACTAGTTAACTATTGTTTGATGATTGTGTATACCGTATTTATTAATAGACGATAGTACCGACCAAGCTTTCGAGGAGGAGGAGGAGTGCTACCAGGAGGAGGAAGAAAACTTCAACAACTGCACCAACCAAGGCAAGCTAACCCTTGCAATTATAATGCTTAGCAAGCTAGAATTAACCTAGATAATCTGGGCAAGATGCACTAGGCATGCTTTGGTTATACCACTTTGACTATTACCTACCCCAAGTCTTACTTACAAGCTTTACTTTCTTTACTTTACCAAAGTCCCTTACTTGTTTTGAAGGTAGCATAAAAAGTATAAAACTTGACCTATATAGAAAACCTTAGAGGTCATTCTATGGCATGACATTCATCTTATCTTTCCACCTTAGTGAAAACTCTTAACTTAGTAGCTTAGAGTTAGATAAAAACTTGAGTCACTTTAGATGGGAACACTGGGTGAAAATGAATTATGAAAACCTTGGAATGATGAGTCATTCGATTGAGATGTTTTGACATGTGTTGAGAAACACAAATGGTTTATGTTGATGAAAATGTTGAGGCATGAGCCTTAACCCTTTTACAAAAACTGATGGTTGGATTTGGATGCGATACCATTCCAATTTTACCGTACAACCACAATACCTAAATTGGGTAAGGCTTAGCTGGAAATTTATATGCATTAGTAGTAGTTCCCTCGCAGGAGAGGTTTGAGCTGAGGCAACCTCTCAATGTTGTCCACCTATGCAGTGCCGAAGATGACAGATGGTCATGGTTGGGAGGCCATACTCACAGGAGAAGTGCTTATACTAGGGTGTGTAAAGGAAAGGTTATGCTTGATTATCTGCATACTAAGTATGATGATTCAGGGTTATCCCTGTCAGGTGTATCGAATCTTGTGGTGAAAGTGTACCACCTTTGCAGAGTGTCAAACTATTCGAATAGCCGCGTCCGCGGTTATGGACAGTTGGAGTGGCCATATTGTTTCGTTGTCATCTGTTTTCAAAATGACTTATGAAATGAATGATTAATCTTGACTTGACCACAACAGGGTTGTAACTATGACCCTACCTTCTCAACTTAAGTGATTTTAGAACTTTACTTTATCTTTCTTTGTTTCTGAACTCATCTTAGGTTTCAAAGTTAACTTTATAGTTAAACTTAGAGTTAGCACTTTACATTAGGCCTATACTACTTGTTAGTGGTAGTTTGCGAGTACTCAAAAAGTACTCATGGCTTTATCCTTGGCTATTCCTATGGCCAGACTATGAAGGAGACTACCAAGATGATGACCAGCAAGACGACTATGATAACTAGGACTATCTGCCTTCATCAGCATTGCCTGTGCCCCTGAAGATGGACCCCACCGCTACGCTTATTATTTATTCCGCTGCTTTTTGTATTAAGACTGGATCATGAGATCCTTATTTGTGTAAGACCTTATTTATGGTTTGTAATGGATGATGTACTGTGATATCCAATCTGTTATGTCTCGCAAAAATGGTAATCCCGGGATTGCGATGTATGACATAACAGGCATCTGGGATTAAAAATCTGGGTGTTGACAGGTCATCGATGTGACAACGATTGAAGCCATCTTCCGCAACATCTACAGCTCTGGTGCCGACAGTGATCATTGATGCGAATGCGATTGAAGCCATCATCCGTAACATCAGTGCAGATCAAGCCCTCGTGAACCAAAGCTGTGGGAGGTAGCCCGCGGCTGGCACATCGAGGTGCATTCGACGGTGAAGGCTGAATGGGAGCACTTTGCCCGTACTTCATGGAGTACACATACGGCAGGGGGCTATCTCACTATCCACTTAAAATTGGGAGAAATTTAAGCCCAGTTTAAACCAAAATTCCGTGCCTTAAAAGATATGTATGATTTGAATAAATTTGACATGTATTTGAGCCGTGAGACCGGTGGATATGCTCTAAAGTTGATTCATAAGTAGTAGAACTTGCTTTGACAATCTCCGGTGGGCTTGTATAAATTTGATCGAAATTTGTATGATTTGAATCAAATTGATATGTATTTGAGCAGTGATGACGGTGGATATGCTCTAAAGCTGATTCATGAGTAGTACTCTCTCCGGCCCAAATTTGTTGATTTAGATTTGACTAGATTCGATTGTATCTTGAGGCATTTGAGTCAACTAACTTGGATTGACAATCCCAGCCACTAATTTGGAACGGGGAATGGATGCTGCCGCCAACGCTACAACTATACATGCTAGCCACGATGGAAGCGACTGAATCGTCAAAACTGATAGGCCCCAACTTAACCCTCTAGGCATTTGGCATTTCAACTATGGGTAGCTAGATCCAATGGCAAGAAACTCGAGCCCCACAATGCATTCTCTTGACAACTTTGGGACCTCTAGATCTAATGGCAAGCAACTCGGGTACCACAATGCATTCTCTCGACCACATTGGGACCGCTAGATCTAATGCCAAGCAACTTAGGCACCGCAATGCATTCTCTCGACAACTTTGGGACCGCAAAGTTACTAAATTAGCAAGAACTAACAACCATCTAAGGAATACCAATTCTACTCTCTACTAACCCCACCTCCCCCCCGCGCACTTCACTTGAAGTTCATGTTTTAGATTTTCTATGACTTGATTAGATACGGCAAGATTAACCTCAGGTATCAACTTCCCTTTGTGAATAAGCTCTGAATTCTTCCTTGATGGTACGCTTTAGCTTGAATATCAATAGGTTTTTATGGGCCAATTCATCACCTAACTTGGCAACCATCTCCTCCAAATCCATCCTATGGCTAGACCACTGAGTTGATTCATCTTGGTATGCAATGTACCATGGATCATCGGCCTGCATAACACACTGTAACAATCATAAAACAAAGTAAATTGGAATCAGTCCGACAGGCCGTGTCAGCACTTCAAATTCAATGGTAGTACAAAGAGGACCTACATGCATTTCCGACGTAGTAGGAGAATGTGTCCATGACATGATCGATTCCCCACCCTCGCCGGTGTACCTGCTATGACCAAGCATTGAGGACTAATTTGCACCTACAATATCGAGGAAATTACGGGAACTGAATCGATTCGGCTGGGAGGAGCAGGAGCAGAGGTCTTAGTAAGCACTAATAGCAATTGCTACGACTGTTCATCGAGCTATGGCGGTAGAACCAATTCCCCATCGTCGTAGGCGGTGGACCTGCCTACGGTCGGTACTGCCCCAACATACAATGTGTGCGGACAAAACAGGTGCCAGAGCCGTGGTTGAGGTGAAGCATGACAGTCCGTCTGACACCGTCTTAGGATAGATCCGGCGATGCACCGACGCGCCGACGATGGCTGCTCTGTCCGCCGGTGGGATAAGAGCTACTCGGGGCTGGGGGATAGGAGCAGATGAGAGAGAGAGAGCCGACATGTCATACACGACCCCACCTATCAATTATTTCATATTTGCCAATTTTTCATATCTGCCAAACCTTTTCTTTGAAATTTGTATATTTGCCACATGAACACCACATGCTAGTGACACACAAAATGGTAAAATGCAAGTTGCAAAGTAAAATGTGGCAAATAAGCAAATCCCCCCTCCAGCCCCACATGATGGCCCCACCGGTCATTGGCTACGAAGGCCCCACAAAACAGCTCCACATAGCGCGCCCATCGTTCATTAGCTTCGATAGCCCTATAGAACGGCCCCATTTGTCATTGGCTGCACCTGCCACACAAATCAGAAAAAGTGGGGCCCACAAGTCAGCAAGAGACAAATGGCTGGTCTGCCGTGTATCACGGCCCCACCTGTCAGCATGTAACGGTCGAGGTGACGTAACGTAACGCTCAATGCAGGACCCGCCCAACATGGTCCCACCTATCAGCATGTAACGGCCAAGCCTTTGACCTGACAGCATCCACCCATCCGAGCGCATGTGAGGGTTTCAGAATGGTGGGAGGGGAAAAGTGAGGACACGTGGGACCCCTGCAGTAATAAATCCCATGCTCAGGGCAACGATACGTCCTTTTGGACCCCCTCTTTTACTAGGGCATGAATGCATGAGCCCTCACTCTTCGCCGTGATTCCCCATTTACTTTGCTGCAAGCTTGTGCGAAAGTCTTGCTCTTCTAGATGGCATGCCCTCTCCTCCCCATCGCCGTGGTGGATGAGGCATCCACGATCGAGGGCGGGGTTCTCTCGCCCTTGTCTCACCTTTGGTGGAGGTGGATACTCTAGCGAAGCACGGTCGTGGTCATGCATGCGGGAGTGGCCAAGGACGACGCGGGGGCCGTGAATTTGGCCACAGCATTGCCATACCCTCAGTCACGAAGGCATTGACCAGCGAAGCTCCAGCAAGGCACAAGCATGGACACACCCGCAGTAGCGGACATGGTGGCTGAGGGGGCGCGGTGGAAGGTCTTGCACTGAGCTCGAGCCTCCGGTGGAGGTCATCGTGCAGCCCCCACATGTGATGATCAAGATAGAGGACGACTCCGAGCCTGCTCAGGTGATTGACTTTGTCGTCATTCTTGGGAACTCCGACTGGTTCGTCAAGGTGAGGCTCCCATCCCTCTTCGCCTTAGGAGTCATGGCGGATCTTCTTGGGGAGGTGGAGGTGCGGCACTCCAGCGGGCACCAAAGGTGGAGGGTGAGCGTGGAGACCCTTTCGCCCGACAAGATGTACCTCTGCGATGTTTGGAATCAGTTCCTCGTCGCTCACCACATTCAGCACTACTCCGTGATGCGGTTCCACTACGTCGATGGGAGGGACTTCTCAATTTCGGTGTTCGATGCCCTTCTATGCCGGGTGGCCTACCCGGCGTACCTCCCTTGAGGAGACGAGGCCTGGTTCGTACAGTGTCCACCGCCTCGGCTCTGGAGCCACAAGTATTTTGCTAGTGTAGGTGTAGCGTCCTTTGGTACTTTGTTCCCATGTTCGGTCTGTAAGGAATACTTCTTATGAAACCTTGATTGCTCTGAAATATAGCCATCTACATCCACATTTAAACTGGATTATTCATATTTTTGAAGTGGAGAAACCAGGCATCGTGAAGTGGAGACAGATAGACGCTTTAATGACCAACTATATGGCAGAATAAAATTCTGGCCGTATAGTTCCGGTCGTATAGGTGCCATCGACACAAATAGGTCAAACATAACAACTTTCGTGAAGGGACCCCTATATAAAGAGGCTTCGAGCGACGAGAAACATAGCTCCTTTTAGATCACCAGCCGCCCCTAGAACTCCATCCACAACACCAAAGAGCCGCTGGAGGAATAGACTTAGATCTAATCTCCAAACCCTTCTCCACCACCATAGCCATATTCCACCACTTGTAATAGTAGATATCATCTTCGATTGGCGACATTGTAAGACTATTTGCTATCGATCTCATGATTTCAATTGCAATGTTTATGATCGTTGATTTCATCTCTATGGATGAGTAATTCTCTTTGGGCTAAGGGCTTCGGCCTTGCCATGTAGCTTTTGTGCATGTTATTTATCATAGATGGGATCATGTATTAGTTTGTATGACATGATGATTATTGTATACTCTCTTTTCTCAATCCAAGGACTTGTAAGGTACACAAGACCCTAAGGATTGAGCTAGGTATAGGGAGTATGAGTAATGACTAATCAGCAGGTTGGGAACCCCCGTGACAGAAGGGCTAGTAAGGCAGTATGTGAGGGATTTACTTAGGATTAATGGTGACATCACTATGCATATCATTAGTTCTCTTTCTTCTATGGATGAGACTAGTAGGCTATTGCTATAAGCGGTTTGCGGAGGCAATAGTAATTATGGATGCACTGCCCACATATAATTATCTTGCTCTAACAATTACATGCATACTTTATTATTATCAACTATTCCCATCAGATGTTTTGCACAGCTACAGGTGAAACCGAATGCCCTAGGCCCTCTCTCTCCATCATCGACAACAACAAAAGACAGCAAACTCTTGGTACAGTAAAACACAAAAAGAATTCTAAACCTCCTGAAGGTCCATTCAAGTAACTTCACTATGTGTTCTGATTCCCGAGGATTCGATAACCTAGGTGTACTACGGAAAATAGCTATACTACATCCGTAATCCCGATCGAAGGTATCAACCCTTTTTCTGGCGCCATTGCCATGGAAGCAATAGCTACCCTAGTGAACTTAGTAGGAACCTTGCTAGTTTTAATTCTTGTTTTTAATTTTGTTAGTTTGCTTTCAGTATTTATTTGGAAAATAAAAAAATATTTAGTCTTTAAATTCTTGTTTTTACTATCATAAGTCTTTGTTTAAGAAAATATTAAAACATAGGAAATATGGCTAAAAAGAAGCTTGGGGACTTTGCAAGTCTCAACAATGATTATTTGCATACTCCTATTACTCAGCCAGTAATTGATGTTGATGATTATGAAATTAATCCCCATTATTTAAGTTTGGTTCAACATAATCAATTTGGACGCTCGGCTATTGAGGACGTGGGTATGCACTTGAATACTTTCACTGAAATATGTGATATGATGCGCATAAAAGATGTTGACCCTGATGTGGTCAAATGGCGCTTATTTCCTTTCTCTCTTAGAGGAAGAGAAAAAGAATGGCTACTATCTTTTCCTAGAAATACTATTGCATCATGGGTCGAGTGTACTTCTTTATTTATGACTAAATTTTTCGCTCCTACAAAGACTATGCAACTAAGATCTATTATTATTGGTTTTAGACAAGAAGAGCGTGAGCCACTAGTTCTTGCATAGGAGAGGATGAAAGAATGCATGAGAAACTGTCCCAGTCATGGGATGGAAGATTGGTTAATTCTCCATTTATTTTATAATGCTCTTAACCTTGTGTCTAAGTCTATGCTTAATATTGTAGCTGGAGGAACATTTATGGGCAAACATATTACCGAAGCAAAGCAGCTACTAGACAATATGCAAGACAACCATGCCTAGTGGCATATGGATAGATCAAACACAAAGAAGGTGAACTCCGTCTCGCCACAAGAAAATGAAGAAAACAATGCTAAGTTGGATGAGCTCATATTAGCCATAAAAATTAAGGAAAACCAAGTAAGAGCTATCCTTGAAACAAATATTGAAGAAATAGACTGCATAGCTCGTAATGATTATAACCCCTCTTGGAAGAAGAATTATAATCCTAATTTTCAGAAACATTATTCTAGTCCTGCAGGTTACACTAATAATAATATGGGATCAAGTAATGGTAGTCTTCAAGAAACACTTAACTCCTTCATAGACTCACAAAATGAGCAAAACAATATCCTTGTTAAAATAATGAAGAACCATGATGCTATGCTTGGTAAATTATCTAACCAAGCTGTAAGTTTAAGGAATTATTTGTAGGCCTCCAAGAAAGAACAAGTATTGTTGAGGCATAGATAGGTAAGATAACCGAGACTCAAACTCTCATTCTAGCTAAATTTGTAGGTAAAGTTGAGCCCAATCCTGTTGAAGACCTCAAGATGATAGGAATCCAAAGGGAGGAGCCTGAAGAACTTGATTATAGTAACGCTCCTTCACCAAATTACACCGTTGAAGATCTTGTAAAAAGGATCAATATCAAGATTCCGGTAAGTGAAGGAAATGAGAAAGCTATGTATCAGCACTTCGTTAATCAGGTAGCAATAAAGGTACGTGAGCTTGAGGAAGAATATAAGAAAATTGCTGAAAAATTACCTGTGAATCTTGATGATATATTTGAGCCTACTATTAAGATTAAAATTGGGACCAATGAGATAGTTGCACTTTGTGATCTAGGTGCAAGCATTTCAACAATTCCAAAAAAGTCTTTTTAATAAGTTAAATCTTGGATCTTTTGAAATCACCGAGTTAAAATTACATCTAGCTGATTCTACCTACAAACAAGTTGTAGGGATTAAAGAAAATACTTTAGTATACATTAAAGGCTGTCATGCTCTTATTAATTTTGTTATTGTTGATAAGCCTAAAGATGCTACTGCTCCTATTATATTAGGCCATCGATTCTTAAGAACTATTAAGGCTTTGATTAATCTACATGAAGGGAACGGGAAGCTTCAATTGCCTTCACGGGATCCTTTTGTTATTCATTTTCCCAGGAAGAAGAAAGCCAATAATGATGAAAAGGAGGCCATCACTTTGAAGGCCAACTATTTTGGAGTGGGTGTTCCACTCATCTGGCCTAAGTGAGCAACATCAAGGTCAATCTATTAACCATAAAAGAGCGCTTCATGGGAGGCAACCCATGTGAAATAAGGGTTTGAGTAAAGTTGTTAAGTTTTTGTTTAAGTTTTAAGTTTAATAAAGAGTGCTAGAAAGCTCCAGTTGAGGAGAAGAAGTTCGGTAGTACTAAAAATCCCGCTTTATACATGTTGATGTTGGTCGACAATTTTTACTGTCATTTTTCTGTCAAAAACAAGGTGTTTTGCTAAGTTTCAAGATAAGAAATAATTCTCGAAGAAACAATTTTTTTTGATGTTTACTGAAAATTTAACGACCAACTATATAGCGGGAACAAAAATTCCGGCCGTATAGTTTCGGTCGTATAGATATCTTTGCCATCGAAATTTTTTCTTTTCTAGGTACTGAAGGTTTAACGACCAACTATATGGCGGGAATACAAATTTCAGCCGTATAGATCCGGCTATATAGATATAGATGCCTTCGAAAAATTTCTTTTCCAGGTACAGAAAGTTTGACGACTAACTATACGTCGGGGATGAAAAATCCTGGCTGTATAGTTGCACCGCTAGGTCGACACCCTAAATTTTTCACAGCAGACCAACTATACAGCGGGAACAAATTGTTCTGACCGTATAGTTTGGCTGTATAGTTGCGTCCGACCAGAAAATCACCACGGGAAGGTACCTCCAACCCCCAAACTTCAATCCTTTTTCTCTCTTCTACCTCCAAACACTCTCAAAACCTCAAGAGATCTTCATCTCTACTCAGTCTTGTTCGATTTCCTCACACACAGGTGATCTACGGTATGTTTCTCCTCCGATCCTCCAATTAAATTTTATAAAATCATGTTTGATCTATTATCATTATCAATCTAGGGTGAGACCTGCTATGAACTATTTTCCATGATTCTATTGCCTAGATTATTATTTTGAGGAGATTCTTTAGTGTGCTATGATAAGGAATATGTTATGTTTATTATTGTTGGATCAAAAAGTTTTATTTTTCTTTTCTTTTAGATGATGAACACAAGGAGCCAAACTCCTGCTCGTGCCGCCGCTAGTGCTTCTTGGGCTGCCGCTCAGGAACGCATGGGGATACAGTTCAAGAGTGAGCTTCAACGTGATCACTTCAACAGGATCAAGAACCGAGAAGTGAGGGCAACCAAGTGGGCTTGCCCCATTATATTGAATCAACTCGGTATTTCTAATGACTTCAATTTACTTTGAAATAGGGTTGTCCTGCAAAAATTTGTATTCAATGATGTGCCTACCTATATCCGGTTAACTCTTTAATTCTTAAGTTCTTTGCAAAGCACCATGAAAGCATGGAAAGGAGAGGACATGGTTTCTTTCCGACTTATGAACAACAATTATGCTTTATCACTAGATGGATAGTGCGCATGTTTTAATTTTCCAAAAAATAATAATAATGACTTGCATGCATGTTTTACTAGCTTAGACCCTTCCCCGGAACAATATTATAATGGAATGGGTTTTACTTCTAGAGTAAGCAGGGGGAAGAGTATTCAACATCCTGCAATTCATTATTTGTTCTATGTTATTGCTAACACCTTGTAGGAATGAAATGAGTTCACGATACTCAATGAGGAGGACATCTTAGTCCTTGCTAAAGCTGCTTTCAACAACATCAACTTTTCACCCAACCTTATTCTTCTGTGCTACCTGGAGTACCAATCCTCCTAAAGCCAAGGACCATTCACAGGTGGAGGTGTCATTGCCGTGCTTGCCAATGCCCTAGGCATCGACCTAGGTGGGTTGCAACCAACTCTAGCTGAGTGACGTGTTGGTTTCTCTACTTTAAAAGCTTGTGGAATGCTCACTAGGAGAGGTGGTGTTTACTACATGCATATTTCTGGAGCTGGGCGTCTCTACCCAGCTCCTTTGCCTAATGGTATTTTCTCTATTGAGGAATGACGTTTGCTATATGACTTGCAAGTTGAGCAACAATAACCCGAGGAGCAGATTTTGGATGAGCATGAGGACCAAGAAGAGGAGCAGCCACCAACTTGGTTCGCTACATACCAAGACTTCCAAGAACTTGGAGGATCTGTGGACAGAATGCAAAACCTATCCTTGAACCTCCGATAAACAACTAGTAATTTATCAACTCAATTTGCGAACTAGAGTTACAACTTTTTCCCACCACCACAATGATTTCAAGGGCTTGCAAAAGCGTAAGCTTGGGGAAGTTTCCTCATTATCTTTATTTGGTGTTCATTTTTTTTAATTATTTCGAGGTTATGTTTTTAATTCGAGTTTATGAGCACTCATGTTGGTTCCCCCAACACTTTATCTTTAGTTACTTTTATTTGTTTTAGACATTTTATAGCCGAGCTTTGCCGCCAATTTTCTATTCTTTAATTCCCTCTCTTAAACATAACAAAAAGATTTTTCCATTTATCTTTATTTTCCATCTTCTTTCTTTTCTATTCTCCTTGTGGCTTTCACATATTTGCAGGAGAGTGATCGACTTCGAGTTTACAAGAAGCAAATCAAAAGGTAAGAGAGAAGTGAAACCAATCATGAGAGGTATGCCTTAAGACTCACCACTTTTGAAGTTTGAGAAACCCATGCTAGTTAGTAGTAAGTGATGAGATGTTATATTGGTGGAGTGAGTCATTATATTGTAGTAAATTTTTGTTTGCATGGGTATTTAGGTAGGTATGTTTTCTTCCAGCTCTTGTAGTTAACCAAGTCTTGCCTAAAATTTTTCTAAAAAATTGTAATAAGAAAAAGTTTCACAATTGAAGGCTTGGGTGTTGTAGTGTTTAGTCTTGAAGGCTTATTTCTAGAGACACTCAACACCACAGAAAATAATGATTGACTTGATAGGTCTCTTTAAAAGGATTTGTTCGATTGAATTAATGTTTAGCGGTTTTTGTGAGCATGCCAATGTTTGACATGTGAATCATAAGAATGATATAGCTTTATGCGTGTCAAACTTCATGAGATGCCAACAACTCCGCTAACCTACGAATGATCTTCATGGAGGAAAATCCTAGATTTCGGCTATGAGTTGATTAAGCATATGTAGCAGCAATGCTATAATGGGTAAGATTCTTGGCATTCTCGAGTAGCTCTGTTCATGATGGAATCACTCCTCTGGCTGATATGAGTAATCATTGTGCAAAAGGAACAAAAACTTTGGTGATGCCACGAGTGTCCATCACATCTCGATAAACTAATTAAAATCTTTGGCATGCTCTCAACTACATAACAACTGAAATTCTTGAAGGACAATGAATACAAAAGTAGTTCTTGAAAAGTCTTGATTTATTTATGTGGGAGAATTGAGACACTCTAGTATATATGATTTTCATGACAAACTCTCACACTCTCAATTTTACATGATTATACTTTATTGTTCAAAGGCAAGCCTATGAGTTGATTACATGACATGGAATAAGGTTTACTCTTTTGAATCATCCATGTTGACAATAATTTTGCTGCATTATAAGGATGCATAAAAACCCGTATGATATGCTTGCCATTACTCTATCTATGCTGATGTTTTTCAGGTTCATCTCATTACTTCAGTTTAATGGCTGAGTTCCTTTTTGCTTTTGGTGTTCTTGCTCGAGGACGATCAAGTATAAGATTGGGGAGGTTGATGGCTCTGAAATATAGCCATCTACATATACGTTTAAATTGGATATTATTCATATTTTTGATGAAATATCTCTCTAAACCCTGCCACTAGTTCCTAATGATCAAAGGGGTATGCAATCCTTTCTTTCTATTTTTCCTTGTGCAGATAATGACGTTTGATGATGGGAATCACAACATTAAAGTCGAAGATAAGAGATTTCCAACAACCCGAAGAAACCAGGCATCCTGAAGTGGAGACAGACACTTTAACGACCAACTATACGACAGGAATAAAATTTTGGCCGTGTAGTTCCGGTCGTATAGTTGTCATCGACACCGCTAGATCAAACATAACAACTTTCGTGAAGGGAACCCTATATAAAGAGGCTTTGGGCAACGAGAAACAGAGCTCCTTTTCAATCACCAGCCACCCCCAAAACTCCATCCACAACACCAAAGAGCCGCTGGAGGAATAGACTTAGATCTAATCTCCAAACCCTTCTCCACCACCATAGCCATATTCCACCACTTGTAATACTAGATCTCATCTTTGATTGGCGACATTATAAGACTATTTGCTATCAATCTCATGATTTCCATTGCAATGTTTATGATCATTGATTTCATCTCTATGAGTGAGTAATTCTCTTTGGGCTAAGGGATTTGGCCCAGCCATGTAGCTTTTGTGAATTTTATTTATCATAGATGGGATCATGCATTATTTTGTATAAACATGATGATTATTGTATACTCTCTTGCCTCAATCTAAGGACTTGTCAGGTACCCAAGACCCCCGAGGATTGAGCCAGGTATGGGGAGTATGATTAATGACTAATCTGTAGGTTGGGAACCCTAGTGACAGAAGGGGTAGTATGGCTATATGTGAGGGATTTACTTGGGATTAACAGTGACATCACTATGCATATCATTAGTTCTCTTTCTTCTATGGATGAGACTAGTAGTCTACTGCTATAAGCGGTTGCGGAGGCAATCGCAATTATGGATGCACTGCCCACATATAATTATCTTGCTCTAACAATTACATGCATACTTTATTATTATTTTCTATTCCCATTAGATGTTTTGCATGGCTACAGGTGAAACCGAACGCCCTAGGCCCTCTCTCCATCATCGACAACAAGAAAAGACAACAAACTCTTGGTCCGGTAAAACACTAAAAGAATTCTAAAACTCCCGAAGGTCCGATAAAGTAACTTCACTACGTTTTCTGCTTCCCGAGGATTCGATATACTAGGTCTACTAGGGAAAAAAAGCTATGTTTTTTGTCGGATTAAGGACAAGTACGCCATGAGAGGGTCCCCGAGGCATGCGGAAGAGAGGGGTGTGAGATGTACGGTGTTCCGGGATGGTGTGCACACATGTTTACCCAGGTTTGAATCCACCGGCTTTGGATGGATTCTACTCTTGCTAGCAATCCAGTAATACGACAGAGCCGGATATGGGTTACAAGTGTTTCGCCTGTGCGAGTTGGGATTGTAGACTATTGTGGGGTGCTCTAAAGGCTGGTCCCTAGGACACCTTATATAGACATCCGTCCTAGGGTTCACAGGAGATACCTATCCGGCTACAACTAAGAGTCGGTTACAGAGTACATCTTGAACTACAAGTAACACTACATGCCTATGTTAGTAAGTCTTCTGGGCCTTCCTGTAGCCAGACTAGACTCCGTCTCTTCTCCCTGACTGGGCCACCCATGAAGCAAAGCTCTAACCCGAAGTGGGCCACCCTGGTCAGTGAGGCACTGTGAGGATACCCGGAAAGTATATCCCCAACAGCAGCCCCCGCAAGCCTCCAAGATCCATAGTCGGATTTTATCATCGTCTAGCTTGATCCATCTTCGGTTTGTAGAATCTTGAAGGGTTCCTAAAACTTCAAAAGAAAGGATAGCACCCGAGTCTTACATAAGCTGTACCTATGAGTACACTATTTGGATTTCCAACTTGGAATTCAAAATAAGCTAGAACTTGGCCCCTAACGTAACCTAACATGAGCCAAGGTCAAGTCACGTCACTTACAGACATTCCTGTCAGCACGACCGTTGGTGGGTCCGCCTTTCGCGGAACCGAGGCATCGTTTTAATGCATGCACGGAGATCGAGGCGGCGTAACCCTCCCGAGGAGGTTACCCAGCTCCTTACACGACGCGTGGCATGATTACTATTCATCTTGCACGAATCTTAGTGTAGGTGAGGGATATAAGGGGTCAAGATTTCCTCTTTCTTTCTTACCAATGCCATTGTCTTCTCCTTCCTCTCAACACTTCTATGCAATGTTCTTATGCATCCCCCAAGTGACAGCACCACCCATTATAGGTCACCACTGCACGCAAAATGCTTGATGCTTCATCCTCTGGCATGGCGGCGATAGTGGCGACAGCCCCTGCGGCGTAGAAGGAGAACTTCCGCACGGTCTAGATCCCCTGCATCGTTGATGATGACAAGCTCCATGTCATCGAGAAGGAAGGCCTCCTCTGTGTCGGCGACTGGCGGAGCGGTTTTGGTCAAACCATCCCAACCCCCAACGCCGATGAGCGAGTGCACTTCGGAACCTACCTCGATAGAGGTTTGAGTTTTCCACCCTCATATATTTTTCTGAGGTCATAGATCACTACGGAGTGCAACTCCACAATCTCCCCCAAACACAATTTTAGAAATGAGTGCTTACGCGTCTTTGTGTGAGGGGTATCTCAAAATTGGACCGAGTCTTGTTCTATTCCGGTACTATTTTGGTACCCGGAGGAAATCCATCACTTCCGGTAATCTTTACATTACGGGAACTCTCAGCTTTTCTGTTAGGAGAGAATGAGTCTATCCTAGTATTAAAGCTGGCGAGTGTTGGGGTTCCGCGTCTGAAAACAATAAAATTTTACCCTATGACCCTGAACCCCTGATGCTGCCAGGACCTATCTATTAGTAATACTGTAATGGGAGGGGCTTTTCGCGAACTTACCCTTGAAGACCGAAAAGCATTGTCAACGCTCAGGAGTGCGTGGTTGATGTAGACGAGCTAAAGCCAACCTCAAGGTCGTGATGAAGTCCTTGCGCTCCTGTAGCTCAACGACTTGAGTGCCTCAAGTGTGACACCTCATGGGGATTTACACACGTCCGGTGCCTGACGATGACTCCCGCTTCCCTGATCCAGCAGTAGTTGCGGAAGTATAGCTCCTGGGTCCGAATCCCGCAGCGCAACGGCGTTTCGCGGTGAATATGTCTCTTGTTCGTGAAGTCCGGAATTGGGACCACGGTCATGAAAGAGAGAGGGGGAGAGAGAAAATATCAATTAGAGGTCCTCCCAAAAGTGAGAAGACCTTTAATGATTATTGGTGTATTTTATTTGGCAAAATACCCCCACTATATATAGGGGGGAGGTACTACCTCCCTCAAAGTCCTCGGGTGGGACTAAATGAGAGAAGGGGGAGGGGTGGCACCGCAGCCAGCCCCATGGTCACCCCGCGGGGGGATGGGGGGCGGTGTCCCACTAGGGCGCCGGTCACCCCTTGGCCCCTTCTCCCTCTCTCCATTCCCTAATGGGCCCTCTCCCCTCCGGGAATTGGCCCATTAAGCCTTTGACCATTTAAATTGATTTTTCTCTTTATTAAATAATTAAGAATAAATGGTTAAATCAATATTTAACATTCATTCACATATTATTCAACCTCCGTGGCTATGGAACAATTCCACCTCCACTCCGGATATCCTTCGGACTTACCGAAACCCATGCGGTTTTCTCCCTACTATTCTTCGGCGATTCTTCCGATCCTATAAACACTCTCTAAGCATCATAAAGCCCTTAAGCGTGATACCCCACGGTTCGGGAACACTCCAGACATGGTCGGGACAATCCCGCACCAATAATGATTGAGAAAGGGACTTGGATGGCCATGTAACCCCTGTGCGTTCCACGAAGATCTCTTGTCATTTGAGCCGGGACAGTCGTGTCTTATTCCCTTTGTCTCTCGATACTTGCATTGCCCGAGATCTGATCAGTGACATCACCATGTCCTGTTCAATCTCGTTACTGAACAACGCTACTTGACTCGTTCCGACAAGTGATATCCCCGTTATCAAATCACACGCTGTGCAGCCATTGGATATAACCTCTCCGAGTGGGCCCTTGAGTATCTTCCCGTCACATGGACAGACAAATCCCACTCTTGACATATATTGCCTCAACGGTTTCCTCCGAGCACCTGAACACACCTTTATAACCATTGTATTACCAAGTGGCGCTTGATGCTATCAAAGCACTCTCGAGAGACGGTGATTGATATAGCCTCACGGTCTAAGGAATAGTCTACGAGGATCCATTTCTAATCATCGTAACTTGAACTTCGTGACATGATCGGGTCACGATGTTTAGGCTGGGTGTTGGTTCATCATCTCATTCTTTGGATGAGATGACTCCATTTCCAACTGGCATAAATGCCACATGATCAGGAAACATGATCATCTGTTGACCAATGAAATAGTGACTAGAGTTTCACTGGGAACCCCTGGTTGTTTGTATATCACATGTGTATTGATGTTTCCACTCAATAAAGTTATAGCATGATATAAAAATTAATCATAAACTATATGAAATATGATAATAGTCCTTATTACTATTTGTCTCTAGGGCATATTTCCAACAGTCTCCCACTTGCACTAGGGTACAAATACAATAGCTGCATTTGTTCTTAATCATTGGCACCATATATCCGGTACCCTGAACATGCTTCCTCATGGAAGAGGTTGAGTCTTTGGCCTGTACTTTAGAGGTCCATATCCTTTGCAACTTACTAATGTCACCTTGATTGACACTAATACTTATGATCACATGATAACATATGTGTGTATGCATCGTCGCTATGGCAGCAGAGCGAGGCCTAATTCTAGGAGCCTACAATGACTTTAGATCAACCTCGAGGGCTTTCTCATGGGCATTGTGCCTTGGGACACATCATTCTACGTCAAGCGAACTAGCCCCGCCATAACATTATACAACACTTTAGATGGTACCCTTATCTATTATTATAAATGTATTCATCGAAACACTAGTGCACTCTGTGCAACTTTCCATGTTTTGTTCACCTCGCTTCCAACTTGACTTTAATCGATATTTACGGGAGTTTTCAACATATTCCCTTATAACACAACCCTTTATGTTTTAAGATATGTCATCGTTTATGGATTTGGAAAACATGTCTGCAGTTCTCTACTAGACACTACGGACAAACTTAGCTCAACATTCTGTGATTCAAACTTAATCACTTTTAAACGTTCCTTATTGGATCATATATTATGTTAAGTTATCATCATGGTTTTCTAAGATAGAACCTATGTCTCAACATCGTGGATGATGATCATCATTTTTCTTTCTTTCAACCATTAATGTTAAACTTAATACTATTCCCAACTTGAGTTATTAAGGACTAGTTCCTTAATTAACTTCCATTCTGAAACCCTTTTCAGAATCCCTTAAGAAATACTACATAATATCATAATACACCTATTATCAACTTCTACATCTTATAAATCATTATTTATAAGTATTTGCGCTTTCATTCTTAACACACTTAAGAATTACTCCTATAAGCTCCCACTCAAAAATATGTTAATCACATATTGTTTTAGGAAGACTTTCATAGCTCCCACTCAATTTCATGCAAATTGCATATCCACCCACTATTTTGAACAACTTCAAATCATTTGATCAAATATCAAACTTGGAGATTTACTATGAGATACTAGTACTATTACTAGTTTTAAATCCTCTAGACATTAAGCACACTTGAATCAAATTCATTTGAATTTTTCCAATACTTGACAAATTGTGCTTTTGTCATTAACCCCCTTTCCACTATGGCTTTGCACTCATTTGGGAGAATTCCAAGTAACCCCTTTTTACATGTGAGATTCAGCAACGAATTGCTTTCTAATCTCAAGTGAATTTTGCTTCTAGGATTTCTCATAATTCTAGTTTACCATTATTTCCTTATTAGTTCGTAGGTATGTCATATTCCAAGAATCATGACAAATGATTCACAAATGCCTCCATACAAGATATGTATTACATTTTTAATCCTACTTCATGTAGTGAAAACACCAGTGGGGAAAACACAACGATCATTATCATTGATTCTTTCCTTCGTGAAGAGAATCGTTATGAACATTTTCCGTTGCGCTTCTCAATACGCTAATGCAGGGATATGAACTCTCATCATGTTTTGCACTATCTTCCATTTGCTCCATAATCGAGAAATATCACTAAAAGTGAGCTTTCTCAAGAATGTACCAAAATCCAAGCAATACAAGTTTTGCTTCTCTTTTGGTTTTAGCTATGGATTTCGTATTCAAAGTTTCCAATGAATACTTCTACAAGGACTTATTCGCTATTGTTTTGGTTATATCGAATAACCCCAAAACTTTTAAGAATCCTGATGGTTCACTATTTTTCTAATTGAGTGCTAACTATTTCTAACTTATGGTCTCTACATCTACACTATAATGATTTATTTGGTGCCATCTATACACTCATTTTGATATCTAATATCACATTGTGATGCTTTGCATTTTGACATTTCAAAACAATTTTCATTTCACAATTTCTTTTATGCCAATCTTATAAAGTTGAATTTCATTACTATTGATCAAATCATAGTAATTTGATTCTCTTTTATATTTATACCCATTTGTTGATGAAACACTTTGATCATATCAAGTAGTTTCATACTTATGTTTCCTTTGGTAAACTACTTTACACATTTAAACAATCATATAACGATAATTACCATTTTTGTTAAAACACAATACATCAAGTATGTATTTACTTTCAACAATTCACTTTGTATTCAAGCAATACACGGTGTTCAAGTTATTTTAGCGAACTTAGGCATGATTTATATGTGACAATAAATCGAATGACTTTCACATATTATCACATAACTTTTGAATTTGAACAATGGTTTCATTCATTAATGAACATATCATTCAGTTGGGTATTTTTTAAAGGCATTTCAATATTTTACAAATGTTCACGTATTATGAATTAGTTTCAAACAACAAGGATAATTCACAAGTAATCAAAAAAGATATGGACGCGGATAGAAATCATTCATAAAAGTGGAACAACTGCTTGTTACAAACTCATATGAATAACCCTCTCACAATATGTGAGACAAACTAAAGAAGTTCACAATCTCTTGATTACAATAACTATCCAAAATGTAAACTAAATGATAAATGTCGAGGGAGAGTGTCGTTGGCCATCATCATCATGCTCGCCATCAACACGCAACGTCACTTCCTCTCCAGCAAGCACCTCTCGTGCAGAACGACCTGTTTTCAGCAAAACAGAACAAGTATCAAATATACTTAACACTGCAAATGTGTTTGCAAGATTATAACATTTATAAAATTGTATATCAAATGTATACCTTTGTCATTGATGACCCCAGCGACATTTGGTTACAATACACATTCCTGAGATGTGTCACGAACCGGTGGAACTCCATTGATTCCGCGTCCCCTCTCATAATGCAAGTCCTGACTTGTGCTTGGTAGCTTGGTGACAGTGACCGCAACACAATGCCATTTGCAAAAGAGCCCGTCAGCCAGCTATCCAGGAAGTATGCAGGCCTCATGTACACATCATGCATGCGCTCCAAGTGGTGGTCAAGTGATGAGTTCTCCTCCATTTTAATGGAGAGGAAGTCTGCCATCAGCTCATGCTCCCATATGCATGCTTGTTCCACAAAATGTGTCCTAAGCTGTAGCATTACAGAACGAGGGTTGATATCACCCACGAAAGGCCACAACTCGTCCACCATTCTAAAACACATTGTAACTGAAATGAAGGAGGCCATCTCCCGATGGAGATAGCGGTCTTCCTGCTGCTCTGGGGTCTCTAGGTTAATGGGCTGATCCAAATCCATCCCGTCGAGTATGTAGTCGACCACGTCATTCTCGCTAAGAAGAACATGGAGACGTGCAACCCATATAGAGAAGTTTGATCCATCTAATCTGAGCTTCTCTCCTTCTAACCAATCAATCGTCAACAGGAAAGGTGGCATCTACATTTTTAATTGCAAAAGGAATTTAGACTAAGTTTATAATTAAATGAGTTAATAATAACTCCAGTCAGAAACACCTATCCCCAAAAGGGTTCCTAGTGATAACACGACCCCTATCAGCTACATCTCCCCCGATCATCACGGCAATCAATGTGGGTTGAAGGGTGGACGCTAAACGTCAGTCACATCATGCATGCGACTCGTGCTCGATCTTTCGACCATCCGTGTTCCGAGGCCATGCTTCTATGG
Organism: Avena eriantha; assembly: GCA_910589775.1. Lineage (NCBI taxonomy): Eukaryota > Viridiplantae > Streptophyta > Magnoliopsida > Poales > Poaceae > Avena > Avena eriantha. The sequence goes on from OU342742.1 coordinate 324,278,539, forward strand.
CGTGTTAGGCTCGCCAACTCAACCTTAGTTTATTTGCTATGCAGCATGGCTTACACCCACTGTATGCGAACGTAGATATGTCTGACACCCATGCCTATACCATGGATCGCCTCATACCAAAGAACTTTCTTGGTGGTGCACACTAAGGGGGAACACAATCGTTGGTAATTTTAATAGGGATCATCTTATTAGGCTACCATCGAGTATCTAATACTAGCACACAATAAGATATACAAACAATAACATTTAATGTAAATGTGATGTGATATGGTCCTTCATGTCGTGATCTCCATCCATCGTCACCGGATTCCGGCGCCAGGGTTCTGGCGCCGTAGACACCATGGTACTGGTGTCATTCCGGCGTGGTAGACCGTCACCTCCGTTACTATCTACTACTACGTAACAAAAGGTAATTACTTTACCTTTGCCACAATCATATCACAAAGCAACGCCCCCTAAAAAACAAAGTTAGACGCCTCTACTTTATCTTTGCATATTTTACGTGGCTGGATGGGCTTCCGCCCAAGAACCGTTCTTACCTACGAACTTTCAGTACAACGCTGATCAAGTAGTTGTCTCTACTACACCCCTTTCAGGGCCCTCCGTTGCAAATGGTATACCAACTAATGCGAGAGAGACAGACACTCCCCTAAGCCACTTTATACGGTACAAACTATATGTCAAGCATGGACCAGTCTCGCTAAAGTCGGTTGGAGACCGCTTCATCAAGCATTACTGTGGTATACACAAGTACACATGGGAGGGTAACAACTAAAATTTCAACGCCCACATGCTACATCTCGTGTGTTCTACCCGTACTAGCATTACTACGCATAGATCTAGCTCTGATACCACTGTTGGGGTTGCGCGTATGAAAACAATAAAATTTTACCCTATGCCCCTGCACCCCTGATGCTGCCAGGACCTAACTATTAATAACATAGTAACGAGAGGGGCTTTTCGTGAACATACCCTTGAAGACCGAAAAGCATTGTCAATGCTTAGGAGAGCGTGGTTGATGCAGACGAGCCGAAGACGACCTCAAGGTCGTGATGAAGTCCTTGCGCTCCTGTGGCTCAACGACTTGAGTGCCTCAAGTGTGACACCTCGCGGGGAGTTACACACGTCCGGTGCCTGACGATGACTCCCACTTCCCTGATCCAGCAGCAGTTGCGGAAGTAGAGCTCCTGGATCTGAATCCCACAGTGTGGCGGTGCTCCACGGTGAAGATGTCTCTCATTTGCGCAGTCCAGACTTGGGACCACGGTCACGAGAGAGATAGGGGGAGAGATAAAATATGAATTAGAGGTCCTCCCAAAAGTGAGAAGACTTTTATTGATTATTGGTGTATTTTATTTGGCCAAATACCCCCACTATCTATAGGGGAGGGAGGTACTACCTCCCTCAAAGTCCTGGGGTGGGACTAAAGGAGAGGAGGGGGAGGGGTGGCACCGCCGGCCAGCCCCATGGGCCCCGCGCGGGGAGGGGGGCTAGCCCACTAGGGCGCTGGCCACCCCCTTGGCCCCTTCTCCCTCTCTCCTTTCCCTAATGGGCCTCTCCCCTCTAGGAATTGGCCCATTAAGCCTTTGACCATTTAAATTGATTTTTCTCTTTATTAAATAATTATGAATAAATGATTAAATCAATATTTAAAATTCATTCACAAATTATTCAACCTCCATGGCTATGGAACACTTCCACCTCCACTCCGGACATCCTCCGGAGTTACCGAAACCCTTCCGGATTTCTCCCTACTATTCTTCGGCGATTCTTCCGATCCTATAAACACTCTCTAAGCATCATCAAGCCCTTAAGCGTGATACCCCACGGTTCAGGGACACTCTAGACATGGTCGGGACAATCCCGCGCCAATGATCAACAGAGGGACCTTGATGGCCATGTGACCCCTGTGCGTTCCACGAAGATCTTTCATCATTTGAACCGAGACAGTCATGTCTTATTCCCTTTGTCTCTCGATACTTGCATTGCCCGAGACCTGATCAATGACATCACCATGTCGTTTTCAATCTCGTTACTAAACAATGCTACTTGACTCGTTCCGACAAGTGATATCCCCGTGATCAAATCACACGCTGCGTAGCAATTGGATATAACCTCTCTGAAAGGGCCCTTGAGTATCTTCCCGTCACATGGACAGACAAATCCGGCTCTTGACATATATTGCCTCAATGGTTTCCTCCGAGTACCTGAACGCACCTTTATAACCACTTTATTACCAACTGGCGCTCGATGCTATCAAAGCACTCTCGGGAGACAGTGATTGATATAGCCTCACGGTCTAAGGAATAGTCTATGAGGATCCATTTCTAATCATCATAACTTGAGCTTCGTGACATGATCGGGTCATGATGTTTAGGTTGGGTATTGGTTCATCATCTCATTCTCGGAATGAGATGACTCCATTTTGAACTGGCATAAATGCCATATGATCAGGAAACATGATCATCTGTTGACCAATGAACCAGTGACTAGAGTTTCACTGGGAACCCCTGCTTGTTTATATATCACACGTGTATTGATGTTTCCACTCAATACAGTTATAGCATGATAAAAACTTAACCATAAACTATATGAAATAGGATAATAGTCCTTATTACTATTTGTCTCTAGGGCATATTTCCAACAGCTAGTCCGTGAAGAAATGGCCATCCACATTCTTTTACAATAAGGACATACCAGCTCCTAGCAAAGCCACTGCTTTGCCGGTTTTCATTGATGGCGCCAGCTCCTAGCGGATTGAGAGGAAGATTCCAGAGCTTTCCTTGGACATGCACACGGCTGACGATCCTGTGACGCCAGTAATTTTTGCAGTAGTTACTGTAATATGTGATCATCCATACTTTGTTATATCTTTTTGCAATACTGAGGTAATTCTTCTTTCATCTTGCTAACCTCCCCGATTCGGAGCTTTCTCCTCTTGAGGGATATCCTCTTGAAATTTCTCAGGAGGATGGAGAACTTGTACCACTGCCAGAGGCGCTTACTCGAAAGCGTAAGACTCAGACTATCTCTATCGGCACAAAGGAAGTGCCCGTTGTGAAGAGGCAACTTTCCTCACAAGGTCTTTGTATCTTATCTCTTATTATTTATGAAGCATAACGATCTTGTATTGTCACTTCTTCAGAGCTAAACAGCTCATCAAGGGAAAGGGGAAGGGAATCCCGGCAAAGCCTATGTGACGGTCAAAGTTAAATTTGACTTTGCCTACTGCTCCACCTCCGACTCCTACCCCGTAGCCATCTACAACACCTGACATGGGCCTACCTTACAGGTACTCGAGCTTGGCATATACGGTCTAGCCTAGGAGAAGCCCATGACGTTGCTAAGACCCAGTCAAGGTTTGAGTGACCAAGGAGACTACGACTGCTTGCAGCACATGACAAACTCAAGATAGAAGTTTAAAGGGAAAACCCTAATATGTATCCGACTCGACTTGCTATCCCGTGACCTAGGCTATCTATATAAAGGGTAGGAGGGGCGGCGGGGAGGACAATCCGCAACCCTAGTTTCCACACCATCGCCAGATTTCATCTGTGCACCCCTGTAACTTTCGACTCCTCGATAATTCCAAGAGAAGACAAGCAGGAGTAGGGTCCTCTATGAGGCCTGAACCTTGGTCAACCTTGCGTCCTCTATGTGCTTGTTTGCTAGCCAATTGATGCCTCCAGCCATCCCCACTTCCTCGATCCTAAGTCCATCTGTGATGTGCATTGATGAGTTAACCCCTCGTCAATTGGCATCATCCATGGGGAGCAGGAGTGCTGATGTTGCGGCTTCCTCGGCCCCATCAACCGTGATCTACGACTCCACAGTAGTGGAGACTCGCCTCCTTTTTGGTGCCTTTGACTTCACTGTCCACATGCGGGCCACTCGCCCGGATTTCGAGTCCGTGGGTGATGGAATCGGCCTGACGATCTGGAGCTTACGCTTCCAAGTTGGTCGGCTAGGCACACTTCGCCTCCCTGACCAGCCAAAGGTTCCCGCGATTGCTCCAGCATTGTGGTTTCCACCGCCAATCGGTACCCTGAGCAAACTCAATGCCTCGACATCAGTCGGGAATACGGACAGCGACAGCAGTCGCAAGTCCGATCTGGGCGATCTGGCAACAAAAGATGGAGCCTATGGCTCTGGATCTAAAAGTTGCGGGAGCAACAGCTTCCCCAGCCATTACATGTGCGTCGTCATCAGCATGGGCAACAATGACAGCACCCGGGATAACACCGACACTGGCGTCAGAATCCCAGTCAAGAACGGCGGCCCCTACAATGGCGCCCCCACTAACAATGAGCCGAAAGGACCCACCCCAGAAGAGCATCCAAACCTCTTGGCTAATGAGAAAAACCGGGAGCGCGTGCTGATCAAGCTCAACGATGCTGAGTGGGCTCGCTGTAGGGAGTCCTTACGGGGTAATACCCTACCACCTAACTCAAGGAAGAATTCAAGCGCCAGCAACAAGTAATCCCCAGCTTGACGAGCGCATAAGGGTGGAGGACGAGTCGAGCCTCCATCGGGCTCAACTCTCCTCCATCAGAGGATCCTCTTGTAAAGGCAAGGATCATACAGCTGCTAGAAAATGTTCTCGACTCTCTCACCTCACCGAGAAGGAGCGAGCAGAAGCCACGTGAATCCTCGACTTCTTGTCCATGACAGTGGACACGTGGGGCAATGTGCTCCCCAAAACACTGCAAGCAGCGGTGACGGCATCCACGGCGTACCTGCTCAACAATCAGCCGCCAACTGGGGATCCACGGCCTGCCATGCACCGATCTACGATCGCTGGCCTGGGACTAGTCGAAGCTACTCTCATCAAAGATCTGATGTCGGAGCCGAAGAAAAGCAAGGCTCTAGCCAAGTGCTACTCTTCCTCCTCCTCTAGCGACGACAACCATGACCTGTGGCGACGACGCTGTTCACGGCGACACGACTACGACTACGACTACGACGCGCACGATGACACCACAAAGCGCAAAGTTGACAAGATGCACGCGAGGCGTGCCCGTTCGACTGTCTCGGAGGATGATGAGATAGAGCTCCATAGAGCTAGCTGCTTCAGCAGAGCCATTCGACAAAAGCCAATGCCAAAAGGGTTCAAACACCCATTGGAGAACCCGAAATTTGATGCCCTCTAGGAACCGAAGATCTGGTTGGAGGATCACATTTCCTCCATCAGGCTGCACGGTGGAACCACGAGTACGGATATGAAATGCCTTCAGCTATAGCTGCAGGGTGCCGCCGTGCATGGCTAAATAATCTCCCACGCGGATCGATCCATAGCTGGGAGGAACTGGTTTACAGCTTCGTGTGAAACTTCAAGGGCATCTACAAAAGACCCGCATCAATCGAAGAATTAAGAGGCTGCTATCAGAAACCTGGCGAGTCGTTGCACTTGTATGTTCAGAGATTGTCCATCATCAAAAACACCGCAGAAGACATCTCTGAGGACCACGCAATCGACGCGTTCAATGGAGGTGTGCTGCATAGAGCTCAGAGAGGAGCCGGGCCGCTCAAAGCCGAAAACAATCGACCACCTGATGGAGATTGTGAATAGGTGGGCTGATGGAGAGGACTCGGTGAAAAAATGCGTCCACTCAGATCATGATGTCGACCTCGGTTGCAGACGTGGTCGCCGAGGAAAACGCCAGATGCACGATTACGAGGACCGCGAGGAAGTCGTCATGCTCGCAGCTGGCTACTCCGATAAGAGCAACGACAACAACCACAATAGCCGAAGTGGTGGATACCGCGACAACGGGAATACCATCCAGGTGTGGCAACGCCGCACTCGTGATGAGGCACCTGGAACATCTATCTAGGACAAACTGTCTGCACCGTGCAACATACACTTCTACATCGACAAGCACAAGCACAAGAAAAAATCTAGCCACCTTCTCAAGAACAGTCGTGAGTTCCTCAGGCTCCATGAAGGCCTAGCTAAGATAAATCGCGACGCGATAAATGAGGGCTATGGAGCTGCCCCAGGTGTTGTGGCTCATGGAGCGCCATCACCACCACCTGGGCTACCACCTCCTGTAGCTGCGCCAGTCCAAAACAATAGAGGCAAGCCGTACCCACGGGCACTGGGAAACATGGGAATGATCCAAAAAGGACGCCCATCAAATCGGTTGCAAAAATCAATCACTTGCCAAGTTAATCTGGCGATGAACTCGCCACCCTCTACCACTAAGTACCTCGGTGGGAGCTAGTCCTGCATTACCTTTGATAAGCGCGACCATCCACGTCAAGTACCCCGCCCAGGTCACTGTCCCCTAGTGCTCGAGGCACAAATTAGAGGCTTCGAGATGAGTCGCGTCTTCATGAATGGTGCCAGCGGCATCAACCTCATGTTCGCAAGAACCTTGTGCGCCATGCGAATCCTCCTGTCATGCCCGGAAACTTCAGACACAACATTCCACGACATCGTCCCAGGAAAGGGTGTGTACCCCTAGGGCAAGATCAGCTTGGATGTCATCTTTGGAACACCGGCAAACTTCCGGCGAGAGTGCATCATATTCAAAGTTGTCGACTGGCCCTCCCAATACCACTGCATCATCGGACATGTCGCGTTCGCGAGGTTCGTGGCGGTGCCACCCTACGCCTACCTATAGGTGAAGATGCCGGGCCCCAACGGCATTATCATAGTTAAGCTAAGCTTCGAGAGGTCCAATAGCTGTGACAGGGAATTCAATAGAATCTCCAAGTCTTTCGGCATGCATGAGGAACTAGCGAGGTTGAAGAAGTCGACAAACAACAGTATACCTCCTCCGAGTAAGCCAAGCTCACCTGACCTATCCTTCGACTCCTCGGTTCACACCAAGGCGGTCTAGGTCGACCCAACAGATCCGACCAAGATGGCCCTCATCGCCAACAACTTGAGTCCCGCATAGGAACTCGCGCTCGTCGAATTCCTCTGTGAGCGCTGGGAAATCTTCGCCTGGTGTCCAGCGGACATGCCAGGGGTTCCCAGGGAATATGCCGAGCACTCACTCAATGTAAATCCTGAAGCAAAACCAGTGAAGCAGACGATACGTCGACTGTCTGAGCCAAAGAGAAGAGCAGTCGGTATGGAAGTCAACAGACTCCTCGACGCTAAATTCATATGCGAGATCAAGGAAATGACACAGATAACTTGCGGATGTGCGTGGACTTCACCTCCCTGAACAAACATTGCCCAAAGGACCACTTCCCATTGCCACGGATTGATCAGATAATTGACTCCACAGCGAGATGCAAGCGCCTCTACTTCCTCGACGCCTACTCAGGCTACCATCAGATTCGAATGAAGGAGGAAGACCAGGAGAAAACGGCCTTCATCAAGCCTTTTGGCGTCTTCTACTACATAATGATGCCCTTCGGGCTGAAAAACATAGGGGCCACCTATCAGCGGTTCATGCAGGCTTGTCTCAAGACCTAGCTCGGTCGGAATATTCAAGTCTACATGGACGACATCATCGTCAAAACTAGGGAGGAAGCCTCCTTACTCGAAAATCTCCGCGATACCTTCGATAACCTCGACCGCTACCGGATCAAGCTGAATCCAGACAAATGTTCCTTCGGCGTACCATCTAGGCATCTTCTGGGTACCTCATCTCCGCGAGAGGGATTGAGGCCAACCCTAAAGGCCATATTGGCCATGGTGAAGCCAAAGAACATAAAAGGCGTCCATCAGCTAGCTGGGCAAATCGCGACGCTCAGTCGATTCATCAATATAATGGGCGAAAAGGCACTGCCCTTCTAACAACTCCTTCGCAAGACTGATAAATTCGAATGGATAAAAGAAGTACAAGAGGCATTCGAAGACCTCAAGCATCTACTATCCACTTCACCGGTGTTGGTCACACCTCGGGAAAAGGAGCCCTTGCTATTATACATCTCCACCACCAACCAGGTGGTTAGTTTATGCTCGTAGTGGAAGAAGCTGAAGAAAACAAAGTCCACGGGGTACAACGCCTTGTCTACTACCTCAGCGAGGTGCTCACGCTAACAGAACCGCGGTACCCGCATTATCAGAACCTAGCATACATCGTCTTCATGACTGCCCGGCGACGGCACCACTAATTCCAAGAGCACCCCATCATTGTGGTGAACGATGCTCCACTAGGGCACGTCCTCAACAACCCCGATGCCACTGGACAAGTCGCGCTTTGGGTGATAGAACTGTCTCCACGAGACATCACATACGAGAAACAAGATGTGATCAAGTCGCAGGTACTCCCGGACTTCCTTGTTCACTGGATCGAGAAGCAACTCCCTGACACGCCAGACATGTCCAAACTATGTACAATGCACTTTTTGAGGGATCAAAACGTCGAGAAGGAGCTAGCACGGGCATCATCCTAACATCGCCACAAGGTGACAAGATGAGGTATGTTCTACGAATGCAGTTCCGCGCCTCCAACAACGAAGCTGAATATGAAGCCCTGCTCCATGGGATGCGGATGGCAAAAGCATGCGGCACAACCCGACTCGTCATCTATGGCGACTCCAAACTGGTAATCAATCAAACCATGAACCAGTGTGATGCTCTGAGCGACAACATGATCGCCTACCGCGACCTCTATGACACACTCGAAGGGGACTTTGATGGCTGCGAACTTTGGCACTTCGGTCACGAAAGCAACAAGGAGGTATACATTCGCCAACATTGGCTCCACTTGCGTCGCAGTGCCACCTGGAGTATTTCTGGAGCAAATCTGCGTGCGCTCCATCAAGCCAAAGGCTCAAGAACAGAAAGCTAGCACGTCAAAGGACTCGAGGACTATGCCACTCGATGAACCGAAGGGACTCGAGGACATGGAGCAAGATACAGGACTCAAAGGCACCATGGAGGTCATGATGATTGATCCATCCTAGACAAAACCATACATCACATACTTGCCCAGCAAAACGTTGCCAGATGACCTGACAGATGCACGTCATATAGCACGACGATCCAAGGCTTTCGCCCTTATCAACGGCGAATTGTACAAGTGCAACATCACATGAGTTCTTCAACGATGTGTCTCCAATGGAGACGGAAGAGCCATCCTCCTTGATATACACAAAGGCACCTGTGGCCATCATGCTGGCAGTCACACCCTCGTCGCCAAAGCTCTACGAGCTAGATTCTACTGGGCAACGACAATGCGTGATGCTAAGGACATCGTAGAGTGATGCAACGCTTGCCAACGATTCACGAATAAACCGCACACATCTGGCACAAAACTCAAGCCAATACCTATGGCATGGCCCTTTGCACAATGGGCACTCGACATGGTCGGCAAACTGCACAAATCTTCACCTGGAGGATACGTCTACCTCCTCGTTGCAGTCGACAAATTCACGAAATGGATTGAGGCCATGCCGATAACAAATCAATCAGGGGCAACAGCCGTAAAATTCTTCGAATCCATCGTCTTCCGGTTTGGGATGTCGTACAACATCATCACGGACAACGGAACGAACTTCACCTCCAAGGAGTTCCAGGATTTCTACAAAAACCTGGGAATGAACATCAGCTACGCCTCATTGGTGCACCCTTAGACCAACGGTCAAGTAGAAAAGGCCAACGACCTCGTCTGTGGAGGCATCAAGAAAAGGCTCCTCAGGTCACTCGAAAGAATAGTTGGGTGATGACCCGGGGAGCTACAATCAGTACTATGGAGCTTACGTACAACTCCAAATAGCACCACAGGCTATACTCTATTCTTCATGGTACACGGTGCCAAGGCAGTACGACCTGCAGAAGAACGCTTCAAAGCCCAAGGGTCATAGCATACAGTGAGGCAGAATCAACTATCGACCTCGAAGACTCTGTCGATCTCCTTGATGAAGCACGCGAGATAGCAGCAGAGCGATCTACAATCTACCAGCAAAACCTTCACAACTACCACAGCAAAAGGCTATGCCCAAGGTCCTTTGTAGAAGGAGACCTAGTCCTGCGACTGAAGCAGCAAGGGCACCTCAAGCTCGAGTCCCCTTGAGAGGAACATTATGGGATTACTAAAGTAATCCCAGGTCGTTCCTACCTCCTCAAATACATAGAAAGCGGAGTCGCATACTCCAACCCCTAGAACATCGTGCAGCTGCGTCATTTCTACCCTTAGATGTTTTACTTTACAAATAAGGCTATTCAGCCAGGCTACTCAGCCACACATTATATCTCTTGATATTCTGCAAATAAATAAAGCTAAGTGCCTCCAACTTTGTGTTCCTAGTTTTACTAGCAATTACATCACTCGGGGGTTGCGCCACCCTTTCCACCTTGTTACATGAATAACGCAGTAGCTTAAGTAGTTGACATACTATGAATCGAAACCTTGGTAAAGCCAACCTAGCAGCAACGCACCTGATAGGTCGAAAAGGTGCTAAGCTGAATATGCGTCAGGCTAATGAAAAGGAACTACAGAGTACAAGCTACTTGTTAAATATACAAGCTATCAAGCTTTTACATATAAACGGGTAACACAAAAAACCCGACGTACTTATACGAACTTTACAACACCCATGCATCTATGTGCAGGTTCAAAACTACTCTACTACCGTAAAAGGAGAACATTGGTCCGTTCTTCAAACAACTCGACGATATGTTCGTCTAGCTGATCAACCACCTGAGAAAGTGGCATCATGTTCCATGCCATCCCTTCTAGCGGGGGCGGCGATCCAGCAGCAATAGCTACGAGATCCAGATCAGGTTGATGCAGGCGAACAAGCACCAAGGCAGCCTTAGCAACCGCGACTAATTTCCGACGCACGCACTCGCGAACTACACTGGCATCCTAGAAATTCTTCAGTAAAGCTAGCAAGCTTGAAGGAACCGCGTCCAAGGGAAACATTGCCCGAAAGATGTGTTTTAGGCATGGTTGTGCTTTCTTCAAGTACACTAGCACCTGAGGCACACGATCTTGCAGCGTCTCCAATGCGACTACGTGATCCTGATCAACCCAAAAATACCTGCTAGCTTCCAGCTGCTCTTGGGTCAAGTTGTTCAGCTTAATGGAGAATCGGTCCCTCTCCTCCTGCGGATGGTGAGCACTAATAACTACAAAGGGCAGCAAAAAGAATAAGGATAATTTGCTTCCACGAGTATCTAGAAAAGGAGCAGAAGCTAGGAAACTAACACTCCAGTTGCTCATTCCACTGAGCCACCTCGCCTAGAAGATACTTTTCTTGTTCACTGGCTTTTTCGGCCTTCGACTTCCCAACATCAGTGCTGCCACAGATAATAGGCATCTCCTGCTCCAAGTGTTTTACGCAATCACGCAATCGGGACATCAGCGACAACTCCTCCACCTTTGAACGTGGTTCCACCACGGGTTCATCGGTGGGAGGTGCGTCAGATGGACCAGTCGAAGGACCCTATCCAGACAGTGGAAGAGATGGATAAGACCAACCACTCAAAACAATGCCAACATAATAAAAATATCAAGTTGAGCAAGATTGCAACGGGAACACCCCAACAGACAAGATGCAAATCATGAAGACATCTGGAGAAGCTAACATATTACAAAAGGTCAATAGAGGAATAACCTATACAAATCGGGGGGCTTCATCGAGTCTATGGCAGTCTCTGATGCCACCACCTTCTTCTTAACAACCTCTGATGCTGTGGCTTTTGCCGTCTTCAGCCACCTCAGCTCCGCCAAGTACTTGGCGAGTGTCTCAATGAGCCGAGGCCCATATTTATGGCAAGCAGTGGTGAAGGGAGCAAACACTACCTCCTGGCCATCTGTAGTGACCGGCATCGCCGAGGAGACTTTGCTAGAATTCAGATCATCACCGTGATCTTGTGCCATTGCGAGTCCCATGGTCGCTCCAACCCTCCTTTGAGCATTCTTGAAGTCCATGGGAACGACTCCGGCAAAGGATTCCATTAGGCCATCAAGATTCTCGATCATCTTGGCCTTGGGGACCATCTCCTCTCGAAGATGCCCAAGTACACCCTTGGCCTTTTTGAGTGAGTCCTTGACCGAGATGCTGCGGTCTTCAACTACAGCCACCGCACTGACCAAGGCATCTGGGTAGGATAGAGCTTGGGTGTCGAAGTCCACACCAGCAGCATCTGAAGAAGATACACATAAGCACAACAACATGCAGGAAAAGTCTATCACAAGAAAAATGACGCAGAACGTACCGGAGAGTGCCTTAGCAATAGAGAAACGTTGTTCTATGAACACTTTCTCTCTGTCAGCTGCGGTGGAACACAAGTCTTCCTCATGCTTCTTCGACTCCTCAAGATCTTGGAGCGCCTCGTCATGTTTCTTCTCCGCGGCAGCAAGACCCTTCTCGAGGGTGCTGACGCTATAGAGGAGCTCATTGTTTTCGCCTGCAGAGAACAATAGCAAGAATTTACGATTGGCGATTCTCTACATCAAGAGCACAGATATACAAAACACAAACTCACCCTGAAATGCGTGATGCTAGGTCTCTAGTAAGGCATGCTGACGGCCCATCAGTGTAATCCGCTTGGCGAGACGAACTGATTCCTTCATGACAGGTTGCAAGAGGATATGCATCAGCATCAATTTAAATTCGACTGACAAAGTCAAGCGAACTTACGTGCTCCTCCAGGAACTCCAAAGATTCCTTCTGCATATGAGTCCAGGCCACCATCTGGTGCCCCCAACATGGGGGGAACTCGAAGAGCTGGCACTAGAGTTGGCCGGCACCTAGGGAGATTGTGACTGCTCCGCCACATCTTTTTCGCGGTCCACGACTCCAGACTCCTTCACGAAGTGGCAGTCATCGGACGACAACGATGCGGTTGTGCGGCAACATAGGTATACAAACACAACCTCAGAGAAATTACAAGATAGTAGAAGCATAAATTTACCAGTCGAAGTCATCGAGGTCGAAGAAGTTATCCGACACATCCTTCGGTACCCTCAGTTTTTTCCATGGAGGAGGAGCCATGGCGCTCACAGGCAGAACAGGAATCGGCTCCTCTACCACAGTCGATGGACCCTCCGGCGTTGTCGGCGAAGATGCATCCGAATCCCTGCTTCGAGAGCGTTTGTGAGCTCCGTTCCTGCTACACTCGGGGGCTTCCTACTCTTCCTCAATGGGGATGGTGGAGCCCGACTCGTCCGCTTTTTCCACTTCACGAGGAATCACTCCCTCCGGCTGAGGAGAGAACACGGTGGGCACTTTCTAGTCCTGGAATAAGAGGAAGTGTCATTATAAAAGAAATCCCAGCAGGCAATCGAAAAATAGGAAGAGCTAACTGTTGGAGATATGCCCAAGAGGCAATAATAAAAGTGATTATTATTATATCTTTGTGTTTATGATGAATGTTTACATCCCATGCTATAATTGTATTATTAGGAAACACTAATACATGTGTGTTCTGTAAACATATAAGAGTCCCTAGTAAGCCTCTTGTTGAACTAGCTTGTTGATTAATTGATGATCATGGTTTCCTGATCATGGACATTAGATGTGATTAATAACAAGGTTATATCATTAGGAGAATGATGTGATGGACACACACCCATAGTAAGCGTAGCATAAGATCAAGTCATTAAGTTCGTATTGCTGTAAGCTTTCAAATACATAGTAACCTATTCCTTCGACCATGAGGTTGTGTTAATCACCATCACCGGATGTTTACTTTGATGACATCAAACGCCGCTTCGTAACTGGGTGGTTATAAAAGTGTCATTGGGTATTCTGAAAGTATGTGTTGAAGCGCATGAACCAAGATTGGGATTTGTCCATCCATATGACGGATATATATGCTCTGGGCCCTCTCGGTGGAATGTCATCTAGTTAGCTTGCAAGCATGTGACTAGGTCACAAGGGATGACATATCACGGAACGAGTAAAGAGTACTTATCAGTAACAAGGTAGAACTAGGTATGGAGATACCGACGATCAAACCTCGGATAAGTATAGTATCGTGAGACAAAGGGAATTAGTTTCGTATGTAAGTGGTTCAATCGATCGCGAATTCATCGTTGAGTATGTGGGAGCCATTATGGATCTCCAGGTCCCGCTGATGGTTATTGATAGGAGATGTGTCTCTATCATGGCTACATATTCACGAACCGTAGGGTGACACACTTAAGGTTCGAAGTTGTTTTAAGTAGATATGGAATATGTGTTGGAGACCGAATGTTGTTCGGAGTCTCGGATTGGATTCGGGACATCACGAGGAGATCCGGAATGGTCCGGAGAATAAGATTCATATATAGGAGATCATTTTATGAGTTAGGAAATGCTCCGGAGTGTTTGTATGAGGATTCTAGAAGGTTTCGGAATGTTCTGGAAGGTTCTAGAAGATATCTTGGAGTTTTCTTGAAAATCAAGATAGGGATCAAGGAGTCCTGGTGGGTCAAGATACGGATTCGTGGGGGAGGAGGACTCCTCCCCCCACCTCCAATCCGCCGGCCTAGAGAGGGAGGGGAGTCCTACAAGGACTCCCCCTCCCTAGGCGCCTCCCCTCTTTAAATAGAGGGGCAGGGGCGCCCCCTCCTCCCCTGCTCCCATAACACCCAATCTCTGCCGCCTCTCTCCTCCACCATCTTCTGCACAGGCATAGGCGAAGCCCTGCAGAATTCTCTACTCCACCACCACCACCACGCCGTCGTGCTGCTGGGATTCCGTGGAGAAGATCTACTACCTCCGCTGCTCGCTAGAACGGGGAGAGGAAGGTCTGCTTCGACTCCGCACGTGTGACCGACTGCGGAAGCGCTGCCGAAACGTGGCGCCGGAAGGATCGTCTACTTGACCAAGGGCGGAAGCGCTGCTGGAACGCGATGCCGGAAGGATCGTCCACACGATCTTGAGATCAGCAAGTGATCGACTACATCAACCACGAGATCTAATGTCGTTAACGCTTTCGGATCTATGAGGGTTAGTTCCTATATTTCTCGTTGCTCATGTCTAATAGATTAGATCTTGGCTTTTATCTGGATTAGATCTAGGTTTTGTTCCTTCTTGCGGTAGAAATTTTTTGTTTTCCATGCTACGAACCCATCAATGGTATCACAGCCGTATCTATGCGTAGATCTGTTGCACGAGTAGAACACAATGTTTTTGTGGGCGTTGATGCTTTTGTTGTCGGTGTCTTAGCGTGTACTTTGCATCTTGCGGCATGGTGGGATGAAGCGGCTCGGGCTAACATTACATGTCATCGCACATGAGACTTGCTCCACGCTTGACGTGCAACTTGCCTTGCACAAGTGGCTTTGCGGGTGTCTGTCTCTCCCAACATAGTTAAGATTCGATTTACAATGAGCATCTTGACAACACTTGTATCAACATTGTGGTGCTTGTTCGTAGGTAAGATCGGTCTTATGCGAAAGCCCCAAACCACGTAAAACTTGCAAAGAAAATTAGAGGCGTCTAACTTGTTTTTGCAGGGGTTTTGTGATGTGATATGGCCATCATGTGATTGTGATTGTATTTGATGTATGCAATGATCGTTGTTGTAATATGGCAACCGGCAGGAGCCTAATGGTTGTCTTTAATTCTGTTAAGACCTGCGTGTCTATTCATCTTGTAATAGCTTTATTCCAAGTAGTTGTAATAGTTGCTGGTGATGATGGACAACCATGAAGCGGCGCCACTGACCTTGACGCAATGCTGGTGATGATGGAGATCATGTTCGTGCTTTGGAGATGGAGATCAAAGGCGCAAGAAGAAAAGGCCATATCATATCACACTAATTATGAATTGCCTGTGATGTTAATCCTTTATGCATCTTGTATTGCTTAGATCGCGATGGTAGCACTATAAGATGATCCCTCTCACTAAATATCAAGTAATAAAGTGTTCACCCTTAGTTGGCACCGTTGCTAAGACTCGTCGTTTCGAAGCATCTCGTGATGATCAGATGTGCTAGATTCTACATGTGCATACAACGGGTGCAAGCCAGATTTGCACATGCGGAAACTAAGGTTGGCTTGACGAGCCTAGCATGTACAGACATGGTCTCGCAACACGGAATACCGAAAGGTAGAGCATGAGTCATATAATTGATATGATGAACATGAAGATTGTTCGTCGATGAAACTACATCTTCTCTCATGAAGATCAGACTTGGTGTAGTGGACTCGGTTCGTGTAATCACTAAGACAATGTGAGGGATGTTGTTTTGAGTGGGAGTTCACCTAGTTAGTTTAATAATTAAATTTGAACTCAATTTGTCATAAACTTAGTCTGAACTACTTGCAAATTGTTGTAGATTATGGCGACCCCCTCCATCAATTTCAATGCGTTCCTAGAGAAAGAAAAACTTAAGAACAATGGAAGCAATTTCACGGACTGGTTCCGTGGACTGAAGATCGTGCTCAGGGCTGGTCAGTTGACCTATGTGCTCGATGCACCGCTAGGTGACCCACCTGCAGATAATGCCACCGATGACGAAAAGAATGTTTTCGCCACTCGGAAGAATCATTACTCCACAGTTCAGTGTGCCATCCTGTACGGTTTAGAAGCAGAGCTCCAACAGCGTTTTGAGCACCATGACCCATTCGAGATCATTAAGGAGCTAAGGCTAATTTTTGAGACTCGCGCGGCCATGGATAGCTATGAGGCCTCCGAAAAGTTCTTTAACTGTAAGATGGAAGAAGGAAGCTCCGTTAGCGAGCACGTGCTCACCATGTCTGGGTACGCAAAGAAGCTCCAAGAGTTGGGAATATCGATTCCTAATGAATTGGGGATTCACCGTCTCCTTTAATCACTGCCACCAAGTTACAAGAACTTTGTGATGAACTACAACATGCACTGCATGAACAAGACGTTGCCTGAACTGTCGTGCATGCTGAAAACTGCTGAAGTGGAGAACAAGAAGGAGCAACAAGTGTTGATGGTAAATAAGACCACCAATTTCAAGAAACGGGGCAAGCCTAAGAACAAGGGCAACTTCAAGAAGGACGGCAAGAAAGCTACCGCACCTGCTAAGAAGCCCAAGGCTGGTCCTAATCCTGAAACTGAGTGCTTCTACTGCAAGGGTGCTGGTCACTGGAAGCGTAACTGCCCCAAGTACCTGGCGGATCTGAAGAACGGCAACATCAAGAAGAAAGGTATATTTGATATATGTGTTATAGATGTGTATCTTACTAGTAATCGTAGTAGTGCCTGGATATTTGATACTGGTTCGGTTGCTCATATTTGTAACTCGAAACAGGAGCTGCGGAATAAACGAAGACTGGCAAGAGACGAGGTGACGATGCGCGTTGGAAATGGCTCCAAGGTTGGTGTGATCGCCGTCGGCACGCTCCCTCTACATCTACCTTCGGGATTAGTTTTAAATTTAAATAATTGTTATTTGGTGCCTACGTTAAGCATGAACATTATATCTGGATCCTGTTTATTGCGAGACGGTTACTCTTTTAAGTCTGAGAATAAAGGTTGTTCGATTTATATGAGTAATATCTTTTATGGTAATGCACCTGAGATGAATGGTTTATTCTTACTGAATCTCGATAGTAGTGATACACATGTTCACAACATAGATGCTAAACGAATTAAATTGAATGATAATTCTACATACATGTGGCACTCTCGTCTTGGTCACATTGGAGTGAAGCGTATGAAGAAACTCCATTCAGATGGACTTCTTGAATCACTTGATTTTGAATCACTTGAAAGATGCGAAGCAAGTCTAATGGGAAAAATGACTAAGACTCCATTCTCTGTTACAATGGAGCGAGCTACAGACTTATTGGAAATAATACATACTGATGTGTGCGGTCCAATGAGTGTAGCATCGCGTGGTGGATATCGTTATGTTCTCACTTTCACGGATGACTTGAGTAGATATGGGTATGTCTACTTTATGAAACATAAGTCCGAAACTTTCGAGAAGTTTAAGGAATTTCAAAGTGAAGTAGAAAATCATCGTAACAAGAAGATTAAGTTTCGGCGTTCTGATCGCGGGGGTTAATATCTGAGTTACGAGTTTGGCATGCATTTGAAGAAATGTGGAATACTTTCACAGTTGACACCACCGGGAACACCACAACGTAATGGTGTGTCCGAACATCGTAATCTAACTCTCTTAGATATGGTTCGGTCTATGATGTCTCTTACAGATTTACCGTTATCATTTTGGGGCTATGCATTAGAGACAGCCGCATTCACTTTAAATAGGGCACCATCTAAATCCGTTGAAACGACACCGTACGTGTGGTTTGGTAAGAAACCTAAGTTGTCGTTCCTTAAAGTTTGGGGTTGCGAAGCATATGTAAAGAAGTTACAACCTGATAAGCTAGAACCCAAAGCGGAGAAATGCGTCTTCATAGGATACCCTAAAGAAACGATTGGGTATACCTTCTATCATAGATCCGAAGGCAAAGTTTTCGTTGCCAAGAATGGATCCTTTCTTGAGAAGGAGTTTCTCTCGAAGGAGGTGACTGGAAGGAAAGTAGAACTCGATGAGGTTATTGAACCTTCTCTCGGATTTGAGAGTAGCGCAGCACCGGAAGATGTTTTGGTGCCGCCTGCACCAATTGAAGAGGAAGCTAATGATAATGATCATGAAACTGCGAACAAAGTTACTACTGAACCTCGCAGGTCAACGAGGGTTCGTACCACTCCTGATTGGTATGACTCTGCCTTGAACGTCATGTTGGTGGACAACGCTGATGATCCTGTGACGTATGAAGAAGCTATGGTGAGCCCAGATTCCGACAAATGGCTAGAAGCCATGAAATCCGAAATGGGATCCATGTATGAAAACCAAGTGTGGACTTTGGTGGACTTACCGGATGGCCGTAAGGCTGTCGAGAACAAATGGATTTTCAAGAGAAAAACAGATGCTGATGGTAATGTTACCTTCTATAAACCTCGACTTGTCGCGAAAGGGTTCCGACAGATTCAAGGAGTTGACTATGATGAGACTTTCTCACCAGTAGCGAAGCTAAAGTCTGTGAGGATTTTGTTAGCAATTGCTGCATATTTCGATTATGAGATTTGGCAGATGGATGTCAAAACGGCGTTCCTTAATGGTGACATTGAGGAAGAGTTGTATATGGTACAACCCAAAGGTTTTGTCGATCCTAAAGATGCTGACAAGGTATGCAAACTTCAGCGCTCTATTTATGGACTGAAGCAAGCATCCCGGAGTTGAAATCAACGTTTTGATAAAGTAATCAAAAACTTTGGATTTATAAAAACTTATGGAGAAGCTTGTACTTACAAGAAATTGAGTGGGAGCTCTGTAGCGTTCCTGGTACTATATGTAGATGACATATTGTTGATTGGGAATGATATAGAACTTCTTAATAGCATCAAAACCTATTTGAATAATAGTTTTTCAATGAAGGATCTTGGCGAAGCAACATATATTCTAGGCATCAAGATTTATAGAGATAAATCAAGACGCGTAATATGTCTTTCACAAAGTACATACTTGGACAAAGTTCTAAAGAAGTTTAGAATGGAAGATAGCAAGAAAGGGTTCGTGTCCATGTTGTCAGGTAAGACCTTGAGTAAAACTCAAAGTCCAGCTACGGCAGAAGATAGAGAGAAAATGAATAACATTCCCTATGCCTCAGCCATAGGTTCTATCATGTATGCCATGCTATGTACAAGACCGGATATAGCACATGCTGTTAGTTTGACTAGCAGATATCAAAGTGATCCTGGAATGGAGCACTGGACAGCGGTCAAGAATATCCTAAAGTACCTAAATAGGACTAAGGATATGGTTCTTTCTTATGGAGGTGATGAACAGCTTGTTGTAAACGGTTACACATATGCTAGTTGGAACACCGATCCGGATGACTCGAAGTCACAGTCGGGATACGTATTTAATTTGAATGGTGCTACAGTGAGCTGGAGGAGTGCGAAGCAAAGCGTTGTGGCGAAATCTTCAACTGAATCGGAATACATAGCTGCTTCGGAGGCTGCACAAGAAGCCGTTTGGATGAAGGAATTCATTACTAAACTCGGCGTGGTTCCCAGTGCGTTGGACCCGATGGCCATCTACTGTGACAACTCAGATGCCATAGCTAATGCGCAGGAGCCAAGGTCACATAGCAAGCTGAAGCACATCAAGCTACGTTTCCACGCTATTCGCGAGTATGTCCGAGATGGTGACATAAAGATTTGCAAAGTACACACTGATCTGAATGTGGCAGATCCGTTAACTAAACCTCTCCCTAGGGCAAAGCATGACCAACACCAAAACGCCATGGGTGTTAGGTATATTACCATGTAATCTAGATTATTGACTCTAGTGCAAGTGGGAGACTGTTGGAGATATGCCCAAGAGGCAATAATAAAAGTGATTATTATTATATCTTTGTGTTTATGATGAATGTTTACATCCCATGCTATAATTGTATTATTAGGAAACACTAATACATGTGTGTTTTGTAAACATATAAGGGTCCCTCGTAAGCCTCTTGTTGAACTAGCTTGTTGATTAATTGATGATCATGGTTTCCTGATCATGGACATTGGATGTGATTAATAACAAGGTTATATCATTAGGAGAATGATGTGATGGACACACACCCATAGTAAGCGTAGCATAAGATCAAGTCATTAAGTTCGTATTGTTGTAAGCTTTCAAATACATAGTAACCTATTCCTTCGACCATGAGGTTGTGTTAATCACCATCACTTGATGGATACTTTGATGACATCAAATGCCGCTTCGTAACTGGGTGGTTATAAAAGTGCCATTGGGTATTCTGAAAGTATGTGTTGAAGAGCATGAACCAAGATTGGGATTTGTCCATCCATATGACGGATAGATATGCTCTGGGCCCTCTCGGTGGAATGTCATCTAGTTAGCTTGCAAGCATGTGACTAGGTCACAAGGGATGACATATCACGGAACGAGTAAAGAGTACTTATCAGTAACGAGGTAGAACTAGGTATGGAGATACCGACGATCAAACCTCGGATAAGTATAGTATCGCGAGACAAAGGGAATTAGTTTCGTATGTAAGTGGTTCAATCGATCGTGAAGTCATCGTTGAGTATGTGGGAGCCATTATGGATCTCCAGGTCCCGCTGATGGTTATTGATAGGAGATGTGTCTCTATCATGTCTACATATTCACGAACCGTAGGGTGACACACTTAAGGTTCGAAGTTGTTTTAAGTAGATATGGAATATGCGTTGGAGACCGAATGTTGTTCGGAGTCTCAGATTGGATTCGGGACATCACGAGGAGATCCGGAATGGTCCGGAGAATAAGATTCATATATAGGAGATCATTTTATGAGTTAGGAAATGTTCCGGAGTGTTTGTATGAGGATTCTAGAAGGTTTCGGAATGTTCCGGAAGGTTCTAGAAGATATCTTGGAGTTTGCTTGAAAATCAAGATAGGGATCAAGGAGTCCTGGTGGGTCAAGATACGGATTCGTGGGGGAGGAGGACTCCTCCCCCCACCTCCAATCCGCCGGCCTAGAGAGGGAGAGGAGTCCTACAAGGACTCCCCCTCCCTAGGCGCCTCCCCTCTTTAAATAGAGGGGCAGGGGCGCCCCCTCCTCCCCTGCTCCCATAACACCCAATCTCTGCCGCCTCTCTCCTCCACCATCTTCTGCACCGGCATAGGCGAAGCCCTACTGAATTCTCTACTCCACCACCACCACCACGCCGTCGTGCTGCTGGGATTCCGTGGAGAAGATCTACTACCTCCGCTGCTCGCTGGAACGGGGAGAGGAAGGTCTGCTTCGACTCCGCATGTGTGACCGACTGCGGAAGCGCTGCCGAAACATGGCGCCGGAAGGATCGTCTACTTGACCAAGGGCGAAAGCGCTGCTGGAACGCGACGCCGGAAGGATCGTCCACATGATCTTGAGATCGGCAAGTGATCGACTACATCAACCACGAGATCTAATCTCGTTAACGCTTTCGGATCTACGAGGGTTAGTTACTATCTATCTCGTTGCTCATGTCTAATAGATTAGATCTTGGCTTTTATCTGGATTAGATCTAGGTTTTGTTCGTTCTTGCGGTAGAAATTTTTTGTTTTCCATGCTACGAACCCATCACTAACAAGAAAGCCACCTCAGGCGGAGGGTGACTCGCGCAGAAGGGAGGCACGACTGAGTCACTAGGGAGTTTCTCCTTGTACGTGTACTTGGCCAGTAGTCTAAACCTGCTCTCTACTTCACCCGAAGAGATGTCCTCTCGAGATACGCAAAAGTGACGTCGTCAACGCTAGTCCAGCAGCACATCGGGTGCGCTCTAGCCTGCAGCGGCTACACTCGACGACGCATCGAGGTGCGAATGAGGTCTGCACCACCTACTTCCTTCGCCATACAGAGCTCAAGGTCATAGACGCGCTTGTACAGAGCCTCAGTCTCCTCGGCTTCGCCGGGCATCACCGTGTTCTTCCACGACCTCCTCTTCTTGCATTCCCCCTTCGAGTCAAAAGGAGCGAGCCCAAAGTTTTCTTCATCGACCTTGTGGTCACGAATATAGAACCACTTCTCCCTCCACCCTTGGATAGAGGCATTGAAGTTGATGGCAAAATACTTGGCGTTAGGGTCCACATGGATTCCACAGCCTCCTATGTCGTAGACTACCGACCTAGAGCCTGACTGTCATTTAAGTTTGAAGAGTTTTTTGAAAAGGCCAAAGTGTGGCTCGATTCTGAGACAACACTCGCAAAGGGTGATATAACAAGCAATATGTAGGATAGAACTGGGGGTCAGCTAATGGAGCTGGAGCCCGTAAAAGCAGAGTAACCCCCTCATAAACTTGTGAAGGGGGAGAGAAAGACCGCGAATGACAAACACAAGGAACATCAGCCGAAATCTGGCAAGGGGATTGGGAATTACCTCGTCGCCAGGAATTCAGCAGTCATCCTCGGTGGCTGTAAAAGATCCATCTTGATGGTGGTTGGCCGCCACAACCCATTCGTGACGCGCGTGCCTAGGCCCTTCTTCTTTCCAGCCGTGGCAGCAGTACTGATGCTCGTGGCAACAACACCCATCTTCTTGGCTGCACCGGTTGTAGCCACAGATCCAGCAGCCGGGGGACCTCTCTTCTTCCCCATCCGGCGAGTGCGGTGCGAGCGCATAAAATAGCTCGGGAAGACCATGACGTTGTCTAGCGCAACAATGGAGGCACGAGCAATGGGGCAACTAAGAGCAGCAATGGAGGCAGCGTGCAATGGAAGAAGATGAGTTGTGTGGAAAATTACCGCACAACAATCCCTACTTAACCTCAACATTGATGCAATCCAACAGCCAGAAGTGCACCAGCCAGACGCGTGGCACAAATCGAAATAGACACGTGGTAGTGCAAATAGTGAACCGTTGGTCAACTCCTCCCATTACACGCGAGAATCGAGGAGACACAATTAAAATCTAAGCTTACGCACGCCTGGTCAAATCCAACTCAGAAATGGGGCCCCACTTTCATCACGTCCCATCAAAATCGCTCACGCGAGCATATGAGATCATCTCATCGTCGGCACTGACATCATTTACTCCATCATGAGCATCTTCTTAGTACTCTAGTCCTTACTCGAGTCTTTGACTCAACCAAGCACTTGGGGGCTACTCCTAACAGGAGCGCTGGCCACGCACCAGATAAAATTAATAGACTTACAAACATTCTTGACAATGAAATTGCACTTGAACCCTTCACTTGAATCAATGATTTGATTGTGGACTTAGGGTTACTCCCATAGGGAGCGCTGGAATCACATTCACTGAAACAAACAGAATATGACACTAGTCAAAAACACTCATAGTCCCCGCTCGAGTCTATGACTCAAATAGGCACTCGGAGGGGCTACTCCCATAGGGAGCGCTAGTCGTGCACCCTATGATTTTTCCTTTCAAATAAATGTGTGTTGATTAAGTCCACACTCGAAAGCATTGGTGAATCTGCCTCACATTTTCCCTGCAAAGAGACTGCGTATCCTAGGTTCACCCAAATCATCTCCATGATGACAAAATTCGGATGCCACGCTTGCAGCGTGGAGATAAGACCTGAAGAAGGCATGTCAATGCATCTGCTGCGCTCTACCAGAAATAACCCGTTCCTGCAAGTACGATAAAATAAGCCTTGACGGATAGGTTGAGTGCTCACACTTACACACTAGTATTCGACTCTATAAGACCTCCGCGGCATGAGTTGAATTACACAAGCACTTTTCCGAATTCGAGTCCGGGTACTCAAGTTTGAGTAGATTCCGAATTCAGTTACTTGGCATAACAAGACGCTTGCCAACATAAAAGGGTGTAGAGGATCGACCGAGAGACATTTATCAACTCTACTTTAAATGTTCTCCTTGATGTTCGAGATACATCAAGTAAATGTCGGACTTTGGATACAACGGAAACCATAAGCATAACTCCTATAACAAATCATAGAAGAAGTCCCATCAAGAGTGGTTCTTATTTGCTTATTCAAGAGGATATGACAATAGGCCTTCCGACCAATTTTGTCAACCATTACATCAATCTTGCCGAATTTTTCAAACAGACTTCTATCAAAACCTTGAAGAACACCAACCATCATATCTGCTTGAGATTCCAATTCGGTTACTCGTATGATACTTTAGACTCAGCATGTCCGAATACAAAGCTTGCAACATTTACCGTAAAGGTAAAGTTACTTGATTCTCAAGGCATGGACTACAATGTCAAGCTCCAAATGAATGAGCTAGGTTGCAAAACCCATTTTTTAGCAAGTTATCCAAAGACAGTTGCAGCTACATGAATTGATTGCAACAAAACACAAATGGATCCTTATTGGGAAACATTTAGGAGGATACTGAAGTTTTGTTGGACTTCTTATCTTCCGTGAACAAATAAATCAGTGGCTTGGTGTCCTTAGAGAGACTTCTCAAAATATGGAGGTATCAACCTATCATATCAAAAATACTTGGCACATGCTTGACTAACTTGGAATGATTCTTGATGAAACAAAGGTAACTCTACTCTAGTCCACGACGACAACTTTTAAAAAATGCACGTGAATCGGAGAAGGTCACTTCTAACATCCAGGACACATGCTTCGAGATAACACAAAGAAGGTTCTCAAAAGTTTCCAACATTAATGCCAAATGATCCATATGAATCTAGTCTAGTGTGGAGAAGGTAAGGATAGCATTGATGGGCTCAATAACAAACTTATCAACATAATCCAAGAAGAAGGACTTATATATTATATGAACAGGACATAGATATTGGTTAGACCAAAGAACATGAAGACGTACCTAGGTGAAACGTCACGAATAGATACACCATCAGATAGTCTTCAGGACTGAGTTTAATATGACGATAACCCAAATCAAATCAAAAGTGGGGACGATAACATTTCGACGAAGGAACCAGTATCTTTCTTCATCGCAAACAGAACTAGACATCCCATTTAAGATGAACTAAGTCGAATAGAACTTTTGTCTTACAACTATCCAAGTTGTTGTTTAAGCTCAACCAACTAGTTCAAGGGTATCCCGTGTGGATTCTTAGAGAAAGGAGCAGTTTAGGAAACTGGCTTGCTCAAGAACTTGACAAACATGGTTACGTGGCAACATGGCGATACTTCTAGTAGACATCTAGAATATCACGGACCACCGATATGTCGTTTAGTTCGAGAGGAAACTTGCATGGTAAGGAAAGAAGACATAGTCTTAGAGATTTGGCACAAGCCTAACTCTTTTACCGGAAAGAGTGTACCTGATTAGCGGAATTGGTAGCACTATCATCCTTTGCTTAGTGACAGTGTTAACCAATCATGCTAAGAATGACTCAAGTGTCCTTGTTGGGGTCAAAAGCATTAATGATTGCTAAGAATCTCAGGTGGCCACATTATTACGCACATGCATCATGAACTATTAAGGGAGTCATGAAACTCAGCATGAACTATTAGTATATAAGAGTGTGATACTTTAAGGTAGACCAGATCAGAATCTTATCAATGCTCATTGATCTACGGACTACAACACTTTGATCTGGTACTAGATATGACGAGGTACTGGAGTTTGTTTCTCCTGACATCCCAAATTGGTTTATCTTGACGAACCGCAAGAGTATCTTACATCGGAAGGCACCGATGCATATTTATTGCTTGGCTACCAACTGGTAGACAAAGGTCGGAAGAAACAAGGGAAAAGGAACATGCTTAGGATAGAATCCCGAGATGTGGATGCATAAGTCAACAATCTTCCGAAGACCGATGTAGAAAAGGGAAGTGTGGCAGAGTCACGAGTATAGAAGTGAGACTCACGAGGAGTCCTCTTGTCGTGATCTATTTGGTTCCATTAAAGAACATCTGCCATAGCATGTGGTAGGGAAAGTCCTTTGTTTGTCGTAAGTTAATCACGACAATAACCACAGACGTGAAGGCTAGAGTAGAAGGTACTAGCCATGCTGAGGTAATGTTTAAACATTAACAACAGGGATCAACAAAATGGATCTTGGGTTAAAGGTCAGCTTCATGTACAAGATTCTCAACACCAGAATCAAGCACAACCAGGATCTTCGATTCAACTCCAAGGGATAAAACTCGAGAAAGAAGTAACTACAATCTCGACAATACAGAGGGTACTACAAGGTAGTAACCACGAGGTAGCTTCAAAGAAAAGAAATAACTTCTGAAGTACCCAAACAAATGAAAAGTAGGGACATGAGGCGAAAGGAAACTTTGAGGCCTAGAACAGATCACTGTGGAACCATCAACATAATGTTGTGGGACCCACAAAATAGAGAGATCATGATGAAAATGAACCTCTCAGCTCAAGAAGAGCAAAGGGAAACAAGGAGAACACACACACATTGACGCTACAAAACAGAGCACTAGGTGAACTGGTTGGGAAACAATATGCCTAAAAGGCACCTAAGCTTTGAAAAAGTTGAGAAGAGGTAGCAAAACTTTTCCGAATCAACACAAGATAAGATGACCTAGAGTTAGAGAGAAACTGGATAAGGAGAAAAAGAAGCATACTAGAGTTTTTGACAAATACTTTTCAGCTTTAAATTATTTTTCACAAGCACTAGACTCAACATCGACTAGTAGAAAGGTTTTCCTAC
The DNA here is from genome assembly GCA_910589775.1 of Avena eriantha. Taxonomy (NCBI): domain Eukaryota; kingdom Viridiplantae; phylum Streptophyta; class Magnoliopsida; order Poales; family Poaceae; genus Avena; species Avena eriantha. Next base: position 324,305,493 of record OU342742.1, read on the forward strand.
AGTCGGTACTGCTCTGATACAAAAACATGTGACAACCCCAGGATTAAGGCTAGACAAATCCTAGACCTCTGTCTAATATAAGAAAAACCTAAATCTCGAAAGAGTATAAAGGAAGAATCGGTAACACAACAGTGACCCTATGACACGAAAGTTATTACAACGAGCTCATAGCTGAGCAAAGAACCAAATTATTACAAGAAGAGGTCACTGACCACAAACATCAAACAACGGAAGGCAAGTTATGCTATTAAGTATAGCAAACTTAACAAATGGCCTAACAGGCCTGAAGCATAACGATGACGTCCCAATCCATAGATTCTAGGCTGCCAACCGGGAACCCCAAACTACTCATCGATGTCGATGCCATAAAGAGCTCTTCTTCTATGGAAACATTTACCTGCTGCAAAACTATCAACAAAGCAAGGCTGAGTACAGGGTGTAATCCGCAAGACTTATGGCTGGTGGGGTTATTTTGCATAAAGCTAACTTTATTTGTAAAAGAGATAGGAGAAGCTCAACTAATGGAACCGTTTAAAAAGGGGTAAGAGAAAACGATATCACTAGCTTTGATATTCCCTTGATATCAGCCAAATCTTTATCAGCGGAACCTACCAACTAGGATCACCCCCTCGATCCCTGAGGAAGCATCCTTAACCACACCTGACATCTCTTGTCAAGTTTTACGATTAGGTTATAGTTCTCTATGATCATCACGTCCATTCCCAAGTCGTCCATAATCATGGACACGGATTTTCGAAAATATTATTAACCCTGTAGGGGTGCACAACTTTACCCACACGTACCAACAAACTCTTAATGCCACTAGTAGTAACCCTCTTCCTTGGAAGGCCTGTAGAGGGAGATTGGACACGACCTTTACCTTTCTTTCGTCGAGACCATAAGTCACGCCCTAAGGAGATGCTGCCGTAACGGCTCAATTCCCGAAGCCGGTCCCTAGAGATGTGCGTAGGGTTCAATATTATGGAGGTCGTGCGTCTCTTGTTCCCAGCCACACTTACCTACCTGTATGAATGCACCTCCTACACCTCCTTCGAGAACAACCAGAATGCATATGTCAAATGGAACACCTGAACTATGTGAATCATGGAATCTACTAGGCAAGTTAGTTAGTCGAGTGGTTTTCAGGCCCCGTGTGGCTGTACACTAGTGTTGGTTCAAGAGCCAAGAACTCAGGTCGTAGTAGTGGCAAGTATGGGACTACGAAAACCACAACCCTAATTGGCCTCCCATACAAGCCTTAGCATATTTTACTTTCATCTCTGATCATACCACGTCATCCTGTCATACTAGGTTCACTCGCAGCTCTGATTCATCAACCGGATGGACTAGCGGTACCAACTAAGCATGGCTAAGCACAAAGGATATACAGCTCTAGCAAAGCTCATAAGCCAAACCCTAGTTATGCTAGGAGCAGTGGATCAGGGAATATGGGCTACAAAGGAAACATGCATCGAATAGGATTACTATATCTATCGATAAAAGACTTTGGAATCGTATGCACATGACAAGAATGAAATTCTTTGAAATCGTAGGACTATATCATGTGTGGGGCTATGCTTGCCTTTGCCTGTTGATTCTCAGATATAGAACTTCGGGTTCATCTGCTTGACATTGTTCGTCGAAATCCTTCGATGGTGTTGATCTTGGTCTTCAATGTTGAACTCGATCACGTTGCTCACATCAACTACGAGGTCTATCGAGAAGCAGAAACACCGGAAAGGAAAACAACAATCAACAAATGGCATCTATGCAATTCTCAATCAAGAATGATGGTATGACATATTTAAAGGTGTTACATCAAACCCTAAACATATATGAACCATTTTAAGTAGAGTCGGAATGCCCTAGATAGCACTTCTGATAAACTCCGGAGGCATATGAGAGGGGTTCATTAGGGTTTCACTAAGGAAATCATTTTAGTTGTTATAATGATGCATGACTTTGATACTAAGAGATAGATCTCATTTTTTAGAACATTTTGATATATTATTTGTATTTTTCTGACTTAAAATGAATTAGTTATGATTTTTTCCAGTGTTAATTCATTCTAAATCATTATTAAAACAATTAAACATTTTTTTGGAATATTTAACTTATTTTCTAGCTGGACCCACATGTCAGCTAATTATTAATTGCAGAAATCATTTCCAAAAAGATTAAAAACCTGACATTGGGGACCAACTTGTCAGCATTTTTATTTAATAAAACAATTACAAAAAACAATAAATAAAAGAAATAGGAAATATGACCTCATGCTGACGTCAGCATGACATCAGCAATGGAGGTGCTCTCGGGTTGAGCACGCCCTGATCGATTAGCTACACGCGGGGCTTCGTGGCTAGGCTTGCTGGAGAGAGGGGAGCGAGGCGAGTCGGATAGCGGTGGCTCCGCCCTTAAATGGTCGTCAGAGCAGCAACACCAAGGAGGTCTGGCGGCGGCGCTTAGTGGTGGTCGTCGGTAGCGAGATACAGAGCGAGAGGGGAGCAACGGAGGGGTCCAGGAGGACCGGGGTCTCACCTTGAGCGCGATGGTGTGGCCGGACGGCGTCGAATCAACGATGGCCAGAGTCAGTGAAGATGTGGTCGGCTTGCTCGATTAGGGGCGCGCGGCTTCGATTACTTCTACGAGGTGAGCAAGGACAGCACGGGGAGCTCGACGGTTGCCTTGGCTTGGCCCGGGGCGGCCGGAGACAGCGGCGCGGCGGAGCACCTGGGAGGATAGGGTTAGGGTTTGCTGCGGGGAAGGGGAGGAAAAAGGGAAAATAGGCACGGCTATGGTTCGTGGCATCATCTAGGGTCTTGTAGCCAGCCAGGGACGGCGACACTCATCTTGGCGCTGAGACGACAACACTGGAGACAGCGAGCAGCTTCGCTGTATCTCGAGGTCGACGGTGACGCGAGCAAGATGACGACCAGTGAAACAGTACCGGGCTGCTGCTGGGCCGGAGATGGGTTAGGTGGGCCACAACAAAGCAACCGAGGCGGGCTGCTGGTGGCTGGGTGGTGTGGCGGTTAGCATAGAGGGAGGAAATGGGCTGCGGGCCAGAGAGAGCCCAAGAGAGAGGGGAGATCCTTTTTTCCAAATAGTTTTCTCTCTTTTTCCTTTGCATTTGAATTCAAATCTATTTGGTGTTATTTCAAAAATAGTAGAGACTTTTGGTAAAACTATAAAATACTAGGGGGCCCTCATAATCCATTTAGGCTCCGTTTATTTTGGTAATTTTCAAAATTTTATACCTTTTTGAATTGATTAGAGAGAGAGGAAACTAGGTTTTAGGGTTTTCTTTTCTTCCATGAATTTTACTTAAAGAAGATGATGCTCATGATATGCACAAATTAAACCCTAATTTCTATTAGTAAAACTAGGGGTGTTACAACCTACACCTATCTGAGTCACCTTAGAGGGTCATCATCCTTCAACGGCGTCTTCTTCGTCTCTTCTGATGCCATGAACTCAGGAGTCAGCTTTGTAACCTCCTTCTTCATCGCGGGCACCTCGGACGGGTCGATGGTCTTCTTGATCTCCTCGTACTCCTAGGCGTGCAGTACGCCTTCAACAAAGGCGGCATTTCCGTCCTCGCAGTGTCATGCTTTCTTTGGGTCTTCCCTGATGGTGATCACGGCCTTGGGACCAGGAATTTTCATCATATTATAAATGTAACATGGACGAGCCATGAAACACCAGTAAGCCGACCGTCCAAAGATAGCATGATATGCGCTCTTGAACGGGACCACTTCGAAGGAAAGTGCTTCCGTCCGATAGTTCTCTGGAGTTCCAGAAGTAACATCCATAGTGATCTCCCCCTGGGAATTTTCTTTTCTTCCTGGGACAACTCCGTGAAAGATTATAGGGTTGTGATTCAGCTGAGTTTCCGAGATCCTCATCCGACGCAGCGTTTCAATGTAGAGGATGTTGATGCTGCTGCTGCCGTCCATGAGGTTCTTGGAGAAACAATAGCCATCAATAAGTGGATTGACGACTAAAGCGTACTTTCCTTTCCTGTGCAACTTACGTGAATGATCAGCGTGGCCAAAAGTGATTGTCACCACCAACCAGTCCAAGAATTGAGGGACAACCGGAACAGTTGCATTGAGCTCATGCAAAACTACTTTCTTGACCTTAGCTGGTTGAGACCCAAGGAAAGTGACATAAGTGTATTTCTTCATTAGGAAGTTCTTCTTTCCATCTGACTTGGGATTTGAAGGATCTGCTTCCTCCATGTCGGAATTTTCTTTGGTCTCTTTTTCTATTTTGGGATTCTTATTTCCCTTTCTTCGCTTGGCCCTGTAGCCAGCGGATTCGTCTTTCTTGATGTCGTCATTGAAACGACACTCAGCATTTGTGTGGGACGAGCCCCTGTTTGCATCTACGTGATACACACACGGATTGTTGGCAATGTCGGCCCAAGAGTAGGTTTTTCCAGGTTGCTGGTCTCCTCTACCTTGGACTCTAGATATCCCACTACTGCGTCCGTGCCCACCTTCGTGCCCTCCTCGTCCTCCAGACCTGAAAGTAGCATTGACAACCGCCGTTTCCGCGTGGGGCTTTTCTTCCGAGGTGTTTTTGCGCTTCTGAGTTTGTTGCTTCGGCAGTTTTGCTGACTGTGGTGCAGCTAGGACGTTCAGTAGTCCGTCTGTGTCATCGTCGACATCAAAAAATTTGCTTGCCATCTCTATCATCTCTCCCATGTTAGTGACCTTGTCACACTTCAAATGGTGAAGTAGTAAACAAATTGGGAGTCCTGCAATGAAAGCTTCAATCCCAGTTTGATAATTTACTCCTTCACAGGAGTTCTTGGTGTCAATCCATCATCCGAGATAATCTCGGCAAGTTTCTCCGGCTTTCTGGGTGCAACGTTGTTGGTCTCATACCGTATAGGGCCTTCGGTATGTGCCTTCGAAATTCTGAAAGAACGCACTTTGCATGTAATACCAGCTGTGGATGGTGTTATTCGGAAGTTCATTGAGCCAGGATCGTGCCATCTTCCTCAACATAAGTGGGAGATATCTGGTCACGACCAAGCTATTTCCGCCTTTGGCGATGCAGCAAGCCTGGAAAAAAATCTGAAGCCAAGTGTCTAGTCCGACCACACCATTGTAGGGTTGGATGTATGATGACCCACAAGTATAGGGGGTGTATCGCAGTATTTTCGATAAGTAAGAGTGTTGAACCCAACGAGGAGCAGAAGGTGCGGGCTAGTGCTATGGATCAGGAATTCTCTGCAAATACTAAGCAAACGCAAATACTAAGCAAATACTAACCCAACGATAAAGCAAGTAAACAAAGTACGGGTAAATAAAAGACAGTCGGAATAAATGCAGCAAGTGGCCCAATCCTTTATGCAGCAAAGGACAAGCCGATTATATTACTTAAGATGACAAAACGTTCTCGAGGACACATGGGAAGACTGTCAAGTGCTTTCGCTTCATATAGTTGATTAATCTTCTTTAGCTTGCTAAGTGTTGTGTGGGTGAACCTGTGCTAATGTACCGACCTTCCTAGGACTAATACATACTTGTGATTATACCCCTTGCAAACATCCGTAAGTAGAAGAAAGTAATTAAGGTAGAAACCTAACCACACCTTTAAACTCTAAGACCCTTACGTCCCGTGTGCAATGGTTTCCTAACGGGGGTTCAGGTTTCTGTCACTCCGGAAACCCCTATGATTATTAGCCAAATACACAATGCATTCCCCTAGGCCCATGTAGGTGTAGTGTCATGTAGTCGACGTTCACATGACACCACTAGAAGAAGTACACCACAACTTAAATATCAAACTATTGAATCTTCCTCAACACAACTCTACTACTAACAACATGACTTCTCCCATGTCCTCAAGAACAAAACGAACTACTCACAAGACATCATATGGATCATGATAAGAGATGGAATAATGATGTATAACAATCTGAACATAAAAAATAATTCAATGGTTCACTCAATAGCATCAACTACAAAGTGTAATCAACACCGGGAAAGTTTCCCCTAAGAACTATGCAAGATTCAACTCTATTGTTACAACAATATGGAGATGGTGATGATGGTGCTGATGGTGATGACAGTGGAGATGATGATGATGATCCCGATGAAGTCCAGCTTGACGATGGTGTTGATGGCGACGATCTCCCCTCTCCGGGAAGGAATTCCCCCGGTAGAAATCTGTCTGCCGGAGAGATCTTTCTCTCTCGGTGTTTTCCGCCCCGCAGAGGTGGCGGAATCTTTATGTGGTGGCTCCCCGAGTCTTAGGGTTTCGGGAGGATGATATACGCCATAGGGGAGAGCTAGAGGTGGGGCAGGGCTGCCAGACCACCTGGTGGCGCGGCCTAGGGTGGCCCGCGCCAGGGGGTGGTGTGGGCCCCCTGTGGCCCATCTCCACTCCCTCTTCTGGCATCTTCGTCTTTTGGAAAAATATGATTTTCTTATATTTTCCTGGATTTTCTGATCTTCACAAATTTTGCCTCCAAACAACACCTTTTCCATCAAAATCCTGACTGCTGCGGCCCATGCTCCCAAAGTCATCAACCATGCAAAAACAGATGAAATAACATAAGTATCACCTCTCAATACGAAATATATCAATGAATAACAGTGAATTATGACATAGAATAGTGATGCAAAATGGATGTATCAACTCCCCCCATGCTTAGACTTCGCTTGTCCCCAAGAGAAACTGAGCTCAATAAACATGGCCTTAGGTTTATGGAGTGGAGAGTCGATAAAAGGATACGGACAAGAAGTGCCACATTCATCAAATACATAGATCATAATTGAAGACAACTCACTATTATATAACTCAACTTGTAATAGGTAAAGGAAACACAATAAAGATACATGAAGTGAATCATAATTCGTAATGGCAAACTTAGCTCTTGGTAGAAGAATAGTTGATAGTTTGTTGGAGTTCACAAATAACTGGTTTTTCAATGATAGCTTTCAAAGTAGTAAACACCAAGATAAGAGAAATGTGCAAAACAAGGAACATAAGAAACATGATTTGAATAAATCATCATATGAATGAATGAAACACAACTCAAAATACTTGTTGAGATAGAAGGGAGTAGGTTTACTGACTCAACTACAAAATAAAAGAAAGTCCCTTCAAAGAGGGAAGCAGGGATTGCAAGTCACATAAAGAGCTCCCAAAAATTATGATACTTACTAGCTTTCAGCTCTCATTACCCCTATCATAGGCATCTTTTGGTGATTAAGGTTAAAGTGATACAACTAAGAGGATATGCTTGACAAGTTATAAGTTGAAACCTCATGCCCCTTACTTATGAGTACCGAACCTCATGCTACTCAACTTCAGTCACGAGCAAGCTCTTGTCATTGTAAATACATGCGTATCATTGAGAACCGCCAACGGGGTACCCCTTTCACATGACACAGGAGCTATCTCATAATCAAAATGACAAGGCAAGCAGACAATGAGCATCTCAGCGATCTTTTTATTTGCTATTTGCATAGGTTTTTATTGAGGATGCTTCATAGAATGCTCACTATAGTTATGCTGCAAGTTTCCACCATGATTAGGCATGGCTTAGGCTAGCGGCCCAGGCGTTTCTCTAACACACATATAAACTCCATGATCTTACAAGTTCCACTTTTATTTCACACCCCCCGGATCCATAAGCAAAAGAACATAATATCAACTAGGTACAAAGTACCATGGCAATGTTGAAAGCGTTCTCCATGATACATGGTTCTGCTAACTTCAACTCACAAAGAGCAAGCATATACGCAACAAAGAAGGACCCAATGGTTCAAGTTTATTAAATGCAAGAAAGTAAAGTGTACCATCAAGTTCATGAGATCTTTAATCACTACTTTTCACATAACAAGTTTAATTAGGGAGGTAGATAAAACAAGAATTTACTTGGAATAGCAATAATGCTACTAGGTAGGTATGGTGGACACAAATGGCATGGGTTTTTTGTTTAAAGGAGTGGATGCACGAGAAGAATTCCCTCTCAGTACAGGTTTTTGGCTAGCAAGGCTTGGTAGCAAGTACAAGAGTTGAAGGAAACAAACAAACATACAAGTGATAAAGACAAACATGCAATCTTACTTGGAAGCACAAAAGATCTTAACTAGAGAATACTAGACTTATGAGCAAATCAAGAAAGAAAGATGATGAAATTATTTTTCTTTACAGGTACTTTTATCTTTTTCATTCAACTCTCAAAAATAGTGTTGCTACTGACTGAGCCAGGTTTGCCAAAACCAACTAAATTAAGTCAATGATCCCCAAGTGATACCAATACTAACAACAAGATCAATCATATAACCACGAATTGAAAACTCATATAAGCTATGCAGAAGAGTAAATGATAGAACTTCTCATTAATATTCCATAACGACAACTCACACCAAGGGATACATATATAATGAGAGAGGGGACACTTACATAATGCAAACCATCCTACATAATAACTTCTTTATTCATGATATGACTCTACTAATAAGGTAAAAAGATAGAAGATAGTGATGTGAAACCGCGGCACTCCCCCAAGCTGGGAACAAAACAAGGGGATGCCAAACCTGATGACGAATTACTCCTTAGGTGGTGGTGGTATCCTCTCATCTTTGTCCGGCTTCTAGGGTAAGGGCTTCCCATCAACAAAGGACATCGAGGTCTCCAGCATCCTGAAACTTGCAGCAGCACTTATGCGTTTAAACCTAACCTCATACTCACAGTTTTGATTTTGAACATCGTAGAGCCGTGCTTTCCGTTCATTAGTTGTTTGGCGGAGTGAGAGGACTTCATCCTTGAGCTCAGCAGTCTCCTCTTGGTGCCCGGCGATGAGTTCAGAACAAATCTTATGGATGATATCCACTTCGCATTCTGCCATCTTCTTGTACCTAAAGACTTATTTCTCCAGTGCTTCCATCCTGTCCTCCAGACTTCCTTCACCTTTAGGACCTTGAAACTCTTTTATCCAGACCTCCCCATCTTCAAACAACAACTCCTTGGGATGAATCTTCAACTCTCTCTCATGTATGGGTTGATGATATCTTCTAAGGAATCTCCCTTGGCTGATCCAGAGGAAGACATTGTGGCTCCAAATCTGGGACTCTACCTGGCAGAAATAGATCGAAACGAAAACACGATGAAAACACGATATACGAAGCTCGGAAGATCCGAGGGGTTATATATTACGAAGTTTCATATCAAAAGGAAGGTACTGGGAGTAAACAAGTCGGAGGCAGAGTCTGGGGTGGCCACACCACCTGGTGGCGCGACTAGGGGTGGGCCCGCGCCACAGGGTGGTGTCGGCCACCCTGGCTCCGTTTCCGCCTCTTTTTCGCTTCATAACTTACCTTATTGCCTAAAAACTGCAAAAGTATAGTTGGATAGTATTTTGGTGGAACTTTTCTTACCAGAACTGTTACCTATTTGAAAACAGCCTCTTCAAGTCTCTGAATTTGGTCCTTGATAAATTTCTCCGAAGTTATAACTTGAAAGGCATCAACATCTTCATTGTAAGAATCTCCAGCAATATAGTGCTTGAGTCGCTTCCCATTCACTACTTGTGTAGTATCTTCTTTTAAAGAATAAATTTGTATTTCTCCAGAACGGTATACTTCTTCAATAATGAAAGGTCCTTCCCATTTTGACAGTAGCTTTCCTGCAAAAAACATAAGACAAGACCTATACAATAGAACTTTCTCACCAACATGAAATTCTCTTTTAAGTATTCGCTTGTCATGCCATCTTTTAACTTTTTCCTTAAAGAGCCTAGCATTTTCATAGGCTTCACTCCTCCATTCATCTAAAGAACTTAAGTCAAATAATCTTTTCTCACTAGAGAGCTTACAATCTCTATTTAGTTCTTTAACTTCCCAGTAAGCTTTGTGTTCTAATTCTAAGCGTAGGTGACAAGCATTCCCATAAACCATTTTATAAGGAGACATCCCCATAGGATTTTTATAAGCAGTTATATAAGCCCATAAAGCATCATTCAACTTTTTAGCACAGATTTTTCTAGATCTATTAATAGCCTTTTGCAAGATGGATTTAATTTCTCTATTTGATAACTCTACTTCCCCACTAGTTTGGGTGTGATAAGCTGAAGCAATTCTATGATTAACATCATATTTAGCAAGGGTCTTTCTAAAACCACCATGAATGAAATGAGAACCCCCATCAGTCATGAGATACCTAGGCACTCCAAACCTAGGAAAGATAACATCCTTAAGCATTTTTAGAGAAGTCTCCCCATCAACACTCTTTGTAGGAATGGCTTCTACCCACTTAGTAACATAATCAACAGCAACAAGAATATGAGTGTAACCTTTCGAAGGAGGTAAAGGACCCATAAAGTCAAATCCCCAGCAATCAAAGGGTTCAATAACTAAAGTGTAGTGCATAGGCATTTCATTGCGTCTAGATATATTACCAACACGCTAACATTCATCACAAGATAAAACAAATTTTCTTGCATCTTTAAAAAGGGTAGGCCTGTAGAAACCTGATTATAGCACCTTTTGCGCAGTTCTATCTCCTACATGATGTCCTCCATAGGCGCTACCATGATATTTACGCAATATCTCCTTTTGTTCATATTCTGGAACACATCTTCGCATAATACCATCCACTCCTTCTTTGTATAAGTGTGGGTCATCCCAAAAATAATGCCTCAAATCATAGAAGAACTTCCTCCTTTGCTGAGCTGTAAAAGTTGGAGGCAAATACTTGGATACAATAAAGTTAGCATAAGCAGCGTACCAAGGGCTCCCTCGCAAGCTTACCCCTACTGCAGCTAATTATTCATTTTGGAAACAATCATTAACAGGCATAGGGTCAAAAGAGATGTTTTCCAATCGAGATAAATTATCATCTATAGGGTTTTCAGCACCCTTCCTATCTACTATATGTAGATCAAACTCTTGTAAAAGCAACACCCATCTAATAAGCCTAGGCTTAGCGTCTTTCTTCATCATAAGATATTTAATAGCAGCATGATCAGTATGTATGGTGACTTTTGAGTCTACAATATAGGGCCTAAACTTATCACAAGCAAAAACGACAGCTAGAAATTCCTTTTCAGTAGTAGCATAATTCCTTTGAGCAGCGTCTAGAGTCTTACTAGCATAATGGATAAGGTTTAACTTTTATCAATTCGTTGCCCAAGGACAGCACCTATAGCAAAATCACTAGCATCACACATTATTTCAAAGGGTAAACTCCAATCAGGTGGTTGAACAATAGGGGCTGTAGTTAAAGACTTCTTAAGAGTTTCAAAAGCTTCCTTACAATCGTCATCAAAAATGAAGGGTACATCTTTTTGAAGAAGATTTGTGTGGGGTTTTTATATCCAAGAAAAGTCTTTCATAAACCTTCTATAGAAACTAGCATGACCAAGGATACTATGAATACCTTTGATGTCTCTTGGACATGGCATCTTCTCAATTGCCTCAACCTTAGCTCTATCAACTTCTATGCCTCTTTGAAAAACTTTATGCCACAATCCCTTCATTAACCATGAAATGGCATTTCTCCCAATTAAGAACAAGATTAGTTTCTTCACATCTCTGCAAAACTTTATCAAGGTTGTGCAGACAATTATCAAAAGAAGTTCCGTAGACAGAAAAGTCATCCATGAACACTTCACAATTTCCTCACAAAAACCATGAAAGATAGCAAACATGCACCTTTGAAAAGTAGCAGGAGCATTACATAAACCAAAAGCATACGTCTATAAGAATAAGTTCCGTAAGGGCAAGTAAAAGTAGTTTTTTCTTGATCTTATTGTTTAACAGCAATTTGAGAGAAACTAGAATAACCATCAAGAAAAAATGGGTCTTTTTAGACAACCATTCCAACATTTGATCAATAAAAGGAAGCGGATAGTGATCTTTCTTAGTAACTTTATTGACTTTTCTAAAATTGATGCACATCCTATAGCCTACTACTATTCTTTGAGCAATAAGCTCATCATTATCATTAGGAACAACGGTAATACCTCCCTTTTTAGGAACACAATGAATAGGACTAACCCATTCACTATCAGCAATAGGGTAAATAATACCAGCATCAAGGAGTTTCAATACCTCATTCCTTACCACTTCCTTCATCTTAGGATTTAAACATCGTTGCTGCTCCACGACTGGCTTTGCATATGGTTCTATGTTGATAGAATGCTGACATATAGTAGGTGAAATCCCTCTTAAATCATCCAGAGTATTGCCCGTAGCTCCTCGGTGTTTATTCAAAACCTCCAACAATCTTTCTTCTTCCTTTCCTGAAAGTTTAGAGCTAATAATAACAGGGTATATCTTTTAATCATCAATATAAGCATATTTAAGATCATTAGGAACAGGTTTTAGATCGAAGACCGGATCCTTTTTAGGTGGCAACGATGTACCCAAGTCTTCTACAGGCAAGTCGTGCTTTAGCATCTTGGGTTGACGACGGAGGATCTCATCAATCTCATTCTTTTCTTCCATGAAGATCTCATTTTCGTGATCTTCCATAAATTGCTGCAAAGCATTATAGGGAGCAAGAGAGATAGAAGCAAGTTGTTCAACTCTAAAATCCTCATTATGGGTTTCCTCTTTGTAAGGTTCTGTAGTAAATTTCAAAAAGTTAAACTCATAAGATTCCCCATCAAACTTAGTCAAGATTTTTTCCCTCTTGCAATCAATAATAGCTCCACAAGTACTCAAGAAAGGTCTACCAAAAATGATAGGATAAGTTTTACTAGCAGCTGAACCAAGTACTAGAAAATCAGCAGGATACTTAATCTTACCACAAAGAACTTCCACGTCTCGTACAATACCAATTGGAGAGATGGTCTCTCTATTAGCAAGGTGAATAACCATATCAATCTCTTCCAATTCGCAGGGACTAATTTCATGCATAATTTCTCTGTAAGCTCATAAGGAACAGCATTGGAACTTGCCCCAATATCACATAAACCATAATAGAAATGATCACCAATTCTAACAGAAAGCACAAGAACACTAGCTTTTTTAGTTCTATTAGGATGTGAAACAATATTAGAAGCATCCTCACAAAATACTATGTGTCCATCTTCTATACTTTTAGTGACAAGGTCTTTCACGATTGCTACCATGGGTTCAACGTTTATTTGTTCATCAGGTTCTACAGTTCTCCGGGATTACATTAGTTATCATGGGATGATCCTTTACCTTCTCTGGGAGGGAATCTTCTCGATATAAGGCTCAGGTAAGATGTGATCAATAATGCAACACTCAGTGCTCCCAACAGGAACACAGTCAACATTATCTTTATAAGGTGCATGGTACTTATTCCATCCCGTTTTTGGAATTTCAATATAAGAAGCAAAAGATCTAAAGCAATTCGTAATAACTTGCAAATCAAGACCATAAGCATTACTAATATTTTGAAAGTCATCAGATCCCATAAAAGATTCAATGCATTCATAATCATAATTTATACCTGACTTTCTTCCTTTGTCATTCTCCCAAGCTTCAACATTGTCTTGAATACAGTCCAGAAGATCCCATTTAGCTTCTTCTTCCATGCGAGTGAATGATCTAGCACAAGAACCATTCAATAAATCCTTATCATGTAGAGGGAGTCTTGCATAAAAGTTATTGATAATAATATTGTTGGGGAGCTCATGAATGGGACATTTGAGCATTAGTAACTTCAATCACCCCCAAGCTTGAGTTGTACTCTCTCCATTAAGAGGCCAAAAGTTGTATATTTGATTCCGATCTTTATGAATCTCACTAGGAGGATAAAACTTTGAATAAAAGAGAGGCACTATTTCCCCCCATTCCAGAGCATGACCATGCTTCAGCAGCTTATACCAGCTCTTCCTTTCAGCGACAATGAAAATAACTTCTTCTTAACTTGATCTGTAGTAATACCTGCACACTTGAACAACCCGCATAATTCATGTATAAAGAGTAAATGATCACCGGGATGGACTTCCATCCCCAACATAGTAGTTATCCATAACACGATCAATAATTCTTGTAGGTATTTTAAAAACATCTTCCTCAGCAGGTGGTGGCTTATATACTACCTTAGTAGTGGTAGTAGCATTACCAAATAAGAAACTTAGCGAATTATCCATAACGAAAATAAGGCAACTAATAGTAGTAAACAATACTCACAGTAGAAGTTTCCTTTACCAGTTCCACTCTCCAATAGCGCTTCACTCCCCGGCAACGACGCCAAAAAAAGTCTTGATGACCCACAAGTATAGGGGGTGTATCGTAGTATTTTCGATGAGTAAGAGTGTCGAACCCAACGAGGAGCAGAAGGTGCTGGCTAGTGGTATGGATCAGGAATTATCTGCAAATACTTAGCAAACGGATTTTTAGGGGTTTTTGATAAAGCAAGTAAACAAAGTATGAGTAAATAAAATACAGTAGGAATAAATGCAGCAAGTGGCCCAATCCTTTATGTAGCAAAGGACAAGACGGTTGTATTACTTAAGATGACCAAACGTTCTCGAGGACACATGGGAAGGCTGTCAGGGGTGGATCTCGAGTGGGTTGGTCTTTACTTGTTGAGTACTAGTTTTCCTGAGAGCTAGTTAGTGGTCAGAGTAAGAGAGTTCCTTCTTCCTCCTCTCCCCAATACAGCTCAAGGAGCACTTGTAACCTTGGAATCTCATTGAACAATACAAAGCTTCTGTGTGTAGAATCACTACACTATCCCTCCCTGGATTCCTCTAGTGCATTTAGTCCCCACCTTTAGCCTATCCATGGCATCTGCCGTGACACCACCACGACAGTTGGCCTAGCAACGCTAGCAGGGGTGAAGATCTGGACGGGAAACCTCATCGGCACCGGCGAACGCATCATCTCTGGGCTCGTTCAGCGCTTTGGAGCGCTGGACTTCGTCAGCGACAACGCTGGCTGCTTGGGCCAACGTCCTCTCCCGTGCAACGCCCTCTTCGTCAACCTTGGCACACACAAGATCTACATCGCTGTCGATGTGTCGTGCGTTCACTTGCGGCATGTCGTCGAAGGAGACGAGCAACCCCTTAGCACGTCTCGTGGGGCGTGCATCACTCGCTCCCCTTACCACGCTGAGGTGATGATGACCGCGCCTAGCACTGGCGCAAGAAAGGATCCGGCACTAGATCCAGAGGTAACACCTAAGGCACCGAGGAAAAGTAGAGGTCCTCCGCTAGAGAGGCCAGAGAATGTGTTGTAGCAGGCGATGGATAGCTTGGCAAACCCTGTAGCAGCAGTAGTAGATTCGGCTCAGGCACAGACCGAGCTAGAGGAGACTAGGCAAAAAAATACTAGAGGGTGCAAAAAAGATAGCCGCAGCTCAGCAGTCGTTGAACATGACACTGCGTGAGTACGCAAAAGCAAATAAGGTAGATGATGTAAAAGTGAAGCGGAGAAACCTCATGAGTGAAATGAACAAAGAAGGTGATACTAGGATTGAGGAATCACAGAACTATTTGTCCGTGGGGCTGCTGAAGTATAGTACCCCGGCAAAGAACCTGAGAGCAGCAGATGCAGCTGCATCCGAGTTAGAAGGTCTGACGGGAGAAGCCCATCAGAGACAACAAGAGAGGGTCAATGAGTTGGTTCAAATCGTGAACAGGGAAAATGAGGAGGTTCTCAGGGGTAATCCAGAGAGAGATGGGGCCTCCAAGATCGTTCATTCAGCGGTAGGTAACTTGGAGAAATCCACTGGAGCCGCATCGTCTCCTCATGGTGGTCCTATGAGAGAAGAGGTAGTAACCTCGGCCAGGAGGAACAAACAAATAGTCCCATATGTCCCGGCAAGGGCAGGGAAAGGAAAAGAAGTGCAGAGAAATGAGGATCGGCAAAGTGTGAGCCGAGGTGAAGCTGGCCGAGGCAACCGCGACCAAGGCAATGCCGGTCAAGGGAATGTCGTAAACGGCAATGCCGGACACCATAATTCGGCAGGTGCAGGGAAACTGTAGCAACGAAATATACCACGACAAGAGCGCAGTGCCGGCCAAGGTATGCAACAAAGTGCAGCTCCACAAGAGCAAGATAGATACAATGTTGGTGATTCGGAAATGGTGAATGTTTGGTATCCCAGGCTGGACTATCACGTGATAGGGTCAAGATTGGGAAGCAGGAACTTGATGCCTGATGATGCTAGGTTAAAACTAGATCGGCTGTATAGGTCGGCGAAGATTGAGTGTCAAGGTCCTCCGGGTCCAACGTGTTTTGGGCCCCGGATCATGAAGGAACCTCTAGTACCTAACTTCAAGTTACCTAGAGGCACTAAGACATACGACGGCAGCACAAAGCCAGAGGATTGGTTAATTAACTATGCAACAGCTGTAAAAACGCTACAGGCAACTTGAGATGGGCTGTGAGATATGTACCCAGATGCTGGAGGGGCCAACAAGGGTATGGCTAAACAATTTGCACCCGGAAGTATAAACTGATGGATCGATTTTGAGGAAATGTTTGTTAGTAATTTCTCAAGCACGTATCAGAGACCCAACAAGCCACATACCGTAGCAATGTGCAAGAAGAGACCGAATGAGACATACTAGGAGTTCTTAACCCGTTGGTGCATAGTGCAAAACTCATGTGAGGGCGTAATTGAGTCACAGGCCATAGCTTGGTTTGCGCAAGGATGCAGATATGCAAGCATGCTATGGCAAAGGTTGCAAAGGGATATGCCAACTACATTGGCAGAAACAATCCAGATTGCTGATTCGTACGCGTTGGGTGATCCGACTCAACCTAGGCTCATCTCAAATGAGTCAGGCGAGGAGGGCTATCAGTGAGATGGGGCTGGATCATCCCGGAGGAATGATTACCGGGGTAAACGAAGAGATGATATACCGGATTACCGGTACAATTCGCAACAAGTTGCTGCTGTGAATCAAGATCAGCCCAGAGCAGGCAGCAATGGACCCCAAGGAATGATGGCAAGAAAACATGGACGCTAGAGCAGAACAAACAGTGGCAGGAAAGAAGGACCGTCCGAGGTATACTTATGAGGCAATGTTGGATCAGCGTGTAAATTTCACACGCCAAATCTGAGTAACCCAGCGGGTCACACAACCAGGCAGTGTGAGTGGATGCGGAAGATAGAAAAAGGTGGTTCGGGGAATGCTTAGGCACCTCAGAATGATCAACCTCGGCAGGAGTTACCCCGGCAACAATTGCTCTCCGGAGCGAACATGCAACAGTTAATGTTGCCTCCCCCTCCGCCGAGGTATGAAAACCATGAGAGAAGGGATGCAGTGCATCAAGTGGAAGAACAACATCAACCAGATCAAAGGTACGCCAGAAATGAGGGGAGAAATGAGTACATAGAGCATCATCATAGTTACTGCGTGTTCACCAGACGGAAAGAGCTTGGAGCGCCAACACATGGAAGTTAATGCGGTAATGCTAGCGGTGACGAGGTATATGCCTTGGTCGGACCAGGAAATTACCGGGAGCATCAAAGATCATCCCAACCTTATGCCAAGTCCTGGTTCGTATGCGCTAGTACTGGACCCAACATTCATTGGGCCAAACATCAATGTGAGGTTCTCAAAGGTGCTGATCGACAATGGCAGCAGCATAAACATCATGTACTTGGACACGATGCGCAAGTTGGGTATCTCGGAGAACATGCTCCAAGCTACAAGGATAACATTCCATGGCATTGTGCCAGGCATTTCTTGTGAACCAATTGGCAAGGTCCAGGTTGACGTGTTGTTCGGCACGAGAGATAACTGCCGGACTGAGAATTTGGAATTCGAGGTTGTAAATTTCGAGAGCGCATGTCCTTGTCAGAAGGTGGCATATATACACCATATCCTTGGTGGCATATGGTGTATATATGGCATCTAAGAAGCTGGAGGACTATTTTGAGGAGCACCCCATCAAAGTAATATGTGAAGCCCCCATATCCGAGATAATGAGCAACAAGGATGCAAGTGGCCGGATTGCAAAGTGGGAAATTGAGCTAGCTCCTAATGCGCCACAATATGACAGAAGAGAAGCAATCAAGTCTCAGGTTGTGGCTGACTTTTTTTGGATTGGGCCGAGGTGCAATTTGAGCCACCATTGCCAGATCCGACTTACTAGAGAATGCACTTTGACGGGTCAAAAACAAAAACCGGGTTAGGCGCTACAGTTGTGCTTACCTCGCCCAAGAAGGACCAGCTGAAATACGTGTTGCAAATCCACTTCACAGCATCAAATAATGTTGCGGAATATGAGGCACTTGTGCATCGGCTCAAAGTGGCAAAAGAAATTGGGATACGTCGGAACCAATGCTTCGGTGACTCGGATCTTGTAGTCTAGCAAGTCTCCGGACAATGGGATGCTTTGGGTGCAAATATGGCACTGTACATATTTCATGTGCAGAAGATATCAGGGTACTTTAAGGGATGCGAATTTCATCATACACCTCGGTTGGAAAATGAAGCTGCCGACGTATTGTCGAAGCTCGGATCAACCCGACAAGCAATCCCGCTAGGTGTAGCACTAGAGCACCACAGAAAACCCTGTATCAGGCCATCCCTAGAATCCGAGTCAGTTTATATCCCGGCAAATCCGGAATCGAAAGCTGTGCCCATGGACATTGACGTGGGAAGTGGTTCGCTTAACCCAGGGACTGTCTTGGCAAACCCGGGGGCTGTCTCGGCAAACCCGGGGACTGCTTCACAGGACCCGGGGACTGCGAAGCGTGATCTGGTTGAGGTTATGCCGGTGGATCAGATGGAAATGGATGAGGATATGTTCCCAGTGCGAGCTATACCAGCTTGGGCACTGCCCATATTTCAATTCTTGAAAGATGGAACCTTGCCCGCAGAGGAGGTGCTTTCCAGGCAAACTCAGAGGAGAGCAAAAGCATACACGATCATCAATTCCGAGTTATACAAAAGGAGTGTGACAAACGTTCTCCAGCGATGTGTTGACCCGGAAGAAGGGCTAGACATCCTCCGAGATATACATCAGGGGGAATGTGGGCATCATGCCTCGTCCAAAGCCTTGGTAGCAAAAGCTTTCTGTCATGGGTTTTACTGGCCAAGTGCCTTAGAACAAGCAGAAGATCTGGTAAGAAAGTGCAATGGCTGTCAAAGATTTGCTACAAAGACACATATGCTAATGTCAGAGCTCAAGACCATACCAATTACCTGGCCATTTGCCGTATGGTGTTTGGATATGGTTGGCCCCTTCAAACCAGTAAGAGGGAACATGACACACATCTTGGTCATTGTGGCATCCCGCTAAAACCACTAATAGAAAATCGCTGTGTTTTTGTGCATTGCATCGTCATGACCACATGCTCATGTCATCATGCCACATTCCATTTGAGCATCGTTATCATCATGCATATGGTTGCCTCAAACTATTTTATAAAGCCTATATTTGTTTTCTAAATATCCCCCTCGCTATTTCAAATGTAAAACCTTTGGTCCGTCCGGATCTTTTAATTGCCTAAACTATTTTACAAAAAGGCTATTTAAAACTAAATAAAAATGATAAAAACTATTTTTGTTCCGGGGAGGCCGCCACCGGCCAGGCCCAAAAGCCCCAGCTGGCAGCAGCCTACCACCCGGTTGATCCTGACCCTCAAACTAATCTAACAAAACCCTAACTCTAACTAGACAAACCGGACTCTATCCTAAACCTACCCAGCCACCAACTTCCCTAACCACCTACCTCCTGGTCCGCCACCTCCACAGCCACTCCCCACCTCGTCGCAAGCCCACCTACCCCCTGGTTCGATCCCCCACGTCACCTGGTCGCCCCTGCCCTCCCGACACGCCTCCCCACATCACACCCCCGCTCGCCCCCGGTCCCACCCCCACCCCGCAACCCCTCTCTCCTCCCGTGCCTCGCACCAACCCCACTTTTCCCCCCCACGGCGTCCGCCTCCTTCTCTCTCCCCTTCCTCACCTCGCTCGGCCTCCCCCTGGCTCACCATCCCCCATCCACCGCCGCCTCCCTCGATCACCAGCGCCCCCAGGCCCCACCACCTTGACGGCCCTCCTCCGCTGCCTTCCTCGTGTCATGGCCATCCCCTCCGCCACCGGGCCCTCTCCTCCGGGCACCGCGCCTCCCCCTCTGGCCGTCGCCAAGACCGACACCGCTGCCAGAGCCACCGCGAGCCCTCCACCTTCGGTCAGCCTGCCCTCGCAGGGACGCCACCTGCCTCGCCGGCCTTCCCCGCCTCTGCCAGCTCCTCCTCTCCCGCGGTTGACCACCGTCGCCCCCTCCCTCGCGTCCCCGCTGCCCCCTCACCGCTCGGTGCCGCCTCGAACACCGGCCCCCCCTCTATAGGTGCTGAGTCCGTCCGCGTACCCTCGACCGCTACCGCCTCCCTGCAGTACCCTGGTCGCGTTGCTCCCCGCCTCCAGGTCGTCGTGGGCCCCTCGCCGGCCATCCTCGTCAAGCCCTTGCAGTGGCCACCACCTCCTCGCAGGTTCCGCGACCCAACCCCTGCGCCTTCCTCCTTGCCCCGTACTAGAACCACACCCCCCTCCAACTTGTGCACTTGGTCCGTCTGTGGCCTGGTTCCCTCGAAGCTTCGCATGTTCCTGCCCTCGTGTCAGTGTTGTTGTGTGTTGGTGAATGTGGTGTGGGGCTGCTCAAGTCTAACTGAAGACCGTGTGTTTCCCCAAGTTCCTCGCAAGATCTTCGTGGCCGCCAAGTAATCTCTACCGAGAGGAACGCCTTGTCTAGACTTTGTCGCATCAACATGTTTTTTATCCTCGGCGCGCACGACATTTGGACAAGGAGCACCAAGGGCAAATCCGATTAACCGCCGGCGCCGAACCCAAGACCGATACCGACACCGAGAACTTCTACAAGGACGCCAAGTATTCATTCCGAGCCCGAAGCCGAGAACCCCGACAAGATCTTCCGAGTACCCCTAGGACTCCGGCATGGTGCGACAAGTACTTCTACCCGAGCATAAGACCGGTCGGAATGCCAAGATCTCCTCCGCGAAACGACAAGACCGTCGACATGACCCGAAGACCGTGGATGCGACAAGATCATCTCTCGGACGCCAAGTTCTTCGGCCCCGGAAAAACCGACGACCCGACCAAGACCCGAAGACCGAACCCTGGCGCGCCAAGTTCTTCGACCCCGAGGACCGATCCATCGGATGCGACAAGTACTCCTTCCCGGATGCGAGGACCCCGAGGACCCCGAAGACCGCCAAGATCGCCACCGGAACGCCAAATTCTTCATCCCGAACGCCAAGACCGACCCGACACGCGGACCCAACAAGATCTTCGCCACGACAAGATCGACACCGACCAGGGCGAATCCGATGTGCCCCCGATGCCAAACCAAGTGCTTCTTCCCGAAACGCCAAGCTCTCCTTCCGTTGTCCGAGAACGATCCCGATTCCGTCCCCCGATCTCGTCCAACCCTGTCGAACCCCGAACCCCCCCAGAGCCCAAGATCTTCCGAACCCAGATGTGTGACCCTAAGCCCCTATTTTTATAATATGGCATTGCTATCTATCGCATATTAAATTGTTCATGCGTGCATACTTGTTTGTGGTTTGGGGGCATTATGCCGATTCACCTCATAATTCAATATGGAGTCCATATGCGGGATACTTTTGTCTTATTCCAGGCTCCATTTAAATTTGTGTAGCGAACCGATGACCTATTTTTCCCTGCTAAGACAACATTTAATTTTCGGGGTAGATAAATAACTTGAACATATTACTTAATTGTCGGGACCCCGGTTCCGCTTAATATCGCCTAATTGCACCGCATCTGCATCATATCATAATCATGCCGATTCTTCTGCCGTAGCATTAAATATTGCATCCGGTGTTTCTTCTAGTGTTTGCTTCTTCGCGGACTAGGCCGATGAGTGGATGCGAGTATCGACAAGTTCTCCGGATATGATCCTTCGGTCGTGTTTCCCAGGCGAGCATCTCTCCCCCTTCTACCTATTTTGCATTTATAGTCTTTACTTCCTCCTGTTGATCTAATGCTATCTATGTCGCGAGCCCGTACCCCAGTTATATCCCGTGCAACCTCTATATTGCCTTGGACACCTCCTATTACCTGTGTTTGGTAGATAGCTGGCCTTGCGAGTCGTAGTTGCTTGCTCAAGTGCGATCTCGTGTTGTCAAGTACCACAGTTGTTGGAATGCTAGCAGATGTTGATGGTGGAGATGATCATGACTTTAAATACAACTATTAAAATGCTAGATATAACTTGGTTCTTCCACGCTCACTTGTGTCCCGTAGGACCCTGAGTACTTGATACTCTGTTCCTTGATTTTTCGCACTATCCACATCCGGGAGGCCTTATCAACCCCCCTGAGCCAGAGCTTGATTCATTTCTATTTCTTGGGGCCACAAACTAGTTTGGGGTTTTATTTACTATCCTGTACTTATGCCATGTTTATTGTTTATTTAAGATTGTGCATGGAGCACCTGTACTGTCTAGGATCGCGGAGTGTTTTCACGGTATCGACAAGCCCAGTCACACTTTCGGGTTCCCAGTCGTTTACAGCCATTGAAGCAAACCCTGGGTCCGCTCCGGAGCCGGCCAACTTCGTTGCGGGTAGCTTAGTGGGGTGGCCCCCTGAAATATTTTATGAATCCTATAATCGCTTTGTCGTGAATGCCTCGTTGGGTTTTGAGTTGGTTTTTCCGAGGTTGATCGAGTGTGTGTTGCTATTTGTGCACTCCTGCAGGGTAAAACTTTCTGAAAGTCGTGTCCGCGGTTATGGACGACTTGGAGCACAGTATCTTGATCATAGACAAGCATAACTAAAGCAGTGCTATTAATTTGACTTAAAATGTGAGTAGTAATACGATTCAAATACAATGGAATGGATAATAAAGATGCCAACAACTGGTGGATCTGTGGTGATCCGTGTCATACTTTACCTGCCTAGTAAGTATTGCAACTCCAATGGAATGTGATAAAAGTAGCAACAACTGCTGGGTTTTGGGATTCCTCTGGAAAATTATATCTGACTAGTAAATGTTCCAACTACAACGGAATGGTGATTAAAACTGCCCACTTCTTATGCTATCAGGATGACTCATGCTATCTATATCTGACTAGTAAATGCTACAACTAAAATGGAATGAGTAAAACTGCCAACTGTGTGAGTTCCTTGGCCCGACTTCCTTGTTTCGTCTCGAGGGGGAAATACCAGGATGGGTATGTTTGGTGTTAGTCTCAAGTAGGATCCGAATAGGTCTTTCTTATCCATCTCTAATAGCCGCCATTTCTACTGAGTCTCTATGGGTTGTTTAATGTTGCTGCGCTGCCGCTTCAGTCCACCATACCTATGTAGGCGAGAGCCGCCGAATTCTAGCCTCACCGTGTACTGGCCTTAGTACTGACGCTACTCTTTTTCCTTTGCCCTTTGTCGGCACCCCTTTTGTTTTAGCAGGTTTGAGATTGACGTCGTTAGCAGGGTTACCCTTCCGGCTTGGCCTGGGCAGGGTTACGGACACCATTGGTTATTCTTCAGGGCTCTTAGCCCCATTTGCATATTGTCCGTAGTCGGACGCTCTATCGTTTTCAAGGTGATTTGGATCTTTGTATTATATATTTGTATTCTTGACTCGATGAGTCGCTGTTGTATATATATCTGTTCTGTGGGTCCCATCGAGGACTGTTGTGTAATGGTATTACTTTGTTTTCCACCTGCACAAAAGTGCCTGGTGGGCGTCCTTGAATCGTTTCTATGCGGGTTTGGCGGAAAGGGCTAAAACTTGCATAGGGCCGATTTGAGGGTCTTGCAATCATGGTTGACAAATTTACAAAATGGATTGAAGTAAAGCCAATAAGGAAATGTGATGGAGCTACCGCCGTGACATTCCTCAAAGATATCATCTTAATATACGGTTATCCTCACAGTATCATAACAGATAATGGCACAAATTTTGCTGAAGGAGCATCTGCGCGATTCTACCGAGATAAGAAGATCCGGCTAGACCTAGCCTCGGTAGCTCACCCCGCATCGAACGGACAAGTGGAAAGATCCAACGGATTGGTATTGTCCGGGATAAAACCCCGGCTCATTGATCCGGTGCAAAGATCAGCGAGGTGCTGGATAGAAGAACTACCAGCAATACTGTGGAGTTTAAGAACGACTCCGAACCGACCAACAGGCTATAGGCCATTCTTTCTGGTATATGGGGCAGAAGCTGTATTACCAGCCGACATAGAGCATGACTCGCCTAGGATCACCCAATACACAGAAGCCGAAGTGCAAGAAGCCCGGCAAAATGATGTTGATCTGCTGGAAGAAGCGAGAGAATTGGCATTATCCAGATCTGCCATATATCAGCAAAATCTCCGACGCTATCATAGCCAAAAAGTAAACCCCCGAATTTTCCGGGAAGGTGATCTGGTACTCCGGTTGGTACAACGTACTGCTGGCATGCACAAGTTATCCTCCCCATGGGAAGGGCCTTTCATTGTGAGCAAAGCATTGCACAATGATTCTTATTATCTTATCAATGCAAAACCACAAGAGAAGAACAAGGCGGACAGGTCCGGCAAGGAATCTAAGCGTCCATGGAATGTAGCTCTACTTCGTCCTTTCTACACTTAGAAAAGAAGTGTATGTATCCGAGTCTCTCATGTGTCGGTATGTATGCCGACAATGAGCTTATTAATGAAATGTTGGCACCTCGAGCAGTAACTCGGGGACTGCCTTAATAATATTTGTTGTCTTCTGTATTTATTATTTATATGTCGGCTAGCGTAAGTTCCTTCTACCTAAGCCGGATTAGTAGTGTGTGAGCACCAAAAACCCAACAAGATTTGGCTTCATGGCAAGCAAGAGAACAAGTTTGGAATTGCGTAGCTCATCAAAAACGACTAAGGAAAGGAACTTAATCGAGCCGACGTTTGTTTTTCGGACTAACCTTATGCTTAATTTATATTTACTATGCTGAATTATTTTGAGCTAATTCAAAAGTTTCCAAGTATTGTTAAGTCAATTTTTGAAACTCGGACTCGTAAGTGATAAAACCGAACCAAGGTGGACACGAGCCGAGCCAAGAAATTGGAGAAACAAGAAAATGAAACTCGGGGACTACGCCCAAGTTAATCCGGCATAAAACTTAGTAGCAAAATATAACTTGTGTGCTTAATACAATTGCACCCGGCATACCGGGGATCTGATAAACTTCATAAGTGTTTTCAATCAAGGGGTAGCAGGAGGAGTAAATTTGGCGCCAGCAGGTGCAGCTCCAGCCTCGACTTCAACATCATCTTCGCCTTCCTCGACGTTCGAGGCTTCGTCCTCTTTGTCATCACCCGAATCATCTTCGGCATTTTCTTCATTGGCGGCTCCAAGGAAGCTTGTTCCCTCATTCCATTGATGGATGGGGGCATACTGAATGAGGTAATGGGCACAAGCCTTCCGCCGAGCTATCCAATCTGGGTCATTGGACCACCTTGATCTGGTGCACATCCGCTCAAGAAGATTGAGGTTGATTTTCTTATACCACGTAAGCACGTAGTGGAGAACGGTTTCAGCTCCGGCGCGACCGGCGGATTCCCTCCAAAGGTCTAGTTGGGTTTCGCACTCCATTAACTTGGCAACAAGAGTTGCGGCCCCCTCCAGAGTGTCTTCATCAGGCCAAAAGTCATTGAAGATCTGGATTGCCACATCCAGGATATCCTGGCCATAGTTCCTCACAATTCGACACGTGAAGACAAGCTGACAAGCCAGTCCTCCATGTCATAGGAAATCTCTTTAGCGCCAGGAACAATTGGAGTACCCCTCTTCTAGCGGAACTTGGGAACAGCAGTAGTCGCAATGGCATTGCCCTCCGGAAATTTGTCTGAAAAAACAAGACAAGTGAAATAAGTAAAGGAGGTTGACCCGAAGAGATTCCTGCCAGCTGAAGAAAAAGAACTTACGAGAGATATGGCTATGGATCTGGGTCAGGTCCTTGGTGCAATTATCACGCCTCTCCCGGAGTTGTGCAAGCTCAGCATTCACTGACTCAAGCTTAACGTCGGCCTCCTTAAGCAGTTCCTGGTCCTTGGCGATCTGGAGGTTGAGGCGTTGTCGCTCTTCAGTGAAATTCTGGCCAGCTTTATCAAGTTCGGATTGGTGGAGCGCCTTGAGTTTTTTCATGTCTACCTTAAGCTTGGCAATCTCTTCATCTTTGGTCTGGAGGAGGGCAAGCTCGTCATATTTCTTCTTGAGTTCGGCCTGGTGCTGCCCTGCTTGTTCGAGAAAATGCAGCATCATATCAGGCACGGGCACACTATCTTCAAGAGATGCTAAAACAGTTTGTTGACCCGGCAAAGCCGAGGTATGAATATTTGCCGAGCCAAGGAGAAAAGGAGATAAAGCCCGGAGGAAGATTAAGCAAAAATGACTTACCCTTTATCTGCTCCAAGTTCTTCCTCGTGATGGTGTTCTTGGCCTCCACTCTAGCTGCGAAATCCAAATGATGGATTAGTTCGGTGGAAAAAGACAAAGAGAAATGGAAAAATGCCAAGGAGAAAACTTACCCCTTTTCTCGTATTCGGCGAGAATCGTAGTATGTTTCTCACGCAACATCTTGTGACTATCCAAGAGACGCTGAAACTCAGCGCTCCGGGGATTGGTGGTCACCTTAAAAGAGTAAAAAGGGATAGCTTAGCCATGTGCGTATTTGAAGTGTAGAAAATCCGGGCCAAGTGGAACTTAACCCGGCTCTAGGTGTGTGCATATTCGAAGTGTACAAAATCTGGGCCAAGTGGAACTTAACCCGGCTCTAGGTGTGTGCATATTCGAATTTTGCAAAATCCAGGCCAAGTGGAACTTAACCCGGCTCTAGGTGTGTGCATATTCGAAGTGTACCAAATCCGGGCCAAGTGGAAATCAACCCGTCTCTAGGTGTGTGCATATTTGAAGTGTGCAAAATCCAGGCCAAGTGGAACTTAACCCGGCTCTAGGTGTGTGCATATTCGAAGTGTACAAAATCTGGGCCAAGTGGAACTTAACCCGGCTCTAGGTGTGTGCATATTCGAAGTTACTAAGGAGGTACACTAATTCTTGAAGGAGCATCCAGCCGAGTAACAAGTTACTCCCCTGGAGGCTCGAGGACTAATGGTTATATCACTAATATCTATACATGCTAAGGAAAAGGCGAAGTAACATACCTCCATCATCCGACCTGCAAGGTTGATTACCTTAGCAGCGATGTTCATTTGTGCAGCAAACTCGGCGGGCCCGAATTTCTAGGGGAGATCGTCATTGTGGACGAACTCCGCCTTGTTCTAGTTGTTTACGAACTCGATCAGAGGATAACATTCGCCGCTAAGCATGTGGGGCGCCACCAGACCCTTAGCATGGGCTTCCCTCCTTTCAACCTGGGCAACAACAGGGCTGGTGTGTAAGACGAGTTGCGCATCAGCTGACCCGGCAGAGGTGTGCGTTGTGGGTGGGGTCTTCTTCGAAAGCATGGACGCAAGTGTATGCTGTCCAGCCTCGATAGATGTTGCCTTGATAGTGTTAGGAGCCTTTTTTCCCTTGGGCTGCTGCTGAGAGGTTGAAGTTGCTGCGGCGGATTTGCCCGTGGGAGCTGCCTTAGTGCTAACCTTGGTGCTGCTGGTGCCTTGTGTTGTTGCTGCTGGCGCTGGAGCTGATGTTGGTGCTGGTGTTGGTTTTGGCGGAGGCGCGGTAGATACCTCGGCGGTGGCTGGAGCAACCGCTGCCTCGGTAGAGCTGCTTCCCCCTGTTCCGAGGTTACCCTCTTCTTGACGAGGTGGGCTAGAACCCAGAGCAGCCGCTGAGCCCTCCTAAATGGGGCTCATGTTGGGTCCGCAGCATAGAAAACAAAAAATTTCCTATGGTGAGAACTACACGCCAAGATCTATCTACTAGGTACAAAGCAACGGGTGGACATACATCCAACGAGAACTTACCCTCAAAGACAACAAGTTTTGTTAATGAGTAGGAACTCGTGGTTGATGTAGTCGTACACTTGCCGATCTCAAGATCGTGAGGAAGTCCAGCAGGTCCGGCTCCAGCACGTCCATCAGATCCAGCTCCAGCACCACCAAGTCTAGCACCGCAAAGCAGCGGTGCATCCGTGATCGCACACACATCTGGTACCCCGACAACCTCCGTCCCTCGCTCCAGCAAAGCAGCGGAAGCAGCAACTCCTTTCCAGATAAAGAATACTAGAGGGGGAGAGAGATCCTTCACAAGGAGGTGTGTTTGAGAAGTGAGGAGAGGGTGGCCTTTTATAGGAGGAGGGGGGGTCCCCTCCTTCATGGCCGGCGCATGGAGTAGGTGTCTCTTCACCTCCTCCATTCATGTGGTGGTAACCCCTCCACATTAAAATGCCTCTTCACATTCCCTTTTAAAGTCTCCACTTTAAATGCATTAAATTTCTCCAAATTGAATGCTCTCTCATTTAATAAAACTCTTTTATTAATTTTTATTTAGAATTTTGTTAATTACTTTAATTAACAAACATTCACATAAAACCCCCTTCAACATTTCAATATTACATGCAGAACCAATTTCAGCAATTTCACCCGAAACAGTTTCGGTGTATATTGAAATAATTCCAGCGCTTTCTTAAATCTTTATCTGAAACATATTTGCTCCAAATGGTGTCGGTATCCCTTAAGTGTGTCACCCTACGGTTCGCGAATAATGCAGACATGATCAAGACCCCTCTCCAATCAATAATCAGCAGCGGGACCTGGAGATCCGTACTGACTCCTACACATTCAACGATGACTTCTGTGATCGTGGGAACCATTAATGCTTGTAACTAAATCCCTTTGTCTCGCGATATATTACATGTCTGAGATTCGATCATCGGTATCTCCATACCTAGTTGGATCTCGTTACGGACATGCACTCTTTTCTCGTTCCCGTGATATAACATTCTAGTGATCACATCACTTGCTTGCAAGCTATCTTTATGTGATATCACCGAGAGGGCCAAGAGTATATCTATCTGTCATCAGGATTGACAAATTCCACTCTTGATCCATGAGCCTCAATATAACACCTTCGTAGCACTGAACCCATCTTTATAGTCACCCTATTACGGTGTGACGTTTGATGTTATCAAGATACTCTTCCGGAGTTAGCAATTAACATGATCTCATGGTCTAAGGATAAAGATTACTTCGTATAGTGTTATAGCAATATAAACATAATGACTTTGATCATAATGCTATACTTCGGATGAATGTTCATCACATCATTCCACCAATGTTGTGACCTCGTTATTAACAACATCCAATGTCCATGATCAGGAAACCTTGATCATCTTGTTAATCAACGAGCTAGTCTATAAGAGAGGCATAACTAGGAACCCTTTTTGTTTATTAAACACACATGTATTGACGTTTCTGATCAATAAAATTATAGCATGTAAAATAAACATTTATCATAAATATGGAATAAGAAAATAACCACTTTATTATTTTCTCTGGGGCATATTCCCTTCAGTCTCCTACTTGCACTAGAGTCAATAATCTAGTTTAAAAAACATTGCGTATTGAACACCTATGGCTTTCTGGTGTTGCATATACGCTATTACTAGTGGCTAACATAATCTCCGGATCTGACAGTTTCAGGTCCGTGTGTATTTGCATGTCTTTGCGTCTCTACGCATCACTCATTCTCAAATGAGATGGCATTGTATAAATTTGGTCCTTTGGTTAGACCTTTAGTTCGTTCCGATTAAAATATGTTGATATTATTGTCACACAATATATCTTCATAGTATTAGCCCACTTTGAACCACACCTAGTTTGATAACAAACTACTTAACACAAATGCCCTCCTATGCTGCTACTATAGCAGTCATATACTTAGCCTTTTGTTGTAGTATCCGTCACAATGTCTCAACTTTTGAACTCATCCAAATCCATCATGGAACATCCTTTCCATTACATTGTGCCACCCATAGTCTAAATTGGGATAAATTTAATTTGTATCTTGTGACAAAACTAGTATCAATGTAACACTTTACAATGAACTACCTTTAACTATTTGTCACTTATACATTATATATTCTTAGTTCTTCCAAAGCTCATAAGAATATATTTACTATCGTCCAATGATCATCTCATGAATCATTCTGGTATGTGCTCATAACATTTAGAGCATAGCACATTCTAGATATATACATATCATGGTATAATTGATCAAAATCTTCATGTGATTTTACTTACCACGTGTTGAAACACTTGAATTTTGATACAATCCGTTCCATGCAGCAAGAACCTTTCTTGTTGTTTCCATATTGAACCCTTTCAATATCTCATATATGTATGTCTGGCACAACCATATTAGCGCCTTAATCTATCCATATAGATATTGATGCCTAATATTCCGATTTTGCCCAAGTCTTTCATCGAAATCTTATTTTAATGAAATTCTTAACCTGTGTCAATACAAGATACATCATTTCCAATCAACAATATGTCCTCTACATAATGTATTAGAAATATGTCTCAGCGCTCCCACTTAATTTCTTGCAAATGCAAGCATCTTCATCATCTCCGATGAATTTAACCTCTTTTAACAGTTTCATCATGGTGAAGATTCCAACTCTGCTATGCTTAATTCAACTATTGAAGTTTGCATGCCCTTTTAGCACCCTTTGAATTAACAAAAACCCTTCGAACCGTGTCATGTACACGTCCTAGGTAACCATTCTATTAGAAGAACCTTGTTTTGTTTATTCAACTACCATATACCAAATTATATGTAGTGGTTGCTACATTAACCCGTCAAGACTAAATATCGTTATGAAAGATAAAATCTTGTCATAGTCAACTCCTTGAACATTGCCGTAAACTTCTTTCTGACATGTCGACTATTTCATAGATGTTAAACATCCATGTCTATTCCTTTATAGATCCAAACACAACCGATATGCTTCATGCCTTTCCGGAGGGTCTTCCAAGTTCAGAAACTTGATTTCTCGTGTATGGATACAATCGCGGATTCTATGACTTCTAGTCATTTTATGGAGTCAGGGCTCATCATCGCTTCTTTTCATGTAGTCGGTTCATCATTGTCAAAACAATAATGACTTGCTTATCAAATCTTACTATTTGATTCTTACCAACCCACATGGTTCTATAGGAACTCTAATCTCCGAGATCACACCTTTTGTAATCACGAGAGCCATGAGCATTGTGGCCGCCAGCGGGACACTTTCCGGGGCTGCGCTACTTAGCACATATAGCTAAGGTTCAACAACCTTATCAAAGTTCTATTGTCCTCCCACTTAACTTTTCACGAAAAATTCCTTCTCAAGAAACTTGACGTTCCAAGTAACAAACTCTTTTGTCCCCGGTGTTATGGAGAAATTCCCAACAAATTATTTGGGATAACCTACAAAGACGTGCTTATCCTACTTTGGTTGTAAACATTTTACTTATGCATAGCATACCAAATTTTAAGAAAAGACAATTCAGGTTTTATCCTAAACCATAACTCATATGGTGTCATTTCAATGGATCACGATGGTGCTCTTTTCAGTGTAAAAGCGGTAGTCTCTAAGGCTTCAATCCTTAAAACATAATGGCAGTTTAATAAATGACACCTTTGATCTAACCATGTCAAACATGGTTTGATTTCATCTCTCGAACATACCATACTCCTGTGGTTTATCGGGAAATCCAAATTCATGGAACAATTCCTCAAATCTTAGGTGTTTTGCTAAACATGTAACTCAAATATCTTCCTTTATGATCGAATCATAAACTCTTTATTTTCTTGTTACAATGATTTTCCACTTCATCTTGAAAGTCTATGAACAACTTTCAAATGTTTCATACTTCTTCCTTATTAAGTAAATATACAGATATATTCACTCAAATTTTCAAAGAAAGCATATGAAGCAAAAAGATCCATCGCATATGGCTACACATAATGGACTATGCACATCAGCATGCACAATTTCCAATAAGCTAGTCATCCGTTCCTCTCTAGCCTATGGACGGAGTTTCAATTATCTCGAGGAAAGTCTCACATGCATCAATTGATCAATATCAAAGACTCCAAAAATTCATCAACATGGAGTTTCTTCATGTTTTCTTTCCAATATAATCTAAACAGCGATGTCACTTCATAAGTGATCTTTTAATCATTTGTCTTGCGACATTTTAGCAATAGTGTTTATGGATGTGATTTCTCCCACTAGACTTGTAAAAGTTCATCCATCCTTTATGGAATACGGTAATTATTTGAACAACCATTGTTCTCGTAATACCGGAACAAAATAACAATTATTAAAACAAATCTTGCAGGCTAGGTTTGACGACAACGAAAAAGCACAATAACACTTTATTTGTTTTCGATGATCATCATCACTTATTCTCTTGCTAGTTACTTAGGCCATTGCAGTTCATGAATTGCGTTGTCCTGTATGACACTTCATACCAACCAATTCGGTATCCAATACCTAAGAACCACATTGTTTAATAAGCAAGGAATATAACCATAACATGTATATCTTCTATATACCCAAGTTGGACATCTCTAACCTTTTATTTTCTACCAAATATTTTATAGATTCTCTTTCAGCAATTTCTTTTCTTTTAAAAGAATCTATCAACATCAATAGTGGTGTCATCAACATGACACATGGTACAAAGCTTGTATATAGTCAAATACTAATACCTTGGACTTGCACTTTGAAGTGGATCACCATCATCAAATGTTTGGCATTCTTTCAAAAAGCCATTCTTTAGTAATCTATTAGTGTAGTAAACATTTTACTTACATCTTCTATTCAGCCTTATCATGACAACTTTCATGATCAAGCTACTATAGCCTATAAGGAAGAATCGCGAGTATAATATTAGTTCCCAAAACCTTTTTGGTAGATTCGGATGCCTAGCATCTCCAACCTTCACAAATTCTCATACAACATGAGAACATGTATTTTGCTAAATTATACTCTATCATAATGCAACCAAAAACATTGTTTCAGATATCACAATATCTTTCACACATGATGGTTTCTGAAACAATTTTCAGCTCCAATATAATCTTGATATTAAAACAACTTTTGAATATCAATAATCATGGAGGCAAACATGATACTTTAGATACTAACATTGGAATTCTTACTCTTGATTTAATACTACTTATTAAACTTCATGGAGTAAATAGAGTTTGCTGAAAGTTTGCAATAGGACTTATAAACTTTAAATTGACTTTCAAAACAATACGATACCAGTTCGTAAAGTAAATATCCACAATTCTATAGTTCTATTATCTCAAATAAAAAACTAAGCATAAGGTAGAAAACAAATGCCAATGACTACAACAAACTATGCAAATTCACTTTGATTTAATTTATGACAAATTTGGTTCGACTAATCCAAATTAGAAATGAACTCCCACTCAAAAACGACATCCCTCGTGTCTTTTCCGTGATTACATGAACCAAATCCACTACACCAAGTCCGATCATCACGTGAGTTGATGTAGCTTCAAAGGCGAACATCTATATGGGCATCATATCAACTGTATGACTCATGCTTAACCTTTCGGTCCGTGTTCCGAGGCCATGTCTGTACATGCTAGGCTCTCCAAGTAAGAACCTTAGTACTCGCATGTGTAAAACTGTCTTACACCCGTTTGT
Source organism: Avena eriantha (assembly GCA_910589775.1). Lineage (NCBI taxonomy): Eukaryota > Viridiplantae > Streptophyta > Magnoliopsida > Poales > Poaceae > Avena > Avena eriantha. Next base: position 324,339,052 of record OU342742.1, read on the forward strand.
ATGAAAGCCTAGAGTCGAGTACACCCGATCATCACATGATGTCTCGAAATACAATCCACAAAACGATGCATACTTAAGGAAGAACACATTTTTATCTTGATATATAAATGAGGGATCATCTTACAATGCTACAGAAAGCGCCAAACTAGCAGTATAAGATGCTAACATCTAATGTGTAAAGTGAGATGATATGGTCCATGCATTTGATCTCTATCAGTTGCATCGTGGTATGATCTCTATCCTTCCTTTGTGTGTAAGGCCAAGGTCTATGGAACTTACACGTTGAGTGTGTTGTAAGAGTATCTATCATACATCTACTTACAAAAATACCATATCAAGACACTAGCCCAACAACGATCTAAACTAAACGCCTCTAATTTATCAATTGCAAGTTTTACGTGGCTTAGGGCTTTCGGAGATAGAACCGTTCTTACCTACGAACATGAACCACAACAAGGATAACCAAGTTATTAGCAACTCGTTGTAAATCAGATATTGACTATAGTAGGAGAGACAGACACCCACCAGCCACTTATGCAAAACAAGTTGCATGTCAGTCGTGGAACCGGTCTCATGTACGATGACATGTAAGGTTGGTCCGGGCCGCTTCATCCCACTATGCCACCAAATCCAAAATACATAGAAGATGCAATAACATGATCATCATCGCCCACATATAAACATATGTGTACTAATCGTGCAAAGAACCTACGCGTAGATCAGGCTCTGATACCACTGTTGCGTCCACAACATAGAAAACAAAAAATTTCCTACGGTGTGAACTACACGCCAAGATCTATCTACTAGGTACAAAGCAACGGGTGGACATAGATCCGACGAGAACTTACCCTCGAAGACAATGAGTTTTGTTAACGAGTAGGAACTCGTGGTTGATGTAGTCGTACCGTTGCCGATCTCAAGATCGTGAGGAAGTCCAGCAGGTCCGGCTCCAGCACGTCCATCAGATCCAGCTCCAGCACCACCAAGTCCAGCACCACAAAGCAGCGGTGCATCCATGATCGCACACACATCCGGTACACTAACAACCTCCGTCCCTCGCTCTAGCAAAGCAGCAGAAGCAGCAACTCCTTTCCAGATAAAGCCACCGAGAACATGTATCTCGCTAATCCGAGACCATGGGGAAATAATACTAGAGGGGTTGAGAAATCCTTCACAAGGAGGTGTGTTTGAGAAGTGAGGAGAGGGTGGCCTTTTATAAGAGGAGGGGGGGTGCCCCTCCTTCATGGCCGAGGCATGGAGGAGGTGTCTCTTCACCTCCTCCATTCATGTGGTGGTAACCCCTCCACATTAAAATGCCTCTTCACATTGCCTTTTAAAGTCTCCACTTTAAATGCATTAAATTTCTCCAAATTTAATGCTCTCTCATTTAATAAAACTCTTTTATTAATTTTTATTCAGAAATTTGTTAATTACTTTAATTAACAAACATTCACATAAAACCCCCTTCAACATTTCAATATTACATGCATAACCAATTTCAGCAATTTCACCCGAAACAGTTTCGGTGTCTATTCAAATAATTACAGCGCTTTCTTAAATCTTTATCTGGAACATATTTGCTCCAAATGGTGTCGGTATCCCTTAAGTGTGTCACCCTACGGTTCACGAATAATGCAGACATGATCGAGACCCCTCTCCGATCAATAATCAGCAGCGGGACCTAGAGATCCGTACTGACTCCTACACATTCAACGATGACTTCTGTGACCGTGAGAATCTTTAACGCTTGTAACTAAATCCCTTTGTCTCGCGATATATTACATGTCCGAGATTCGATCATCGGTATCTCCATACCTAGTTTGATCTCGTTACCGACATGCACTCTTTTCTCGTTCCCGTGATATAACATTCTAGTGATCACATCACTTGCTTGCAAGGCTATCTTAATGTGATATCACCGAGAGGGCCCAGAGTATATCTATCCGTCATCGGGATTGAAAATTCCACTCTTGATCCATGAGCCTCAACATAACACCTTCGTAGCATTGAACCCATCTTTGTAGTCACCCTATTACGGTGTGACGTTTGATGTTATCAAGATACTCTTCCGGTGTTAGCAATTACCATGATCTCATGGTCTAAGGATAAAGATTACTTCGTATAGTGTTATAGCAATATAAACATAATGACTTTGATCGTAATGCTATACTTCGGATGAATGTTCATCACATCATTCCACCAATGTTGTGACCTCATTATTAACAACATCCAATGTCCATGATCAGGAAACCTTGATCATCTTGTTAATCAACGAGCTAGTCTATAAGAGAGGCATAACTAGGAACCCTTTTTGTTTATTAAACACACATGTATTGATGTTTCCGATCAATACAACTATAGCATGTAAAATAAACATTTATCATAAACATGGAATAAGATAATAACCACTTTATTATTGCCTCTCAGGCATATTCCCTTCAGCTCAACGGGCGTGAATCGTCGCCACGAGGGGGAGAAAGGCTATGTCGGAGCGGTGAGGCAATGCCGGATCCACTCTGAGGAACCTCCACCGTGGCCCTGCCAAATGAGATCATGAATGATGAGATACTATAACAAAGAAAGAACAAATAAATAGCAAAGTGGGAAGTGACTTACTCATCTGAGGTCAAAGGCTCTTTGGGCTTGCGAGCTCTCCGGGCTACGGCCTTAGTCATGGACTTGGTGGCATCTTTGTCTGCGGACTTCTTTCGCCTTTTGGTAGGCTTAGAAGGCCCGGAGGAAGAAGCAGATGCGGCCCCCCTCTTCTTCGGCGCGACCAGGAGAGGCTCACTCGTGGCAAGGGGATGATCTTCATGGATCTGCCCACCGGGGTCAGCTGATGCCGGAAATGCCTAAGAAAGGGGGACATAATCAAATGTCTCCATCACCTCAACGTCCGAATCATCTTCATCGTCAGGCCAATCTCTAATGGAAGAGAATTTACCGGTGTGTCGCTTGGTCGCATCAAGGAACGGAAAGAACATCTCCTGATCTGGCTCCTCCTCGTCCGAGGTATCTCGATCAGGCACCCACTTGAGAGAAGGGTTGGTGCCATCCTCAAGGGTTTGCTAAAGAACCATCTAAGAGAAGGAAAAGGCAAGGGGATCAAACCCACAACAAAATCCGACATATGATGTAACTCGGGAAAGGATTGAGGCACGAGACTTACCGCGGGAGGAAGCCTATCTCAGCAGAAGTGCTCGATCCCCCACACCCACTCAGCAGAGAAGTTCTTGTTGGTGGTAAAGAGGGCCTTGACCCGGCGGTAAATTTTAGTGTTGCTCAACTCGAATGAGGAGGTTCGGTTGGGGTCACGACGCCAGCTCATGTGGCAAAGTTTATGCGTGCGTTTCTGGAGGGGGAGATCCGGTTGCGGATGAAGCTGATCATTGCCCCCTTGTTGCGCAATCCCTGATCCTGTAGCTCCTGGAACCGTTTGTTGACTTGGTTCGCCAGGACAGTCAGTTTCTTGGGGACCTTGTCCCATAGATCCGGATTAGGAGGACCCAGAGCATAGGGGCGCAGCTGGATCAGATCTTCATCCGTGCCATTTCTGACATAGAAGAAGGTTCGGGCCCAGCCCTTGCAGGAGTCAAGCCCCGTGACTCGGGGGAAGATGGACTGTTTCCGAGGAGAGATAGAAGTTGCGCCGAACTGCGTGAGTTGCTTATCCTCCGGGTCAAGCTCTCTATTCGGAATTACATTCCAGCGGAGACCGAAAAACCAGATCCAGAGCTCCTTGGTGGGCCATAATCCGGCGTAGCCCTCGATGGTGGAAGCAAAAGCAGAGAGGGAAGTGATGACGTTAGCCGGAAGATGATGCGGCTGAAGCTCGTAGGTGTTGAGCCAGTCATGCAAAAAGTTGCTGACAGGGAGGCTGAAACCACGTTGGAGAGGAATACTACGAACTCACCCGGATTGGGTGAGGGAGCAAGTTCCTCGGTGGCGAGGTGGGCAATGACGCCCTCCGGGATACGCCAGGTGCGGTACAACCAATCGAGGTCGTCCTGGCACACCCAGGACCTAGCCCAAGCGCCGCGGTTGGCGTTCCCCGCTTCCTCCTCCATTTCCTGCTCCGCGATGGCAAGTTCCTCATTTGTCATCTCTAAATCGCTGTCCTCACTAGCCCTAACGGTGGTGGGGGTCAGTGGCCTAGACTGATGCGGACACGTGGCAGAGGAGATGCGCGGGAGGGGCGGCGACGCTGGCGCGTGAGGGACGGTGCAGCGGCGGCGCGGCTAAGCAAGTGTTGCGGCGCCGGCGGCGCTGTCGCTAGAGAGGAAGAGGAAGAAGAAGAGGCAGAGGGGCACTAAGGTGGGGAAAAGACCCAAGGGGCGCGCCCCTCCCCTATTTAACCACGCCCCAGAGGGGTAGTGGGATCGTGTTGTGCGGACGGGCCACACGGTTTGGCCGTGTATGACCCGGATCAACCAATCAGAAACGAGCCACAGGAAGGGACACAGGGCGCAACAAATCCCACAACTTGAAGTTATGATACAGTTAATGAGGAGACAGACATGATATGACATGCGCAATAGTAATTTCTGACAATAACTGCGGCGGTAACTGGCACAGGCCCTTAAAATGAGGCAAAGTAATGATTACCCTCCACGTGAGGAAGCGTACAAGAGAAGGAAGAGTGACTCGGATGAGTATGAGGTGACCCGGCCAGCGAGTGAAAGCTCGGAATGTGCCAATGGAAAGTAAACCTGTGGAATCCGAGATAGGATGTAACTCGGAAGAAGGAGCAAAAGGCTCGGTAAAATTGAACCTGATGTGGCATTAGCAGCTAAGGCAGCTAAGACTGCCCCAGCTTCGGGGACTAATGTTAGGTGGATACCCCCGGGTAGGGTCAGGCCAGGGTATAAAGGCCGAGTTAGCCGAGGTATGGCAAGGTCAAAGCAAGTGCTGGCCGAGTCACCTCAAGGCATGCCGAATAATGGAGTAACCCGGACCAGGGGATGTCCAACCAACTGGGTCTCAGCCGACTTATGTCGTATGTCGGCAGGATATATCTAACTTGTATGTAGGTACAGGTGTGACCGGATCAACCAGGCATGATCTGGGTTATATCTGGCTTGCAAGAGAAGGAAGGTATCTCGCTGGTCAAAAGGTGGCCACTGTACACAGAGCGTGAGCAAAGCGGACAGAGGCCAGGACCACCAAGGCATGGCCGACAAGGGTGACAACGCCTATGTGAGATGACGCATGCGCCGCAGAGGCTCACGTAGCCGCTGCATGGCTTACGTTGGGGAAAAGTGACCCGGTCGGTTTGCTATTTTGGGAAGAGGCATATTCCCTAGAATATGCCTCCACGTATGCCCTAATTGGAGACCTAGCTACCCCTATATAAGGAGGGCTAGGGCCTCTGTAGAAGGGGTGGATCTCGAGTGGGTTGGTCTTTACTTGTTGAGTACTAGTTTTCCTGAGAGCTAGTTAGTGGTGAGAGTAAGAGAGTTTCTTCTTCCTCCTCTTCACAATACAGCTCAAGGAGCACTTGTAACCTTGGAATCTCATTGAACAATACAAAGCTTCTGTGTGTAGAACCACTACACTATCCCTCCATGGATTCCTCTAGTGCACTTAGTCCCCACCTTTAGCCTATCCATGGCATCTGCTGTGACACCACCACGACAGGGAAGGAATACCCCCGGCAGAAATCTGTCTGCCGGAGAGATCTTTCTCTCTCGGTGTTTTTCGCCCCGCAGAGGCGGCGGAATCTTTTTGTGGTCGCTCCCCGAGTCTTAGGGTTTCGGGAGGATGATATACACCAGAGGGGAGAGCCAGAGGTGAGCCAGGGCGGCCACACCACCTGGTGGCGCGGCCTAGGGTGGCCCGCGCCAGGGGGTGGTGTGGGCCCCCTGTGGCCCATCTCCACTCCCTCTCCTGGCATCCTTCGTCTTCTGGAAAAATAGGATTTTCCGTACATTTTCCCGGATTTTCTGATCTTCGCGAATTTGCCTCCAAATAGCACCTTTTCCATCAGAATCCTGAATGCAGCGGTGCATGCTCCAAAAGTCATCAACCATGCAAAAACAGATGAAATAACATAAGTATCACCTCTCAATACGAAATATATCAATGAATAACAGTGAATTATGACATAGAATGGTGATGCAAAATGGACGTATCAATGTACCTTGAGTTAGCAAAACCTTCCAGGAAGTTTGTTTGTCGAATGCACGGTCTAAAGCATTTTGGACCCACATAAATATTGTCGGACTCGTAGCGCCACGCCTCTATGTTAGAGTTGATTCGGTGTCTCGCTTCACTTGGTGACAGAGAACGCCGTCTTGGTTGTTCACTATGGCCGTGGTGCCTTGGAGTCGGACTTCCACTTATGCCACCACCTCCTCCGCCACGAGACCCTCCTTGGCCTCCTCGAGAGCCGCTATGTTGGATGCTTGGTGGAGAGGGTTGTGCAGGTGGGTTGTTTCCGGCTTAGTGCCAGCCGCCATATGGAGCGTCATTATTCCGATTCCGGGGAGGGTCTTGATTACGACGAGCCCCCTGCCGGCTTGACTCAGCATAGTGTCCGTCGTTCCTTCATCCATCGTTTCCTCCATTGGGATGGGATTCAGCCGGACGGTTTGCATGTTTAGGAGGTGTCATCCTTTGTCGGTCTTCATCCCAACATCGCTCTTCTTCATATTCCCTGCGATTATTCGACTATCGTCGGGGAGGATGCCTTGGAACCAGTGCTCCAACTGCATCTCGCTCTGCGGCTTGGGCAACATTGCTCCAGTCACGTGCGTCTCTGTGCCGTTGCCCTGAAGATTCGGTTCTTGGGTAATTGTCTTCCCGATGGTCGAGACGGTGATGCTGTTCCGGGTCCCGTCGAGCCTTATGTCATGCCAAGCCTAATCCATGCGACATTGTCAGATTTAGAGTCTATTTTTCGGCTTTCGGATTTCGTGGCCTTCTATTGCTCCAGACATTGGTAAGTAGCTTTACGCCAGACCAGATTTGATCTGGGTTTGGATTGTTTGCCAGGATATCTCAAGCTGCAGTAGTTTTTTCCACTGGTGTTCCGTACACCAGATCTCCTTTGCTATTAAGCTGAGGTTCTCCTTTGATGGTGTCATCTCCCTCAAAGAGGGTCTTGTGGACTTCCGGATTTTTTTAGCCTACATGGGGTCATTCCGGATCTTCTGATGCTGCAGGGAGTTGAACTAGTCTGCAGATGCAATGTGCTTCCTCTCTTCCGTAAGGTTGTTAGCTTCATCCAGGAGTCCTTGAAGACGCGCTTCTAGGGCTTGGTGTAACACCCCCGTGATCAGGGTTAAACAAATCCCAGACCTTAGCCTGACATAAGCTTAACCTAGATCTTTCAGGGATACAAAGATATGGATAACCAAGCTATTGATATACTTTTGATACAGAAGGATCACTCTTCATTCAACAGATGGTTATGACAGAAAGGTATTTGTGGCGAGGACTCGTAAGAGTCACAAGGGACATGTAACAAGAGAAACTTCTGATCACCAAAATCATAGTCACTCTCTGAACATGTTAGAGAGATCGAAGGAAACCTTTTATTCATCTAGGTCTATCAAAATCTTTGCCAAAGATCATGATATCACTTTACACCACCGAGTTGATTAAATAAGAAGATTCCTAATGACACGAGGAAAAAGGAAACTTCATTGTCAGACTTTCATTACTTGGCACAACAAGAAGCTTGCCAACATAAAAGGGTCTGGACGATCGACCGAGAGACATTTAGAAACAGTACTTTGAATGTTCTCCTTGATGTTCAAAGAAACAGACATCACGTAAAGGTCGGACTTCGGGTACAATGGAAACCATAAGCGCAACTCCTAGAATAAATTATAGAAGAAGCCTCATGAAGAGTGTTTGTTATTGCTGATTCAAGAGGGTTAGTCAATATGCCTTCTGATTAATTGTGTCAACCATTACAACAATCTTGCCGGATGTTCAAAGAAAACTATGTCAAAACCTTGAAGAACACTGACTATCATATATGCTTGAGATTCAGATCTGGTTCAGTGGGATGATACTTCAGACTCAACATGTCCTAATAGAATGCAACATTTACCGTAAAGGTAAAGTCACTAGATTCTCAAGATATAGACTACAGTGTCAAGCTCCAATATATTGAGCTAGTTTGCTAGATCCACATAATAACAACTTGTCAGAGGACAACTGCTCATGCATCGAATACTTGCAACAAATTACACATGTATCCTTGAAGGAACGGAGACAATTCTACTCGAATCCAGGGCGACATATTTCTACAATTGCACATGAATCAGAGAAGGTCACTTCCAACATCTAGAACACAACCTCCAAGATGACTCAAACACGGTTCTTAAAAGTTTTCCAACATTAATGTCATATGTTCCATTTGAATCTATTCTTGCATGGAGAAAATAAGTATGTCATCGATGGGCTCAACAACAAACTTATCGAAATACTCTATGAAGATGGACTCATACGTTGTATGAAAATGGCAAAGTATTTGTCAGACCAACGAACATGAGGACGTACTCAGGTGAAACATCACAAGTAGCAACATCATAGAGATAGTCCTTGGAACTGAGTTTGATTTGAAGATAGCCCAGATCAAAGCAATTGTGGCGAAAGATATCATTTCCATGAAGGAAACACAATCTTTCTTCAGCACGAACATAACTAGACATCCCTTTAAGACGAACTAAGTTAGATAGAACTTTGGTCTTACAACTCTGCAAGTTGTTGTTTAAGCTCAACCAACTAATTCAGGGTATCTAGTACGGATCCTTGGAGAAAGGAGCAGCTCAGAGAACTTGCTTGCTCAAGAACTTGACAACATAGTCATGTGGCAACATGGTGATAGTTCTAGAGGACGTCTAGAATATCATGATCCATCGATATGTCACTTAGTTCGACAGGGAGCTTGCTTGGTAAGGCAAGAAGACATAGTCTCAGAGCTTGGGCACAAGCCTAACTCTTTAAGCGACAAGTGTGTACCCGACTAGCGGACTTGGTAGCACAATCATCCTTTGCTTAGTGATAGGTTAACCATCACGCTAGGAATGACACGAATGTCCTTGTTGAGGTCCAAAGCATTCAGAATTGCTAAGAATCTTAGATGACCACATTGTTACGCACACGCATCATTCTCGAGTGCGACATCTCGAAGGAAGGGTGGGTAGATATGTGTAAAAGCATAATTTCATTAAGAAGGTTATGAAGCTCAACATAACCTCTTAGTATAAAAGAGTGTGATACTCTTAGGTAGAATAGATAGAAGCTAATCATGCCTCCTAGTCTGCGGATTACAACACTTTGACCTGGTCCTAGATATGACAAGGTAGTAAAGTTTGTTTCTCCTGACATCCCGATATGGTTTGTAATGAAGGACCATAAGAGTATCTTGCATCATAATACACCAATGCATAGTTACTACTTGGCTACATACTAGTAGACAAAGGTCGGAAAACAACAAGGGAGGAGGAACATGCTCATGATGGAATCCAAAGATGTGGATGCATAGATTATCAATCTTCCGAAAACCAATGCATATAAGGGAGGGTGTGGTAGAGTGATGATTATAGATGTGAGACGCATGAGGAGTACTCTTGTCGTGATCTATTTGGTTCCATTAAAGAACATCTGCCATAGCTAGTGGTAGGGAAGTCCTTAATTGTCACAATTCAATCACAACCATAACCACAAGATTGAAGGCTAGAATTGTAGTACCAGCCATCCTGAGGTAATGTTTGAACATTAACGACATGGGTCAATAGAATGGACCTTGGGTTAAAGATCATCTTCATGTACAAGATTCACAACACCAGAATCTAGCACAATTCGGGATCTTCGGTTCAAGTCCAAGGGTTAAAACCCAAGAAAAGAGTAACTACTACTTGAGTGACACAACGTACACTAGAATATAGTAATCATGAGGTACCTTCCAAAATAAGAAACAACTTCTGAAGTACCCAAACAAACAAAAGGGAGGCACATAAGGTGAAAAGAAACCTCGAAGCCTAGAACAGAACACTATGGATCCTACAATATAATATTCTGGGCTCATAAGGTAGAGAGATCATGATGGAAAGGAATCTCTCAACTGAAATAGAGCAAAGGGTGCAATGAATTCACAACACGCACAACTCTAGAGAACTCAACACTAGGTCAACTAGCTGAGAAACATCATGCCTAGAAGGCACCTAAGATTTGAAAGACTAGAATAGATATCAAAACTTTTCTAAAGTCAACACAAGATAAGATGACCCAGAGTTAGAGCGATACCAGAGGAGAAGCAAAGGAAGCATACTAGAGTTTTCGCAAATACTTTTCAGCTTTAAAATAGCTTTCACAAGCACTAGACTCAACATCGACCAATAGCAAGGTTTTCCTACGGTCGGTACTGCTCTGATACCAAAAACTATAACACCCCCTAGATTAGGGTTAAACAAATCCCAGACCTTAGCCTGACATAAGCTTAACCTAGAGCTCGAGGATATCAAGTGAGAAATCGGTAACACAATAGTAACCCTGCGACAAAAAGATTATTACAGCAAGCTCATAATTGAGCGAAGAACCAAAGTATTACAAGCAGAGGTCACTGAACACAAACATCAAACAATAGAAGGAAAATTATTCTATTAAGTATAGCAAACTTAACAAATGTCCTAAGAGCCCTGAAGCATAACGATGACGTCCCAGCCCATAGATTCCAGGCTGCCGGCTGGGAACCCCAAGCTACTCGTCGGTGTTGATGTCGTATGGAACTCGTCTTCAGGGAACACTTATTCTGCTACAAAAATATCAACAAAGCAAGGGTGAGTACAAGGTGTAATCTGCAAGACTTATGGCTGGTGGGGTTATTTTTCATAAAGCCATCTTTGTTTATGAAACAAGAGAGAGAAGAAGCTCGGCTAGTCAGAATATTTTTAAAAGGGGATAAGAGAGCGACATCTCCGAATAATTAATCATCATCTTTATATACACCAAAGTAATCCTCATCTCACAACTAGGATCACCCCCTCGTACCCATGAGGAAGCATCCTTAAGCAAACGTTGATCTTCCAAGTTTTACGATTAGGTTAAAGTTCTCTATGATCTTAGAATTCGGTCACCAAGCATTCATAACCGTGAACAATGGCTTTTCAAAAAGATTTAACCCTGCAGGGGTGTACAACTTTACCCACATGTACCAACCGACTCTTAATGCCAAGCTATTAGCCCTCTTCCTTGGAAGGCCGGCAGAGGGTGGTTGGACACGACCTTTACTTTGTGTTCGCCAAGACCATGAGTCACGCCCTAAGGATGGTTCTGCCGTAACGGGTCAAATCCTGAAGTCAGTCCATATAGATGTGGGCGAGGTTGGTTTACCAGGGGCTCCATCGACCCCAAGCAACCCCAGCCACGCTTACCTACCTGTTATCATGCACCTTCACCCGCCAAATCTTTCAACACGTTTTCTATGCATATGTCGAATGGAACGCCTGAACTATGTGACTCATGGAATCTACTAGGCAAGTTAGTTACTCGTGAGCTTTTCCATGCCCCGTGTGGCTGTACGCTCGTCTCTGTTCGAAAGGCAAGAACTCAGTTCCTAGTAGTGGCGAGCATGGGACTAGAAAAACCACATCCCAATGTGGCCTCCCATACAAGCCTTAGCATGTTTAACCTTTACCACTGATCTCACTTCATCAGTATACCTTGTTCTCTTGTCATACTAGATTCTTTTCTGTTGGTACATCTTCTAGATGAACCAGCACTAACGGCTAAGCATGGCTAAGCAAGAGACAGATAATATCTCTAGCAATGCACACAAGCCAAACCTAGTTATGCTAGGAGCACTGGACCAGGTAATAAAAGCTCAAAGGGAATAATGCAACAGATAGGATACTCTATCTATCGATAAAAGACCATAGTAGAATCGTATGCAACATGGCAAGAATGAAATACTTTCGATACCATAGGATTGTATAATGGTGGGGCTATTCTTTCCTTGTTTGTTGATACCCAAATATAGATCTTCGAAAGCCTTGTCCTTGACTTGATTACAGTTGAGCAAGGATTGTTCGTTGATCTTTGATGGTGTTGATCTCGGTCTTTGATCTTGCTCTCGATACCGTATTCTATCAGAAAGAAGCAAACACCGGAAAGAAATGGAGAAGAACAATCAACACATAACATCGATGCAATGATCAAGCAAGGATGATGATATGACAAGTTAAATAGATCTTAAATGAAACCCTATGGCATGCTTGATCATTTTAAATAGGGTCCGAAGGGTACAAACCCTAGGACAGGGGAACCCCGGAACACCTTTAAGGGGTTGATTTAGTTATCTAATTAAACTTGTCATTTAAGTTGCTTAATAATGCATTATTATAGTTTAAATAGATAGATCTCATTTTTCTTAACATTTTGATATATTATACACATTGTTCTGAGTTATAAATATTTACTTATTAAATTTACAAGATTATAACAATTTCTGAAATTGATTAAACCAATTTAAAAGCTTTACTGCGTCATTATGACGTCACCACAGGGGTGGGGGCATTTTCCACTAGGGCAGCGCCTAGCCATAGTGGCTGACCTGTGGGCCTGGGGCCACGTAGGTGCCACTGTGGCCAAGCTTGTGCGCTCCTGATGTGAGCACCACGTCAGCACGACGGCGACACGGCAGACGGTGGCCATCGACGATGTAGGAGGGCGAGCGTGGATATGATATTCTTCCTAATCGAACCAGCACAACGCGGGCTACCTAAAATCGGTGGCGCCGCTATAGGGTGGTCGCCGGAGCTAGCACTACGGCGAGAGGCGGCGGCAGAGCTTGCAGAGCTTCGCTGGGAGGTGGCTATGAAGCGAGAGGGGGAGGACGAAGGAGTCCTTTCAGGCCAGAAGCTCACCAGGAGCACGACTATAGCGACGGCGAGGATCGAGGAGGCCAGAGATGAGCGAATCGACGGTGACCAGACTTTGGGGAGACGAGCACGTCGAGCTCGATTGCAGCAAGAAGGCGGTTCACCTGCTTCCGTAGGTTGAAGAGAACGACGATGACGACGACATGATGCTTCTCCTAGGCTACTCCACGGAGCTCAGGGCGGTTAGGAATGATGAGGCTCGACAGAGCCCAAGCGGTTAGGGTTTCGGCCTCACAGAGAGCGGGCGAGAGAGAGGTCGTCTTTGAGGGAGGGAGAGGATAGGGATGAGGCCGAGCGTCGTCGAGGTCTTATTTTCTATTCAGAGCACGACGGACGACAACAAGCGAGCGGCGCGGATCAACGATAGTGGCAGCGACAAGGAGTTGGTTCACTATCATCTACAAAGACGACGAAGCGCCAGGGCGCCGAAATGGTATGCGGGCCGGATGGGCCGAGGTGGACAAACTGCGGGGCTGCTACAGCCTGCGCTGCTGCACGGGTGGCCGGCAGATGGAGGAGAGAAGAGAATGGGCTGGCCTGTTGCGGCTGCTGCTCCTTTTTTATTTGTAAAACCTTTCCCCACTATGTTTTCTATTTCCCTTTTGTAATTTCAAATTTCACTCTGTTTTAAATTCCAAAAATACTAGAGGGTTTGTAAAACATGAAAATATTATAGGGGCCCTTTTATCAATTTGGGCTCCATACTTTGTAGTTTTCAAAATTCAAACTATTTTGAATGTATTTGAGAGGAAGAGCTAAAATAGGGTTTAGGGTTTTATTTTCTTTCTTTCTGGCATGCATTTTTAAAGAATGATGCTCATCAATGCACAAACAACCCTAAATATAATATTAACTAAAACTAGAGTGTTACACATGGGCCCTGTCTTACAATTCTACTGGTGTAAGCTCTACAGCGATAGGGATTGGTGTAGTTTCCGATGAGTTTACATGTACTAGGGGTAACCACGTGTCCATCCACCAGAGTTTCTTTTGGCTCGTCTGGGATTCGGGCTCCATCCGAGCCTTCTTCATATTCTTCGGCAACTACTTCCTCAGCCGGAGGGTTTTTTGCCAGAGTTTTCTTCTTGTTATTCTTTCTTGCCTTCTTGGTAGCGCCGATAGAAAAGATGGCTTTGGGTCTGTTTCATGGAGTCAAGCTCTGATCAGTACTTTCGGACATCTGGACATCGGGATTATCTCCGAGATCCTTATCATCCTGTGCTTTGGGAGAGTTTTCTCCGGATCCTTCATCCATGGCTTCTCCTTCTTATGCGGCTTTGGAGTTGTACTCCTCTTCATATTTCGCGGAGAACTTTCAGAAATCCGCTGACGTCATCGAATCATCCGAAGATGCTGGTAAGTCGGTGTTTGTTCCGATCACCTCCAGCACCGAGTCTTTGTTTTCTCCAGAATTGGTATAGCCTGATCCGGTTCCAACATATCCGACAAAGGGCGATCTGTTCATCCTGAGGTAGTTGCGGCTTTCTTCGTGGGCTTCCTCGAAACGTCTGATGGTCTCGATAATTTCATCCACGCTGGCATCATGCAACATCATACGCCTCAACGTGTGCCTTAGGAAAGGCTGATCCGTTCCAGCATTGGCAGAGTTGGAACCAGAATTGTTGTCTTGCTCATCTTGGATTTCGACCTTGTTGGGAAGATCGATCTGGGATTCGGCCTCCCTTGGGAGATCCACTCCAGATTCGACATTCACGGTAAGATCTACTTCAGGCTCAACTTTTCCACTATCTCCGCGCTAGGTGCACGCTGGGTGGGATTAGGGTTTTCCGGGATCCAAAGCTATGTCGCCTCCATGGACAGAGTAGACCTAGAAGCTTTTTCTGCCTCTATCATCACCGCTGGGGTCGGTGGGGCAGGTTCAGCGAAACATGTAAACATCAATCTTACCAAAATACATGATGGTGTAGGCAATCACGGCCTCCCTAGCCAGAATGTAGGTCTCATCGAGAATGATGAGAGGGACATCGCTGGCATAGAGGACGCGACCGACGATGATTGTCTTGCCGATTCTAATTATTGCAGATTCAACTCAGAATGCAGATGCGAATCTCACTTGCCCCATGATGCGCGCCAACTGCCAATGGATTGAGGACAAGTAAGCCATGAGGGGCTCCTCGAGGCATGCAAAATAGAGGGGTGTGATACGTAAGGTGTTCCGGGACGGTGAGCACACAAGTTTACCCAGGTTCGAATATGTCGGCTTTGGATGGAACCTACTCCTGCTAGCAACCTAGTAATAGGGCAGAGCCGGATATGGGTTACAAGGGTTTTGCTTCTGCGAGTTGAGATTGTAGACTATTGTGGGGTGCCCTAAAGGCTGGTCCCTAGGACGTCTTATATAGACATCCAGCCTAGGGTTTACAGGAGAGACCTATCTAGCTACGACTAAGAGTCGGTTACAGAGTACATCTTGAACTACAAGTAACACTACAGGCCTATGTCGGTAAGTCTTCTAGGCCTTCCAGTAGCCAGACTAGACTCTGTATCTTCTCCCTGACAAGGCTGCCTGTGAAGAAAAGCTCTAACCCGAAGTGGGCCACCCTGGTCAGTGAGGCACAGTGAGGATACCCGGAAAGTATATCCCCAACAATACTACATCCGTAATCTGGATCGAAGGTATCAAGCCTATAAGCTGATCTTCGCGCTTGTTATTTCTCCTTTTGCATGTTTTGCTCTGATGCTTAGAGTTTTGATGTTCATGGTGCCGGGATGATCCAACGCATCAGGGGGTGACTAGCGGGCTTGACGCGTCCCATGGTGAAGCCTCCTGCTAGTCTGCTTCCGAAGGGGAAGCCTCGCGAGGTGGGGGTTTATGGAGGCCGCGCCAAGGCAGGTGACCTCCAGGGGTGGCACTAGGGGCCGGTACCCTTTCCAGGCGTTCCTAGCCGGTGGTCCTTGGCCATCCTTCGTATGCCCCCAGGCCCAGCTGTTTGGGCCCTGAGAGCCATGGGCGAGGTGCTCGGTAGTGCTGCTGGGGGATAAGATCCAGGCTCAGCACATTAGGCCCTGCGACTCCCTGATCCCCTAAGGAGTGAGTGCCTCACGAGAAACTCTTCAAACCTCTTAAGGAGAAGGTCATCGGGTGTAGCCCGGGAGGTTTTGGGTTTCATAGGGGTCAAAAACCATGGATGGGGTGATCCGTTGCTGCCTAGCTGGCCACAGGGTCAGAGCCCGGCGCTCGAAGTTCACACGAGATTCAGCTGTAGAGGGGGGGGGTTCCCCATGATGCGTCGCGAGAATGAAACTAGGTTAGGAACCGTAGGTGAGGTGACTCACGACCGACGAACGGGCCACGAGTTCAGAGCTCAACACTTTCGGTCCTGGCGAGCTCAGGCCGCAGAGTGGTAGTGCCTCACGAGCCTTCACGAGGATAAACTAGGTCCGGAACTGTGGGTGAGGTGACTCACGGCCGAGGAACAGGCCGCGAGTTCAGACCTCGACACTTTAGGTCTTGACGAGCTCAGGCCACGGAGGGGTAGTGCCTCACGAGCCGTCATGAGGATAAACTGAGTCAGGAACCGTCGGTAAGGTGACTCAAGGCCGTGGAACAGGCCGCGAGTTTAGAGCTCGACACTTTAGGTCCTGACGAGCTCAGGCCATGGAGGGGTAGCGCCTCACGAGCCGTCGCGAGGATAAACTATGTCAGGATCCATGGGTTGAGGTGTCTCATCACTGAGGAACAGGCTGTGAGTTCAGAGCTCAACACTTTAGGTGCTGATGAGCTCAGACCACAGAGGGGTAGTCCCTCACGAGCCGTCGCAAGGCTAACCTAGGTCAGCAACCGTGGGTGAGGTGACTCACAGCCGATGAACGGGGAGCGAGTTAAGAGCTCGACACTTTAGGTCTTGGCGAGATGTCCCGTGGGTCGTAGGGAAAAGCGTGCACCGCTAGAGGCTCGCACACGTACCACATGAGTATCTCAAGCACCATGGACCGTGGGCGAGGTAACTCATGGCCGTGACTGTCCCATGATTTCAGAGCTTGGCACCTTAGGCTCTGATGCTGACGGGGGACTGACCCGGTGGAAGGTACCATCCCTAGCCCTCGCTCACGTGGAGTGTGTGAGGGAAATCTGGCGGCACGATTTTTTGGAGAAATGCTTTTTCAGGGAAAAACAAAATAGCCAAGCATGCGTGCAACACAAAATCCAAGGGAGCGCCAGTAGTGTGGGCTTATTACAATACCAGCTTTGCTTGCACGGGGTTTGATGAGAGGCGAAACCGTAAGGGGTGAGGGTTTTCCGGGGTTCACCTTCAAAAAGTCACGGAGTCAGACACGCCATTCGGAGAGGTTTGTCTACCTTCTAGTAGCCTGTCTGTTGGACCATTCGGTCGCTTTTTTGCCGCCGCAAGGTCAGCAGGCGTTGTACGCTCGTTGGGTGTAGTCCATGGGAAGTCCTGATCCCCCGCGCTGTCACTATCCTCGGGAGGCGCCTCATTCCTCGTGAGAGCAGGCGGTGGTACCCCCAGGATACTCTTGAGGTCGCAAGAACCGGCCACATCCTGTCCCTCGCGAGGAGGGAACAGGGAGGCTGCTGCTCTCCTTGCCAGGGTGTTCTCCTGGGCAACCATCTGCTTCCTCCTAGTTGAGCCTCCAACATAGTCTAGGGCGTCCACGTCCTCAGGGTAGGTGGCGGAAACAGTCTTGTAGGCATGCTCGAAGGAGCGTAAGGCTTCCACTTCATCGCAACGTACCATGATGACTCCGCCGCTGCCGCCAGGTATCTTGATCATGTTGTAGGCATGGTGTGTAGCAGCCATGAACTTGGCCAGCACAGGGTAGCCGAGGATGACGTTGTACAGGAGATTGATGGCTGCCACGTCGAAGTCTATGAGCTCGGTGCGGTAGTTGTCGCGCATCCCAAATGTGATGGAGAGGCGCACCTGCCCGATGGGTATGGTCGATCCACTTGTCACTCCGGAGAAAGGCATGGTCAGCATCATCTTGTCGTACAGGACCTGTAGTTGGGTGAAGGTCTTGGTGGAGATCATATTTAGGCCTGCACCTCCATCAACGAGTGTTTTCATTACCGCGATGTTGTTTATGGTGGGGGTGCAGATCAGGGGGAGGGTGCCCAAGTGCCTGGCGGAGATGGTGTGGTTGCTAGCGTCGAAAGTGATGGCGCACTGGGACCACTTGAGCTTCGGAGAGGGGACTCCCTACCTAGCAGCTGCGACCTCGCGAGTGAGTATCTTGAAGTGCCAATTGGATACCGGGGCTTGGGAACCACCAAGTATGCAGGCTATGTCACCCTGCGGCACTTGGTAGCCCCTGGGTTCTCAGCACGTCCTTTCTCCTAGGGATGCGGGTGCTGTTGTGCCATGTTGGCTTGATGGCCGGCCGAGGGGATGTCGTGTCTGTCGAAGTTGCTGTTCTAGAGGGTGCCTCCCCGATTGCCTCCGCCCTAGCCGCCTTGCTCTCCGCCCGGCCTCCCCGATTGGCTTCTACATAGGTCACGAAGTTTCTTGAGCTCATAGCAGTCGTCGGTGGGGTGACCTGACTTATTGTGGAAGTGGCAGTATGAGCAGTCGTCGGTCTTGCGCTTGGGGTCCTTGTCCTTACCCTTGGATGAGCCTGAGGCCTTGGGGTGGTTTATGCCTCGGCGAGGCCAAACATTTGCCCATCCTCTACCTTGGCGCACTTCTCAACCATGATGAAGAGTTTGGCAGCGGTGGTAAGGCTGTCACCCCGATTCCCTATCTTCTCCCTCATCTTGACGTCCTTCACGCCTTCAGAGAAAGCGGTGATGACGTTGGAGTTTGAGATTTCGGAAATCTTGTTGTGGACTCTGCTGAACCTCTGCAGGAACATGAAGAGGGTATCTCTAGGCTGGTGGCATATCTGGCGGACGTCGTAGTAGGTCAGCGGGCGCTCGTAGGTTCCCTTGAAGTTGGAGATGAAGAGGGAGCTGAGCTCCGCCCATTAGTCGATCGATTCCCTTGGGAGGTTCATCAGCCAGGTATTGGTTGTCTCCTTTAGGCACAGGGGGAACCAATTGGCCATGACATGGTCGTACCCTCCTGCCGCCTCGACGCCCTTGGTATATTGTTGGAGAAACTCACATGGGTTGGTTGTACCGTCATAGCGCGTCGGCATCTCCGGGGAGAACTTGTGGGGCTAGACCACGCGGTGGAGGCCTATGGTGAAGGCGAGCCAGCCATTGGCCTGGACCACCTTGCCGTTGGCAAGGGTCGCGCGGTTCTGATGCCCTGCGGCCGTGATTTCCTTGGCGAGGCGGTCCTCGCGCTCGCGCTGTGGCGACGCAACAGTGGGAGGTGAGATGATCTGGCAGTTGTTCACGGGCGGCGGAGTGGCATTGTTCGGCTTGGTCATATCTCCACGTCGATGGCCCAGGAGTGAGCCCCCAGCCCCAGGCTCCCCGCTTTCTGCCTGAGCCCCTAGGCCCTCAAGAGAGAGGATGGCAACGTGAAGGAGTTCAACGATTTGGTCACGCCACCTCTCTTGGCCCTGCTTAGCCAGTGGGTGGTCCAGAAGCTCACACATCATGTGCTTGGTGGCCTCCGGGGTGAGCTGCTCGGGGTGGCTACAGGACAACGCGGTGCTGGAGAGCGACGTGACACCGTGCGAGGAGAGAGAAGGCTCCCGTGACAGGTGGTAGGAGGAGTCCCCCTTGTTTTCCATCCATGGGACTTGCTCGAAGATGGCAGGCTACGGAGTTGGCTCCGTCTGAGCCTTGTTGGCCGCGCGACAGAGTGCTCGCTCGACACGCGTCTTGTTTCCGGATGACATGCTTCCGAGGTCGTCGAGGGTCTAGAAAGCGCGCCTCATCCCCCTACCTGGCGCCAAATGTCGGAGGTTTGTCCCGTGAAGGAAATAGGGTGCAATGATCCCTTGGTTCGAGAGGGGAATTAACACAAAATTCTGAAGGAACCTTGCGACAGCAACGGTGGCGGAGCAAACACACGACAGAGAGATGACGCTGAGGGTTTTTGTACCCAGGTTCGGGACCCTCGTGAGGAGGTAAAGTCCCTACTCCTGCTTTGTTGTATTGCTCGTGTGCCTCGCGAGGTTACAATGGAGGGTGAAAGTCTAGGGTTTTAGATCTCTAGGATCGCCCCCTTTCAAGGTAGGAGAAGGGCTCCTCACAAGGGCGGTGTTGGGCATCTTACCATGTTCTATGGACGGGAAGGGTCACCACAGTGCTGCCCCTGAGGTTCTGGTCTACAAGGCTACTTTTTGGTGGACTGAGTCTTGGACCTAGGAGTTTATTCCTTAGGCTTTCTATATATTTCTTAACTTGTCTCCCAAACCCTCCAGATGGCGGGACGTGGAAACAACAATAACAACATGCCCCCAGAGATAGCACAACTTCTGAACTCCCAGAATCAGTTGATCCAACTACTCACTCAAAACATGCAAAACAACAACAACAACCCGCCGCCTCCGCCACCTCCACCGCCCCAACAGGATTGCTTGACTCGGTTCTTGAGGTTGAACCCTCCAATTTTCTCAAGTAGTTCTGAGCCAATTGTGGCAGATGACTAGCTCCGCACCACCAACAAGAAGTTAGACACCGTCCAAGTTGTTGGAACTGATAGGGTGCGCTTTGCCGCGCACCAACTTGAGGGACCAGCTGCTGAATGGTGGGATAATTACCAGGTCACCCACCCCGATATTGAAGCTATCACCTGGAACCAGTTCGAGGCGGCCTTTCGTACTCATCACGTAGCCGTGGGAGTCATGTCACTCAAGAGACGTGAGTTCCGTGAGTTGAAACAACTGCACCGCTCTGTCTCCGAGTATGGGGACCTTTTCAACAAGCTGGCACGTTATGCACCTGATGATGTATCCACTGATGTCAAGAGACAGGAGGAGTTCTTAAGGGGACTTAATGATGAAATATCTATTCAGCTTGTGGCTCTTAAGTTTGATAAATACCAGGAACTCATGGACAGGGCAGTGGTAGTTGAAGCAAAGCAAAGGAGTATAGAGAACCGAAAGAGAAAGTCCACCTCGCACAAGCACAACTCTGCCCCATATCAGAAGCAACGCACTTCGTCACCACCACCCCACAACCACAATGGTCATCATCATGGAGGACATAACCACAATGGCCATAAACACCGCAATGGAAATGGCAGTGGGAAGGATCTGAGTGAAGTGACATGCTTCAAGTGTAACAAGACAGGGCACTATGCAACTACCTGCCCCGAAAAGATGAAGAATGGGAATGGTAATGGAAACGGCAATGGACACAACCATGGCAATGGTAATGGAAATGGGAAGAAGCCGAATCCGTTCGTCAAAGCCATAGTGAATCATGTCTCCGTGGAGGATGCTCATGAGGCACCTGACTCCGTGATTGGTAAGTTCAAGCTTAACTCCACCCCTGCAGATGTTCTTTCTGATACTGGTGCATCGTATTCATTCATATCAAGGGTATTTGTGGATAGAGGCAAGATACCTACGGAGACTATTAGTACTCCCCTAAGGGTAAGTTCTCCTGGAGGAGAAATAGTGGCAAACTCTGGATGCCGTGGGTTAGAACTAAGGATTGGGCCGCAGACCTTTCCCACCAGCCTAGTCGTTCTGGAATCACAAGGCTTAGATATAATTTTGGGCATGAATTGGATGACCAAATATGAGGGAGTCATAGATTGTGCAAGAAGGACTATTGCACTCACCACTCCGGATAAAAAAAGATCTGCTTTAAGTCAGTTTTTGCACTCAAAGGAAGTAATGTGAACTCTCTTAAGGGGGTTAGCTTGGAGGATGTGCCAATTGTGAAGAAGTTCCCAGATGTGTTTCCGGAAGAGTTGCCAGGGATGCCTCCCGACCGAGACATCGAGTTTCTCATTGACTTGATGCCAGGTACTGGACCAATAGCAAAAATACCGTACAAGATGGATGTGGATGAGTTGAAGGAACTTAAGAAACAGCTTAGAGAGAAATTGGACAAAGGCTTCATTCAACCAAGTGCGTCATCTTGGGGAGCACCTGTCTTATTCGTGGAGAAGAAGGATAAAACCAAGAGACTGGTCATGGACTACCGATCGTTGAATGAAGTAACAATCAAGAACAAGTACCCTCTACCCAATATTAACGACTTGTGGCACTGGACCAACTCCGCACTTTCCCAAGCTACTTCCTGTGCTCCCACCGCAAGCGCCAGATGGGGAATAAGAAGGTAAGCTCTGCCGCTGGATCAGTGGCGGCCACTCCTGCGTCCAAGAAGAAAGGCGCCGCCATCGTGGGCACCAGCGCTGCTACCGGATCTAGGAAGAAGAAGGGCCCCGGAACCCGCATCATGAATGGGTCGTGGCGTGCATCCTCCATCAAACCATCAAAGATCTTCACCCAGCATCAGGATGGAACACTTCGCGCCGTGGAAGATGACTGCCACATCCCTGGCGACAAGGTAATTCCTAGTCCTCCTGCGGGTTTTCGAGTGATGTTCCTCGCTTGCATCATTCGCGGTCTTTCTCTCCCCCATCACCCTTTTGTAAGGGGGTTGCTTTGTTTCCATAGGCACCAGCTGCACCAGCTGACCCCGGATTCTATTCTCCATATCGCCTTCTTCATTACCCTTTGCGAGTGCTAGCTCAGAATCGAGCCACACTTTGGCCTCTTCAAAAAAACTCTTCAATCTTAAACGTCAGTCGGATTCGGGTTCAGTAGTCTATGATATAGGAGGCTGCGGGATCCACATCGACTCCAATGTCACCTATTTCTCCATTAATCTCACTTTGTCTGCCCAAGGGTGGAGGGAGAAGTGGTTCTACATTTGCGACCAGTAGGTCGACGGAGAGCACTACGGACTCACACCCTTTGATCCGGTGGTGGCCTGCAAGAGGAGGAGGTCGTGGAAAAGCATTGTGATGCCCGGCGAAGCTGAGGAAACAGAGACTCTATATCAGCGTGTCTGCGACCTCGAAAGCCGCATAGGCAAAGAAGTAGGTAGCGCTGATCTCATTCGCACTTGGATGTGTCGCTGAGTACAGCATCTGTAGGCCAGGGCGCACCCCGTGTGTTGCTGGAATGGTGCTGGTGAAGTAACTCGTATCTCCACAGAGGGCATTTCTCTGGCGATGTAGACAGGAGGTTTCGGCTAGTGACCAAGTACATCACCAAGGAGGATCTCCTGGGTGACTTAGTCGTTCCTCCCTTCTCTACAAGCCATCCTCTGCCTGAGGTGGATTTTCTTTTAAAAGCAATTCTTCTTTTTCGATTGCTTGCTCATTGTAACTTATACTAATGCTTGGTTCTGGTTTCAGGATTGGAAAGTGGCCGCCAACTTGCCTCCTCAGCTCGTGGGAATAATTCCACGCGAAGCGGAAGTGGAAAATGAGTCAGGCTCCATCGTCCCTGTTGGGTAGGAACAAGAAGCCTCCGAGTCCAGCGGGCACCGGACTCGCAAGCGCACCCGAAGCAAGGACTCCGATGCCTCTTCACCGACGACCCCGGAGGGTCTTGCTGCAAGAGAGGAGCTGATCCCTGTCGTGCCTGTACGCGCCATGGCTCCTCCATCGCGGAAGAAATTGAGGCTCCCGTAGGAGTCATCTAGGGATTCCTTCGACCTCGAAAATTTTGACAGGTATATACTCATATTCTTGCGAGTTTGTCTTGTCTTCCCAAAATATCTTCTGCTGAACTAGTGTCGGATACTTTTGTAGTCAAATGGCGTCCTCATCTTCCAACAACTGTCAATTTTTCAAGGAGTCTAGAGTCGTAGACTCCAAAGACAAGGAGGTGGCGGCACCATCTCCTTCTCCTCCGGTGGGATCCCATTCTAGTGCCAAATCTTCGAGCTCCCCCCATGCTAGGGAGCATCAAGTTGTTGCCCGGACATCGATTCTACAGGAATCATCGGAGTCCCTAGAGGAACACGTGAGTTTTCTTCGTGTCATTGGCACTTGAATTTTATGTTAATGCTCACACTACTTCCCTTATCTTGTAGCCTATCATGAAGGATTCTACTCGCCTCGCCGAGCAGATCATTTCCTCGTGTCAACAGCATGCTTCACAGGAAACCCTCCACCGTGCCTTCCAAGGTTAGTTTTATACTTTTTATCTCTGTTCCCTTTGCATAGAGGTTGGTACGCTCAATTCTTGCCATTGTAGGTGAGCATAATGATCTTCTTCATCGTTTCGACTCCCTCAAGAAGGGACTTGCCGCAGCGGAGAAGAAATGCAACGAGGCACTCGAGGCTCTTGAGGACTCGAAAAAGCGTGAGGAAGGTTTGCGCTCTACCACCGTTGAGAGAGAGAAGATGTTCATAGAACATCTCTTCTCTGTCGTGAAAGCGCTCTCGGGTATGATATTGCTGCACTTGCCTTTTCCATGCACATTGCTTTCGTGCTATTGTGCTCATATGTATATTTTCCAGATGCCACCAGCGTGGACTTTGACGCCCAGGCTTTGACCCACCCGGATGCTTTGGCTAGTGCCGTGGCTGAAGTCGAACATCACATCGTCTCTACCAAGGACTCACTCGGGAAAGCCAAAGGCGTGCTGAGCCTTCTTCGAGAGGAAATGGTCCCCAAGGCCAAGCTGATCGAAAATCTTGATGGTTGTTGGAATCCTTCACAGAAGGCGTGCTAATGGACTTCAAGAACTCACAGCGGGCAATTGGAGCGACCACGGGACTCACGATGGCACAAGGCCACGACGTTGAACTGGACCCCAGCAAAGTCTCATCGGCGATGCCTGTCATCGCGGATGGCCAGCAGGTATTGTTTGCTCCCTTTGCCACTAGTTGCAGTAAATATGGGCCTTGACTCATTGTGACACTTGCCACTTATTCGGCGGAGCTGCGACGGTTGAAGATGGCAAAAGCTGTGGCGTCCGGGGCTATAGCTGGAAAGTCTATGGCATCAGAGACTGCCATAGATTTGAGGAAGCCCCCGAGTGCGAGAACGAAGCAGTAGAGCAATGCCTGGTTGCCTTTTGCAATAGCCTAGCTTTCCTTGTTAAATTGTGCTATTTTGGGAGTATCCCTATCGAAACTTGTTGAACTGGGAATTGTTCTTCTTGTCTATCAATGAATGGTTGGCCTTATTAGATTATTTTATTTGGCTATAATAGGGTCCTTCGAGTGGTCTGCCTTACTCTCCTCCCACCAATGAAACTGTGGCGTGACCACATTCAAAAGTGGAGGAGCTATCGTTGCTCGCGCAACTGCGCGACCGCATAAACCAATTGGAGAGGGAGATGCCCATAATCTGCGGTAACGTGGATGTGTGGAAGTCGAGGGCTGAAAAGGCCGATGCGCGCGAGAAGTACCTTCTGGGCGAGGTGGCGCAGTTGAACGAGCAATTTACGGGTTCGTTCTCTAGCCTCTTATCCTTTCTTAGCCATTCGCACTGGTGTTTTGTCCTTGAGCTTTGTCTCTGCCTCTTGTATTTGTTAGCGCTCGTCGCCCGCATGATGAGAGGGACCGAGTTGCCATTTGACTGAATGACCTGACCCAGGAGCAGCTAGAAGCTAGCGGGTATTTCTGGGTGGATCTTGATTGTGGAGTCGCACTGGTGATGTTGCAAGATCGCGAATCGTGAGTGCTATAATACTTGAAGAAGTCACAGTCGTGTTTCCCCTACATGCAGTGCCTTCAAGCTTTCTAGCCTTGCTGTCGAAGTTTCAGGATATCAGCGCAGTCCGCGAGTACGTGCGCCAATAGTTGGTCATGGGAGCCAAGGCAGCGTTGGTGCTTGTTCGCCTACACCGACCAGTTATGGATTTCGCAGCTGTTACCGCTAGGACACCGCCTCCACCAGAAGGGATGACATGGAACATGGTGCCACATTACCGGGTTGTTGATCAACCAGCCGAAGATATTGTCGATTTCTTTGAGGAGTAGACGAATGTTCTCCTTTTGCAATAGAAGGGTAATATGGTCCTGCACATGAAATGCATAGGTGTTGTAAAGTTCATAGAATTGTGTCGGGTGTGTATTTTTTATATATGTTAATATGTAAAGAGCTTGATAGCTTGTTCGAGTGTTTTTGTACTCGACAGTTCCTTTTCGTTAGCCTAACGTATATTCATCTCATCACCTTGTCAACATGTCAGGTGCATTGCATCTGGGTTGATTTTTCCAAGGGTTCGATTGATAGTGCGTCAGCTACTCAGGATACTATGTTATTCCTGTAATAAGGTTAAAAAGGGTGGTGTAGCCCCCGAGCAATATAATTGCAAGTAAAATAGACACACAAAGTTTGGGGCACTTAGCTTTATTTATTCGCACAATATCACGTGGTACACTGTGTGGCTAAGTAGCCTAGCCAAATAGCCTTATTTGTAAAGAAAAAACATCTAGGGGAAGAAACGACGCAGCTACGTGATGTTCCAGGGGTTGGAGTATGCGACTCTAGTTTATACGTCTTTAAGGCGGTAGGCGCCACTTGGGATTACTTAGGTAATCACGTAAGGTCCTTCCTAGAGTCACTCGAATTTGTGGTACCCTTGTTGCTTCAGTTGCAGGACCATGTCTCCTTCGACGAAGGATCTAGGGCGTAGCCTTCTGCTGTGGTAATTGCGAAGGTCCTGCTGGTAGATCGTGGATCTCTCCCCTGCAATCTCGCATGCCTCATTGAGGAGGTCGACGGAGTCTTCGAGTGCGAGGGTTGATTCTGCCTTGCTATATGCTACTACCCGTGGGGCATTGTAGCGCACCTCTACGGGTAGTACTGCCTCGGCGCCGTGTACTATGAAGAACAGAGTGTAGCCTGTAGTGCTGTTTGGGGTTGTGTGCAGGCTCCATAGTAACAATTGCAGTTCATCGGGCCAGCATCCGACAGTTCTTTCGAGTGGTCGGAGGAGCCTTTTCTTTATCCTGCCGCAGACGAGGTCGTTGGCCTCTTCGACTTGACTATTGGTCTGGGGTTGTGCAATCGAGGCATAGCTTATGTTGATTCCTAGGTTTTTGCAGAAATCCTAGAACTCCTTAGAGGTGAAATTCATGCCATTATCCATAATGATTCTATGCGGCACTCCGAATCGGAAGATGATGGACTCGAAGAATTTGACGGCGCTGGCTCCTGATTGGTTTGTCACCGGCATGGCCTCAATCCACTTGGTGAATTTTTCGACCATGACTAAGAGGTAGACGTATCCTCCTCATGAAGATTTCTAGAGCTTGCCGACCATGTCGAGTCCCCATTGCGTGAAGCGCCAGGGCACAGGTGTTGGCCTGAGTTCTATGCCAGGTGCATGTGGCTTATCTATAAATCGTTGGCAGGTGTTGCAGCGTTGGACGATGTCCTTGGTGTTGCGCGTTGCCGTTGGCCAGTAGAGTCCAGCTCGTAGAGCTTTGGCGACGAGGGCGCGACTACCCGCGTGGTGTCCGCAAGTGCCTTCATGTATGTCAAGGAGGATGGCTCTTTTTTCTCCATTGGATATGCACCGTTGAAGGACTCTTGTGATGTAGTGCTTGTATAATTCGCCGTTGATGAGGGCGAATGCCTTGGATCATTGTGCTATATCACGCCATCTACCAGGTCATCTAGCAGCCTTTTGCTGAGCAAGTATGTGATGTATGGTTGCGTCCAGGATGGCTCGATCATCTTGACCTCCATGCGGCCTTCGAGTCCTGTATCTGGCTCCATGTTGTCAAGTGCCATTGGCTTGTTGGGTGGCGTAGCCCCGAGTCCTTTTCCGTGCTGGTTTTATGTTCTGTAGTCTTAGGCTTGATGGAGCGCTCGCAGATGCGCTCCAAAAATACTCCGGGTGGCACTAGGGCATTGTTGGCGAGTATGTATGCTTCCTCGTTGCTTTCGTGGTCGACGTGTCGCAGCTCGCAGTCATCAAAGTCTCCCTCGAGCGTGTCGTAGAGGTTACGGTAGGCGATCATGTTGTCGCTGAGAGCATCGCACTAGTTCATTGTTTGGTTGCCCAACATTTTGGAGTCGCCGTAGATTACGAGTCGCTTTGCGCCGTAGGCTTTTGCCATAAACATCCCGTGGAGTAGGGCTTCGTATTCAGCTTCATTGTTGGAGGCGGTGAACTGCATTCGCAGGACATATCTCATCTTGTCACCTTGCGGAGACATCAGGATGACGCCTGCGCCAACTTGCTCCTTGCGCTTGGAACCATCGAAGTGCATTCTCCATAGGTAGGACATGTCTGGCTTGTTGTGGAGCTAGTTTTCCATCCAGTGTACGAGGAAGTCCGGGAGAACATGCGACTTGATCGCGTGTCGCTTCTCGTATGTGATGTCTCATGGGGAAAGTTCGATTCCCCAAAGCGCGACTCGTACGATAGCATCGGGGTTGTTGAGTATGTGCCCTAGCGGGGCATCATTCACCATGATTATTGGATGCTCCTGGAAGTAGTGGCGTAGTCACCTGGCTGTCATGAAGACGTCGTATGCCAGCTTCTAATAATACGAGTACCGCTGCTTTGTCGGTGTGAGTACCTCGCTGAGGTTGTAGACAAGGCGTTGTACCCCGCGAACTTTATTTTCTTCGGTATACAAGGTACTTGCGAACATGATATTAATGCCTCTTCTGCCATCCATAAAGATGCGGCTCATCTCGAAGCCTCCAATCTATGCCTCGAGCACCAGGGGACCGTGGCCAGGGCGAGGTACTTGGTGTGGATGATCGTGTTTGTCAAAGGTGATGCGGGACTCACTTCCACTGAGGTACTCAGTGGTGGAGGGCGGAGAATTCACCGCCAGATTTACTTGGCGAGTGATTGATTTTTGCACTCGATTTGAGAGCGTCCTTTTTGGATCATCCCTATGTTCCCCAATGGTCGGGGGTATGGCTCGCCTCCATGGTTCCGGATTGGCGCAGCCGCAGGTTGTGGTGGAGGTGCTCCATGAGCCACAACGCCTAGGGCGGCTCCATAGCCATGGTTTATCGCGTCATGATTCATCTAGGCTAGGACTTTGTGGAGCTTGAGGAACTCGCGGCAGTCCTTTAGAAGGTGGTTGGACTTCTTCTTGCTATCGTGCTTTTCGATGTAGAAGTGTACATTGCACAGTCCGGACAGTTTGTCCTGGATAGATGTTCTAGGTGCCTCATCATGAGTGCGGTGTTGCCACACTTGCGTGGTTTTCTTGCTGTCGCGGTATACAACCACTGTGGTATCCGTTGTTGCGGTTGTTGTTGTTGCGTTTGCCAGCATAGCCAGCTGCGACCATGTCGACCTCCTCGCGGTCCTTGTAACCGAGCATTCGATGTTTTCCTCGCCGATCACGTCTGCGGCCGAGGTCGTCGTCATCATCGGAGTGGAGACGATTTTTTACCGAGTCCTTCCCATCGGCCCACCTGTTCGCGATCTCAATCAGGTGGTCGATTGTCTTGGGCTTCGAGCGGCCTAGGTCCTCCCGGAGCTCTCTGCGGCGTACACCGCCATTGAACGTGTCAATTGCGCGGTCCTCAGACATGTCTTCTACAGAATTTTTGATGATGGGCCATCTCTGGATGTACGAGCGCAGTGACTCGCCAGTCTTCTAGTAGGAGCCTCTCAATTCTTCGACTGATACCTTCCTTTATGAAGTGCCCTTGAAATTTCGTACGAAGCTGTAGACTAGCTCTTCCCAACTATGATCTGATCCGCGCGAGAGGTTGTTAAGCCACGCACGAGCGGCGCCTTGCAGCTGTAGCTAGAGGCATTGCATTGTTGTGCTCGTGGTTCCTCCGTGGAGCCTAACAGAGGAGATGTGATCCTCCAGCCAGATCTTCGGGTCTTGCAAGCCGTCGAATTTCGGGTTCTCCGATTGGAGTTTGAACCTCTTTGGCATTTGCTTCTGTCGAATGGTTGTACTGAAGCAGCTGGCGCCACAGAGCTCTATCCCATCGTCTTCCGAGTCAGTCGAACAGGCATGCCTCACACGCATCTTGTTGACCTTGGGCTGCATGATGTCATCATGCGCGTCGTAGTCGTAGTCGTGCTGCCGTGAGCGGCGTCGCCGTGACAGGTCGTGGCTATCATCACCGGAGGAGGGTGAAGAGTAGCGTTTCGCTAGAGCTTTATTTTCTTCGGCTCTGGTGTTGGCTCCTTGATGGGGCAGCTTCGACTAGGCCCAGTACCGCGATCATAGATCAGTGCGTGGAAGCCCACGGATCCCTAGCCGGTGGCTGGTTGTTGAGGAGGTACATGCTGGCTGCTATCACCGCTTCTTGCGGTGTCTTCGGGAGCACATTGCCTCATGTGTCCACCTTCATGGACGAGAAGTCAAGGACTCGGGCGGCCTCTTCACGCTACTTATTGGTGAGGTGGGCCAGTCGTGAGTGTCTCTTGGCGGTCATATGCTCATTTCCCTTGGAGGAGGATCTCCCATTGAGGAGAGTTGAGCTCGTCGAAGTCTCGACTCATCTGTTGCCTTTGTGCGCGCCTCGAGCTGGGCGATTACTTGTTGTTGGCACTTGAATTCTTCCTTGAGAAGACAGTGAAAACCCATCAGCATGTCTTGCGATGAGTTTAGTGGCAGGGGTTACCCCGCAAGGCCTCTCGGCAACGAGCCCACTCAGTGTCGTTGAGCTTGATCAACACACGCTCTTGGGTGTGCTCATTCGTAGTAAGGGTCGGGTGATTCTCTGGCCCGTTGTTGGTGGGTGCTCCATTGGAGGGACCACCGTTCGCGACTGGGATACCGCCGTTGTGGGGACCAGTACCGGTGTTGTCGCGATTGCCGCCGTTGTTGCCTGTGTTGACAATGATGCACATGTAGTGATTGGGGAACTTGTTGCTTCTGCAGGTGTCAGATTCGGAGCCGTAGGCTCCATCCTCTGTGGCCAGATCACCCAGATCGGATTCGCGACTAATGTCGCTGTTCGTGTTCCCGACTATTGTCGGGGCGCTGAGTTCGCTCAGGGTGCCGATCGGTGGTGGAAACCACGATGCTGGGGCAATCACGGGGACCATCGTCTCATCAGGGAGGTGAAGTGTGCCCAACAGACCAACTTGGAAGCGTAAGATCATGATCCCCATGCCGATCCCATCGCCCATGTACTCAAAATCCGGGCGAGTGGCCGGCATGTGAACGGTGAACTTGAAAGCACCGAAGAGGAGGCGAATCTCTGCTGGTGAAGAGTTGTAGATTCTAGTTGATGGGGCCGAAGAAGCCGAGACATCATCACTCCCTTTTCCCACAGACGGCGCCAATTGACGAGAGTTAAACTGATCAATGCCCATTGTTATGGACTTTGGTTTTGGAGAAGAGGGGAGCACTGGAGGCATCAATCGTCTAGCAAACAAACACACAGGGACACAAGGTTTACCCAGGTTCAGGCCTCGTAGAGGACCCTACTCCTTCTTGTCTGCTCTTGAAATTATCGAGGGAGTCGAAAGTTACAGGGAGTGCGCAGATGCAATCTGGCGATGATGTGGAAACTAGGGTTGATATTGTCCTCCTTGCCGCCCCTCCTAGCGTTTATATAGATAGACTAGGTCTCGAGATAGCAGGTCGAGTTGGTTATAGGTTAGGGTCTTCCCTTTGAACTTTCTATCTTGAGCTCGTCGTGTGCTGCAAGCAGTCAGAGTCTCCTTAGGTCACCCGAATCCTTGATTGGGCCCTGATAACGTCGTGGGCTTCTGCCAGACTGGACCGTATATGCTAAGCTCGAGTACCTGTAAGTTATGCCCACGTCAATATTTGTATCAAGTATCTATAGGTTGTATAGTGCATGCATCACTGCCGCTTAAGTTCACCATACCTATGTAGGCGAGAG
This sequence comes from Avena eriantha, assembly GCA_910589775.1. NCBI lineage: Eukaryota > Viridiplantae > Streptophyta > Magnoliopsida > Poales > Poaceae > Avena > Avena eriantha. The sequence continues at coordinate 324,370,605 of OU342742.1, forward strand.
ATGCCGAGTTCTAGACTCGCCATGTACTAGCCTCAGTACTGACTGCTCTCTTTTTCCTTTGCCCTTTGTCGGCACCCCTTTTGTTTTAGGAGGTTTGAGATCGACGTCGTTAGCAGGGTTACCCTTCCGGATTGGCCTGGACAGGGTTATGGACGCCATTGGTTATTCTTCAGGGCTCTTAGCCCCATTTGCATCTTATCCATACTCGGATGGTGTATCGTTTTCAAGGTGATTTGGATCTTTGTGTTGTATATTTGTATTCTTGGCTTGACGAGTCATTGGTGTTTATGTATGTTATGTGGGTTCCATCGTAGACTATTGTATAATATATTACTTTGTTTTCACCTGCACCCAAGTGTCTGGTGGGCATCTTTGAATCGTTTCTATGCGAGTTTGGCAGAAATCGCTAAAACTTGCACATGGCCGATTCGGGGGTGTTACATCCCTCACCCCCACTCACCTAGTCCTCGATTTCCACTGGGATTCGTGAAATATTGGACAACCCTAAGGGTTCAACCTTAACATATTGGTATAAAGAGCCTCATTGAGCATGAAGTTCCCCACCAATTTTTCTTTTATCCACCATAAATTCAAAAATCCATGGAAAAGATCCCCAAATTTTCCTTTGGACCGATCTCTTGATTTGGAGTGTTATTCATGGTTTGATCCGACCAAATCTTGTCTAAGGTGTTGGTCCATATTTTTCCTGCGTTTCCTAGCCAAATTTTGACAAATTTTCGCGGATTTGAGGCCCCAAGACGCGGATTTCCTCTCAAGAACATGAGCAGCTCGAGCAGATTCCCCGACCCCGTAGTCTTCGGCCTCACACACCAGATTATCCGCTCCCCCGAGGGTCTCCGGCCTAGACGCCTGTTTTGCATAGTTTTGCCTCTTTTTGTGATAGGGAAAAGGTGTATGGTATTTTGATGAGATGGTGATAGATTTGGGTGGACGTCGGACTTGACGACCGGACTACACGTGCGACCACGAGCGCCAATGCAATCTCTAGGACAATCTCCTGGAGGATATCAATCTTTCAGAAGAACGATCAACCTGACTAGCGAGGGTCTTAATTCCTACCTGATATCGAGGACAAGTAAGAACTAATATTAAAATCAAGATATTGCGGATTAAGATGAAAGATTTATTGAAGAAGCTGGGATCCTGAATAGGTGCAAAGTATAGGAAGTCTATGCATTACTCAAGCCTTGGCGAAGTTGCAATGTAGCTAACTTTTAGTCTAAACAAATTCCGAGTCTAAAAGTGACGGCTATGGGGGTATTTAAAGAGGAAAGGTGGGGGTTTCGGCCAGCCATAGGTATGGTGGCCAAACCAAACCCTAGAAGGCTTTTTCTGCTCAAATATGGACTCCAAACATGGCTTATTTAATTCCTGCAAAAATAACATGGGTCTAGCCACAAATAAAGGTGACACAACATCATATTAATCTATGGTTGAATCTATGAAGTGTAATTCTTGAATATTTTTTCCAAGTCTTCAATCATGATTATGGTGGCTTCAAAGTTCTGAAATCTCTACATGCGGCATCCTTTTCAATCCTCACATGTTTGCTGCGATCTCAATGCACGATCATGCTCCAATACTTGTCCCTCTCGTCCATGCTAGGTCCATCACTCCTAAGAGTAACAAACAAATCTGATTTAGGCAGCATCATATTCTCATGTATGTGAGGAATAGTTCCAAGAAACGAAAGTACCTGATAGTTAAGTTGTTTGGCATGAGCTCGAGTGATAGGTCCTTGTATTTGTGTAGTTGTAGGTACAACAGTTGTATCAATAGATGGGATGTCCTCATCATGCTCCCCTATTGAATTGAAGTTGTCCTCGACGTAAATTCATCTTCCTCACCAAAGTATGCTTCAAATATGCAATGTTAAATGTAGGACTAATCGTACCAAAATCTGCAGGCAGCTCAAGTTTATATGCATTATTATTAATTTTCTCTAACACCTTAAAAGTACTAGTAGCGCGTGGCATTTTTTAAACTTGCGCAAATCAGGAAAACGATCTTTTCGCAAATTTAACCAAACAATATCACCAACATCAAACACAACATGCTTTCTTCCTCTATCCCCAACAAGTTTATACTTATCATTGATCTCTTCTAAGTTGTGTTTAGTAGTCTCGTGTAATTTTAATATCATTGCAGCACGTTGTGTAGCATCCAAATAATTTTGCACCGAAGATGGTAATGGCAACAAATCAATAGGTGCACGAGGAATAAACCCATACGCAATCTCAAATAGGCACATCTTTGTGGTAGAATGCAGAAAACGATTATAAGCAAATTCAATATGAGGTAAACATTCTTCCCACAATTTTTAGTTCTTTAAAATAGCCTACAACATAAAAGACAAAGGTTTCTTGACTACTTTTGTTTGTCCATTAGTTTAGGGATGACATGTCATACTAAACAACAATTTAGTCCCCAACTTAGCCCATAAACATCTCCAAAAGTGGCTAAGAAATTTAGTATCACGATCAGAAACAATAGTGTTTGGCACACCATGTAAACAAACAATTTCATGAAAGAATAAATCAGCAACATTCGCAGCATCATCAGTCTTGTGACAAGGAATAAAGTGTGCCATCTTAGAAAACCGATCCACAACAACAAGAATGTTATCCCTCCCCTTCTGTGTACGAGGCAATCCCAAAACAAAGTCCATAGAAATATCCTCCCAAGGTACACTAGGAACAGGAAGAGGCATATATAAACCATGTGGATTAAGGCAAGAATTAGCTTTTTGACAAGTAGTGTAGTGTGCCACGAATCTCTCAACATCTCAATGCATGCGTGGCCAAAAGAAGTGTGCAGCAAGAACATCCTCCGACTTATTTACACCAAAGTAACTCATCAATCCTGTTCCATGCACCTCCTGTAACAACAGAAGACAAACGTAACTATCTGGGATGCATAGTTTGATAGCATGGAACAAAAATCCATCACCGAATACGAATTTGTTCCATGTTCTACCATCTCTAAAATTTTGCAACTCATCTTTAAATTCAGCATCATGCACATATTGTTCCTTAATAGTTTCCAATCTAAATATTTTGAAGTCAATTTGAGATAACAAAGTATAACAACATGGCAAAGCATCAACAATAACATTATCTTTACCCTTTTTGTGTTTGATAACTTAATGAAAATACTATAAATTCAACACATTTTGCATGGCGACGGTTCAGCTTAGCTTGACTATGAATATGCTTCAAAGATTCATTATCGGAATGTATAACAAATTCTTTAGGCCATAAATAGTGTTGCCAATTTCCTAATGTCCGAACCAACACATATAATTATTTATCATAAGTAGAATAGTTCATACTAGCCCCACTCAATTTTCACTATAATATGCAATAGGTTTGCCCTCCTGTAATAACACACCTCCCAAACCAATTCCATTAGCATCACATTCAAGCTCAAAAGTCTTATTAAAATCAGGAATGTGGAGCAATGGAGCATGTGTTAACTTATCTTTAAAAATCATGAAGGCTTGTTATTGTTCATAGCCCCAAACAAATGGCACATCCGTCTTGGTAAGTTCATTCTACGGTGCAGCAAATGATCCATAATCTATGACAAAATGCCTATAAAAACCAGTGAGGCCCAGAAAACTCCTCACTTGTGTGACCATCTTGGGATGCAAACAATTCTCAATTGCTTCAATCTTGGCTAGATCCACTTCAATACCCTGTGATGTAACAACATAGCCAAGAAATGCAACTCGATCGGTGCCAAAGGTGCACTTTTTGTTAGGGGTGACCCCTTGGGGTTGCCCAATCTTTCACGAATCCCTTGGAAATCGAGGTGGGGGCAAGTGGAGGGTGAGGGACAGTATGAAATCCAAGAACTCACACAATAAAAACATGATGAACACACTCACATGCGAAAAAAAATATACACCAATATCTCACGCTGGACGCAACTAGTCCAACACAATAGTATCGGCGGCGGGCAAGGATCTCTCTCTCTAACCGGCACGGCGAGCGGGAGGCTTGGTGACATCTTAAGAACTTGGTGAAGGACTCTGATGCTAAGGCCTTGTATAACTTGAACGTGCGAGGAAAAGTTCAAGAGGTTGGGGATATTTGGTGCTCCTTTGTCAAGGAGCATGAGACTGGAATTAGGTAGATCCACAAGGGTTTCTTCTAATTCCAAATATCAAGTCTAAGAATTACAATGGATGGGTGGGGCTATTTGTAGGCTAGCCAGTAAATCATGGGTAGTTTGGGGACAAAAACGTAAAGTCTAGACAAAATAGGAAATCACATGGGCTAGGCCCAAGAGTTGACTTTCTTTAGGCGGTTCCGGTGATAAGTCTGGCGGCACCGAATTTGTCTCCGGAAATTCTAGCGGTCGCCGATTTGTTCCGGTATTTGCTAGAACGGCTTACAAAATAGCGTTCCAGTTTGGTTTCGGTGGTGCCAGACCTTGCGCCGGATTTCTAGTCAGGATTCCGGTCTGCCGGAGCTATCGATAGGATTTCCGGTGGTGGCGTCAGTTTGCGGCACCAGTTCCTTCTGGAGCTCCTTCTTATGAGTGCTAGGTTCCTTCTCTTGGCATTTCTTCATGGGGTTCATAGCTAAGGATGCACAAAGTATTGGCATGAAGTAGAAATCCATCAAAATATGTATCGAAATCACACGAGAGGAGGAGCAAGTTAACCTTAGCTTCTAGGAGCTTGGCTCGGGTGCGAGTCATTAGCCACTTGGGGTACTTGATGGTGAAGATGTGGGGACGTCCGTAGGATGCGCTGCATCAGCCCCCCCCCTTGGGAAAGTGTCGTCCTCGACTCTTCAATCATATCATCTTGATCATCTCCATGAAATGGTGAAATGTCCTTGACATTGAATGTCTTGCTCATGAGATACTTCGAGGTCGCTATGTCGATGATGTAAGCGTTGTTGATGATTCCCTTGAGGACTTTGAAGGGACTATCTCCTCTTGCTTGAGCTTGGAGTCACGATCCTTGGGGAAGCGGTCTTTGCTTAAAGTGTATCCACACAAGGTCACCTTATTCTTATATTTCTTGCTTAAGTGCTTAGCGAAGAAGTTGTTTCTCAATCATAGATCTTGTGTCTTTGTGAGTTTCTTCATAGCTTGGGCATGCTTGTCGATGTCCATGTTGGTGCACTCATGGAGAGGAACTGGTAGGATGTTGAGCGCAATGAGGGGCTCAAAACCATAGATGATCATGAATGGACTCATAATTGTGGTAGAGTGTGTGGCTCGATTTTAGGCGAGCTCGGTGTGGGGAATGCATTCCTCCCAATCCTTTAAGTTTTTCTTGATCAACACACGAAGAAGAGTTCCGAGGCTTCGGTTGAAGACCTCGGTCTGGCCATCGGTTTGTGGGTGCAATGCGGACAAGAATAATAGCTTGACGCCGAGCTTAGCCATGAGTGTCTTCCATAAGTAGCTCATGAATTTGACGTCGCAATCGGAGATGATTATTATTGGCACACCGAAAGACGAACGATTTCTCTAAAAACGGATTTGGAATATTTGAAGCAACGTCGGTCTTATGGCACGGTATGAGGTGTGCCATTTTGGAAAAGCGATCAACTACGAATAATATTGAATCATGACCATGCTTAGACCTACGCAATCCTAACACAAACTCCATGCTAATGTTTGACCAAAGTGCATGAGGAATAGTCAATGGCATATAAAGGCCAAATGGGTTAGACTTAGACTTAGCTTGAACACATGTAGTGCATCGTTGGACATGGTGCTCCACGTCTCGCTTCATCTCGGGCCACTAGTAATGTGTGGAGAGCATGTCCAATGTCTTGTTATGACCAAAGTTACCAATAAGATGATGAGGATACAATCATCGAGTATGATGATTCTGCTAGTTTAAGCTGGAAGGAAATATTGAGCCTCATTGAAAAATATCACAACGTGACTTTATTCCTAGTTGGACATGATACTTTGATTTATAAGAACTTTATACTACTGAAATCATGGTGTTATTGTTTGACTAGATTTAATATCCATCAGACTAGCGCCAGCGGGAGGAGAGGGAGGAAGGAGATCGAGAGGTGGAAGGAGACCAAGAAGGAAGGTTCAATTCGGACAGACAAAAGCCCTGAAATATAAATGGACGTGGATTCCTCGTACTAACTCCGAATTGAGAAAATAAGTACTTGTTGGAAAATAATTCTGAGAGAATTTCAGTGGGTAATCCGGCCCCTACACCCCCGGATAATCCGGCCCTATTTCAGAAATTCTGCTAAGGACTTCGGGCGCGTCGCACTATATGGTGGGAGGAGAATCCGCCCCCCTTAAGGGCTGATAATCCGGCCCCAACGAAACAGATCTATGTGTTTTTGTATCAATTCGTGTTTACCACGACTTGTTTTGGTTGTTGGTCGTCCTAGTCGCCCATATAATCCCTGGGATGTCGCTTTAGATTAGTTGAGACCATGTTTAATATAAACCCTAGTGCTTGGAGTTACTAAGTGCAAACCATTGAATCCTACCGTACTAAATCATATCGATCTTGTGTATTTTCTACTATCAACCAAGTGTGATTAGTTGATCCATTGGTATTTAGCCAATTGCAAGTTTTTTGTGATCTGTTGTTCCAATGGGAATTAGAAGATTGCAAACCGCTTCGTGTTCGGTGGCTATGTGCACGAGTGTGTGAAGTTGCGAATATCTACAAGAGTTGAGAGCTATTGCATTGGCATCAGGGATTGATTGAGTGGTTCGTGAGCGGCATACAACTTATATCCACCTACTATCATCATATATCCACCTCACTTACTGAGAAGATCGGGCCACACCTTATCATCTTGGTATCATAGCTCCTAAATCATGGTGTTATTGTTTCTGAATAACAAGGAGGCCTAGTTTCATAATAGCACTAGTAGATTGAGCAATCTTGTGCGTGTTTATTTTTGAGCTATTACTAGTGTCTCTCTTGTGCATTGCAATATCCATGTTAATAACTTTCTTTGCCATGTTTATCTCCACATGTCTGTTTCCTTGGTGTTTATCGCACGATCATCACTAGGACTTGCTTTGGTGTAGATAGGTATCCATACCTACAACTCCACTTCATACTCTTGCTATGTCGTGTGATCGTTCTTGTACCCTCGGTATTCGCTTCATCTCATTAGTTTACACGTTGTTTATCCAAGTTGGTAAGCTTTTATTAATTCACTTTGGAATAGTAAGATTTCCCTTTCTTGCAGTTGTGAGTGAGTTGTGAGAAAGCCACCAAAACATTTTTGATTTAGTGAACTAATTTACTAATCATGTCTTCTAGTGATCCTCATGTGATGCAAAAAAGGATGATGATACCACCATGACGTGGCGATACTATGAAGAGTTGCGAAAAGACTTGAAAGGGATCTTTACTCGCACAACAGACAAAACTGAAAGTGATGCTCAGAATACGAAGTTATAGTTGCAAGCAACTGAGCAAACATTCAAGGCGTCCAGTCACAGGTCTTTGATATACAAACAAGTATCCTTGCTTCGGTAGAGTCTGTGAATGGTTTGAAGATACTAGTGGAGCAACAACAACAACCATGCTGAGGAAGATAATGCCAGCATCAATGATGGCAATATCGCTGCTACCCCTGTGGTTGGCAATGGTCGTGGTGATGGCCATGGAGGCCATGGTGGTTCTCATGGAGTCCGTGGACATGTATTTTCCAATGTAGGTCCTCAATGTTTTCCGCTCCATGTAGCTGCACCACCTGATGATGGATTGGGTAAGCCCAAGTTCTCCATACCCATATTTGAGGTAGGTCCTGATGTTGAAGAATACCTCACCTAGGAGCCGAAGATAGAGGAATTATGGCGCTTACATGACTACAATGAAGTTAGAAAGATCAAGCTTTCTAGTTCCGAGTTTGATGGTTACGCGTTAGATGGTGGGATAACATTGTTCAAACAAGGCAACAAGTTGGTGATCCGCTATAATTACTTGACGTATCATGAAAGAGGTTATGCGGAGTAATGATAGGCGGATCACTAACTTCTTGCCTTGTTTGAACAATGCTATCCCACCATCGTAATGCTTAACCATCAAACTCTGAACTAGCAACTTGATCTCTCTATCTTCATTGTAGTCATGTAAGCTCCATAATTTCTCTAATTTCAACTCCCAGGCGAGGTATTCTTCAACATCAGGACCTCCCTCAAATCTAGGTATGGAGGACTTTGTGGACCTACATGGGCAACAACGTCCACGGACTCCATGAGAACCACCAAGGCCTCCATGGCCATCACCACGACCGTATCCAACCACAGGGGCAGTGGCCATATTGCCATCATTGATGCTAGCATTATCTTCCTCGGCATATGTCTATTATCGTTGCACCAATAGTAGCTTCAAACCATTCATAGATTCTACCAAAGCAAGGATACTTGTTTGTATATTAGTGACCTGTGTCTGGATGCCTTGACTATTTTCTCAGATGCTTGCAACTGTAGCTGCGTAGTTTGAGCATCACTTTCAATTTTGTCTGTTGTGCGAGTAAATATCCCTTTCAAGTGTTTTCGCAAATCTTCACAGTCTCGCCACGTCATGGTGGTATCATCATCATTTTTCTGCATCACATGAGCATAACTAGAATACATGATTAGTAGATTAGTGCACTAAATCAAAAATCTTTTGGTGGCTCTCTCACAACTCACTCACAACTACAAGAAAAAGGAAATCTTATACGTTCCAAAGTGAATTAATAAAAGCTTACAAACTTGGATAAATGACGCATGCACAGATGTGTTGAAGCGAATACCGAGGGTACAAGAACAATCACACAACAAAGCAGGAGTATGAAGTGGAGCTGTAGGTATGGATACATATCGTACGACAAAGACCCAAGGAAACACACACACGCGGAGATAAACGTGGCAAAGCAACTTATGAACCAGGATATTGCAATGCACAAAGAGAGACGCTAGTAATAGCTCAAAATAAACAGGCACAAGATTGCTCAATCTACTAGTGCTATTATCAAACTAGGCCTCCAAGCAACTTTGATATATCTCTCTTTTATTTCCACTATTGTATACCTTTTGTTTTATCTTTTTTAACTATTTGACACAATGAAATATAGATGCAATAATTTTGATCAATTAAGGTCCTGATAATACGGTTTTTCAGGGGCCGGATAATTCGGTCTAACTGGCAAAAAATTTGCACTTCAAAACCCTAATGAGCAGCATGTTAACAGTAAAGCAACTAGTCTCGTAGGTACATTCCTAGGCACTGATGTTGTAGATAGGCTGTAGCTAGGTTTGAAAACACCAAAAGTACGCTATGTGGACTCGGAAAAGTAGATTTAAGATAGCAGAAATCGATGACGAATGACTCAAAAACACGGAATTAACGAACATAACAACGAAAACCTAGACACTATGACTCGAACTGGACGAGATCGGATGAAAGACACGACAAGGACCAGCAACTAGGACTCAACTTTGATGCAATCTAGGCTATGTCAAATACTAACTCTAATCTTTTTGTATGGATTTTTCTGTATAGAACAAAAAACAAACTAATCTATGGATGGATTTGATTAGGACATCCCTACTACTGATACACCGGCTACTCCTATGATTAACGATGACCCTACGGGTGGAGATTTCAGGACTTTGACGCCACCATAATGCTGCAAAGGATGCTGGGACGAATTTCACAAGATATGATGCAGCCTATCCTACGGACGTCCATACATCTACACCACCAAGTCCCCCAAGTGGACCAATGACTCGCGTCCGAACCAAACTACTACAAGCTAAGGTTGACTCGCTCCTCTCCTCGTGTACTTTGATACATCCTTGATGGCTTGCTACTTCATTCAACTACTCTATGCATTATCAGCTATGAAGCCCCAACGCATTGACAAGCCCCCATGGGTGATGTACAAGGGGCTGGATAAGAAGAAGATGTTGATGAGGCTGAAGCCCTGGAGTCTCCGGCCTTGAAGCCCAGAGTCTCCGACCTCCAACCTTGGAGTCTCTAACCTAGACTACGGACCCCTGCCTAGAGCGTTCAGTAGACCCACACGGAGTCTTCACTAGAGACCATCTTCCACCCCAGATTCTCTGCGCATCCTAGAATCTCTGGCCCTGGTACCTCGGAGTCTCCGGCCTTCGACCCTAGAATCTCTGCCCCTAGGACTCTGACCAGGACTCTGGAACCCGCCTTGAGCTCTCTGTGTGCCACCCCGGAGATCGTTCTAGATTCTATAGTCTCCGCCGCTCATACCCCGTGTAACATCCCAATTTCAGCAACCCTGATTAGTTGTCCAGAATGCAAAAATCATGGGGAACAAAAAAAAATTCTTGTTTAACTGATGAAGTGTTTTCTTGCTTGCTTGTTGGTGTTTATGCATCTGACTATGTATTATATGATATACTCCTTACCTCACCCTTAGTTGAAAAAAGATATTTAACAATACTGACCTGGCTCATTTACATATTCTCGAATGTTTTGGCATTTCAAAAACCTGAGGCAAGATATGTTTGCCACCTCAACCATTTGAGTAGCTTCTTTTGCCACCAGTTATGGAGATCTATAAGATACAACCCCCCTATGTTTTCAAGACAGAACTTCAACTACTCTTATCTCTAGGTCTTCCAAAACCTTTTTATAAATCTTTTAAATTCTAATCTTATATCATCTCATATCATCTTAGCGGTTATTTTATATCAACTAATCTTATATCATTTTATATCAACTACTCTTACCAGTTATTTGAGCTACCCTAGTATCCCATCTTATATCATCTAGCTAATCCAAGAGTATCAACCCAAAGCAATTAATCAAGTTGGATGATTTATAGCCACTAGGTGATCCTCTAAAACCCTAAACTAGATAACTTTTGAGATTATCTTCTTCTAGAAGTTTCTAAGTCAAGGAAGACCAACTCTAAGATTGGATCATCTCAACCTAATATACAGTTCAACATCATCCCTTTGATGATGCTTTGGGACCTTGCAACCAAGCAAAACACTAACTCTTGTACTCTAGTCAAAAACCCTAAATCTGCCAAAATATGAATAAGTCTGGAAATGTTATCAAGATGCCATATTTGCGTCTCCCTCATTTCCCATCCTTCTACATTTTTGTTAATGCACTTGAACCATCTTGTAGACAATCATAAGGAATACAAAGGCCCACTCTTGCCCTTGAATATATCATCCTTTATATCACTTGTTCTTGAAGGTTTTGCAAGCAAGAAAATAAGAATTCCTGCAAAACATATCTACATGCTCACATCTTCATACTATCTTATTTTGACCAACTTTTGGCATGGTTGTACTCTAATAATAAAGGTCTACCAATCCCTACTTCACTTGTTCAAGTTGGATACTTGTGCTTCTAAAACCCATAGGGTTTTGGAGGCTAATTGATAATCTATTCTGGCACACTTATTTTATATAATTTATAGCATCAATACTTAGAGAGCTCAATCATGATCAACCTCGAACCTCTACACCATGGTGATTTACATCACTTGGTCTATCCATCCATATAACCCATGACCCAAGGGGAGCCCTGCGCTCCAAGATCCAGCAAGGTTTTGTTGGTATGATGTTAACTTTGCCCAAGATCCTCTTATCCTCGTTCCCTACCAAAATCAAGTTGGATTCTCAAAATCCAAGGTTTTAAATGATGGATATATATTTTGGACATTATATACCATGGAAATATAAATTTCCCAAATATTTTCTATAATTATTGGGGCCCATAAACAATTAAATTCCCTTAAATGAGAAAAACCTAAAAACTTCATCTATGAAAGAAAGTTTGGTTTTATCCAAATCACACCTCCAACTTTAGGCTCATTTGAGGCCTATATATATTACCCTATCTTCCCACTTCAAAAATAAATATTTTAATGGTTTTATTATTTCTTTTTGCCCATTTTCTTAAATGGCTGAATTGGAATAATAATGGTTTTAAATATTTTCACCATTCAATAAATGTTGGGAAAATTCCCCAAAGTGTAACTACATATTTGGGACCTCCCCAAGCCAAAAACTCACCTTGTATAGTTCAAATAATTCAAACAAATTCCTAGAAACCATTTCAACACTTTTTGAAAAGTTGTTAATAAAAGGATCTCTAAGCCTAAGAAAACTCCCAAACAATTATCCAAGGAACATATTAGATTTAATCTGGCGAAAAAGACAAATTGTGTTTATAACTGAATTTGGATTTTTTCCAAGGTCATTCTGTTAATTATTTTTAAGTTACTACAACACTCAGTGAATAAGTACATGAGGTCCTACTTAACCCTAAGAGGAAATAATTTTTGGAACTACAGAACTTTTCTTGCGAATTAATTACTAAAACTAGCTCTTTTATCACTAGAAATTGCATAGTAAATCAAAGAAAAATGATAAAATCATGAAACCACTTTTGTTGGCCTTGTTATTTTAATACCTATTGGTTGATATCATTTTTGTACATTGATATAATGCATACCCAAGCCTTGCTCCAAAACCCTTTATTAAGTGATTTTGGCTTATAAATCACAAAGTAAATTCCACAAGTTCCTTTCCATTATTTCCAATTGCAACAACTCAATCTATCAACACCTACTGAAGTGAATAATGTATCGAATGTTTATTTGCTGTATTGTACTGGTGATTGCATGACTGGTGTTGATTGCGCCTTTTGTTTGCTTGCATATCATCCATATTAACGATTGATGTGATTATATCGGGGACCCAAAGAACTAGTTATTATTAGTTTATTATGGTATTCTCAAAAGAAGTCCAGGGACATATATTGCCATATTGCTGATCACAAGCAAGCCACCTTATTGCTCATAAGCCTTGTCCTACTATCTTACTTATGCATGTTTTATCTACTGTTTATGGAAACTGCCTTGTTCTATATTATGATGATCTATATCGGGCAGTGGCTTGGCTTCTCCAAACCATTACACAATTGTACTACTAAGTACAACCCCCTTGATGGAACCTACTTGGTAGATGGTGTAGTACACCATACCCCTTTAGAGACCCCGTTTAGCCAAAGCAAAAACTATAGGATGGGAAGACCCCAGAAAAGTATACGAAATGTTTTATGGTAAAACCTTGGTGAGGTCTGACCTACCAAGAGAAGTTTGAGAAATAAAAAGGTTTTTGTTTTACAAAAGATATTGAAGGAAAGAGGAGGAAAAAAAGGTTTAAAAAACGCACCCAATTTGTTGTAGCTTTAGATATAACAACTTAAGGAAAGAGGAGGAAAAAAGGTCTAACTCGTGCAACCACATTACTCCTATATGGGAAGGGGCTAGGCTCGAAGTTTGTCTACTCCGGTATGAGTTGCCTCATAACTACTGCAAGGGATGTCGACCTCTGGAGGTTGGGTCTTCGCCTGTAATGGTCCACCAAGCGTCGACCAGGTGAAGAAACGAACGACTGCAGGCTACCAGGCGTTACTATGAGCCTCTCATTGAAAGCGCACACTTTGTGCAACGAAAAAGGCACTCTGGTTGGTCCACGGTACCCGACATCCCGGTGTTGAGGGGAACGACTCATAGGGTAGGCGCTTATACTAGAGTGGGCATTCCGAAGGTCTTGACCGGTTACTCGACCCACGATAAATGTAGATCAGGACAGGGTATAGTGTGGGTAAAGTGTACAACATCTGCAGAGTGTAAATCTATTGTAGAGCGGTGCTAGTTTTGATTTCAAAAAGGAATCTGTAAAAGCGAAGGCTTTGGAATATTTTGACCTTGGGATGGTCGGACAGGAAGGAAAGGAGTTTGGTCATGGAATGACCGGAAGGAAGGAACAAATGGGAGATCCAATCCTAGTGGTTTCCAAAAAAATTCAAATGGTTTCCAAACCGTTTTACAAAAGTTTTCAACAAAGATATCTAGATGCTATATCTACAAGAGAAACTATTTTAGAAAAGAACCACTCATGGGGCCCTCCTACAACCACCTCTATATTGCATATCCGATTATTGTTATCTCTTAAGGTGGTTTGCGAGTACATTCAAAGTACTCACTGGAATTGTCTCTGGCTATTAACTTGGTCAGATTTCAAGAAGAAGGTGATCTTGATGGCTATGTGATACGTCCAAAACGTATCTACTTTCCCGAACACTTTTGCTATTGTTTTTTCCTCTAAACTTGTGTGATTTGGATACAACTAACACGGATTGACACTGTTTTCAGAAGGATTACCTTGGTGTCTTGTTTTTGTGCAGAAAATCAACTATCAGGAAAAATCCCAGAAAATATGCCAAAAATCCTATTTCTCTAGAAGACTCACGGAGCCAGAAGATGAGACGGAGTAGGGCCACGAGGGGCCCACACCACTTGGCTGCATGGGCCAGGCCAAGCCACGCCTGGGGGTGGTGTGACCGCCTCGGTCACCCCCTCGGCCTCCCTCTTCGCCTATAAGATGCCTATTAACATAAAAACAAGGGGGGTTTGACGTTTTTCCAGAAAGAGTTCCGCTGTGCCGCCACCACCAGATTCCGCGATTCGGACCCAGAAACTCCATTATGGCACCCTGCCGGGATTTGGAATTGGAGGAGATCATCGCCATCATCATCACCATCGCTTCTCCATCGACCATCCATGTTTTCCCCATCCATGAGTGAGTAATCCCCTACTGTAAGCTATGGGGATGGTAGGGATTGGACGAGATCGTTAATATAATGGCATCAGATTGTTCGGGCATGGTGCCTAGTATCTATTATTAGTGCTTTTTGACTTTGTTGTAACTTGTTGTTCTTAATGCTTGTCACTAGGGCCCGTGTGCCATGATTTCAGATCTGAACATGTTATTCATTCATTATGATAGTATTGTTTTTGGTCTTACCTGCAAGTTGTATACAAACGTTATTGTCTGGAAACAAAGGCCTGGAAGTGACGGCAATTGGGACAACCAGAGGGATGGCCTTGATGTGAGGATCACATGTGTTCACTTAGTGTTAATTCTTTGCTCCGGTGCTCTATTAAAAGGAGCACCTTAATTGCCAGTAGTTCCCTCGAGGCCCCACTGCAAACGGGCTGGCAGCACAAAAGATGTTGCGCAAGTTCTCATTGCGAGCACATATGACTATATATGGAACTCATGCTTATGATTATTTAGTACTTGGATGCTTTATCTTATTTATCTCCAATTTCCCTATGTCTTGACGGCTATGTAAATTGTCGTGTCCATGCAACGCCCGTCCATCCAACCCTATGCCTACCGCGCTTTAATCCTACTGTTTACTGCTATTGTTACTAATGTCCTTACTTTTACTACTGCTATTACTTTTGCTATTTCTATTACAAAACTGTTGCTACTGATAAACTGTTGTGAGCAAGATTGTTTCCACGTGCAGCTGAATTGACAACTCAGTTGTTAAGGCTGATAAATATTCTTTGGCTACCCTTGTGTCGAATCAATAATTTGGGTTTCACTTCCCTCAAAAATAGTACGATGCACCCCCTATACTTGTGGGTCATCAAGACTATTTTCTGGCGCTGTTGCCGGGGAGAATAGCTCTATTTATCAAGTTCACTTGGAATCACTATTGGTCGCTGCCATCCATCCATCATGGGTAAGTCTCATGATGGCAAGGTTCCTATTTTACCATCCACTACAAGGAGAGGTACGGTTCTGGACACCTTTCTTGCTCTTGATTCACCATATGTTATGAGTAAGCTCCTTACACCACCACATACACATGCTACACACACTGCTACTAACGCTGAATCTGAAACATCTGATAACTTATGGTGCTGCTTCTACTGCGTTTGATAAATGTGATTCATTAGCTCCTATCCTAGATGCTACGATTGCTAGAACTATAGCTGGAAATACTGAAACTCCTAATGAAGACACTACTACACCTGTCAGTTCACCAGAGTCTAGAGAGAGTTATGATATTGAAGACGTTTATATAGAGATGACCGATCAATTTATTCAAGAATGTCAAAACACCCATGATAGCAGTGCTATTAAGATTCTCCTTGAGAGGCGTACTATAAAACCCAAATTGTCTCCTAATGCTTAGTTTGCTACATCTCCCATAAACATTAAAGATAAGGATTATGATTTCTCTCTTGATTTATCTTACATAACTATTGTTGAGAAAGAACCTTTTTGTGGGACTAAGAATGAGAGTGTGGTAGCACATATGAGTGGTTTATTTTCTGATGATATTAAGATGCGCACCAACTTTGTTGCTAAAATTTTCCCTTTTTCACTAAAAGGAGAAGCTAAAACTGATTTGTGATATGTGAGGATGTACCTGTTCAAGTGGCTCATAATTGCTTGATATTAACTGATTTTGTTGTGCTTGAAATGCCTGAAGATGATAATATGTCTATTATTCTTGGGAGACATTTTCTTAATACCACAGGAGCTATTATTAATTGTAATCAAGGAAAGGTGACTTTTAATGTTAAAGGAGCATATTGTCTATTTTCCTAAGAAGATTGATAGGACTTATGGTTTATATTTAATTTAACATGTTGAGGGCATTCAAGTTGGATAAATATATTGTCCCATACCACGAGAAAAATATGAAACTATTATGATCGGGACCATTCCTATCAAGGTTGATGTAACATAATCATTGCGTGGAATACAAAGTTTTGTTTCATATAAAATTGTTTTGGTAACAAGACCTGATCAACCTTGTTAACAAAGGGATTTTAATGAACAAAACAATGTTTTCACCATGATTATCTTTGTTTACTTTTATTTTATCCATTTTAGTTTTTGCTTTCGCTTAGTTTACTTTTCAGTTTCTAGTTGCTTGCATATTAGAGTGTCTTAGAACTTCTGAAGTTTCGGTTTTTGTTTGTTTTTACATCATTTCAAAATCATCTTTCTGTAGAAAAATCATTCATCAATACCTAAAAATTTCTCAAAAATAAACTGTCTCGAAAAATTCCAGAAAATTCATACTAAATTTTTACGTGAAAAAAAGGAGCAGAGAAGTGCCTGGGGAGTACCATGGGGGCCGCCAGGCAGGCACACCACCTGGTGGCGCGACCACACCAGGGGCGTGCCTGGCCATGGTGTGGGCCACCCCTGGCCCTCCACTCACTCTCTCACTTGCCACTACTCTCTCTCTCTCTATCCCTAGAAAACACCAGTTCATTGCTCAAACTCGTGTTCTTTCTGTTCTTTCTCGTGATTTTTTCGATCTCCTTGCTCAGCCCATCCGTGCTTCTGAAATTTGGAGCATTTGTTCTGCGGTATGTGACTCCTCCGGTTGTCCAAGTAGATTTGTGTTTAGTGGATTATATCTTGAGTATATCTCTGGTATGTGACTCCTCTGGTATGTGACTCCTCCGGTATGAGTAGTTCCCTTCATTAATTATTCACTTCGCAATCACTTGTATAATGGATGTTTAAATTTCATAATAGAAGATGAATGAACACCAATTCAACCAACATGAACTGAGGGTGCCTGAAGTTATGAAGGTTTACCGAGAGGAGGAAGTTTTTCCTTCCATCTATCCATGCCCCGAATTCATGAGGGCTGTAGGGATTTCTCAGGACTTCCATGCTTTAATTGCTAATGCAGGATTGGAGCATTTTGTGGGAGATGAACCTTACCAGTTTGTGAAACTAACTATGTCTGTGCTGCAGGACTTTCCATTTAGTTGCTCTTTGCCTAATCGCATGGTTCACTACAAAATTTACAATATAGCTGTCAACCTTCCTATTGATGACTTTTGTGCAGCTATTAAGGTACCTGAGTGGGGATCGTGTGGAAGGATTAGGAAGCAACCTACACCATTCAAGGACTTGTATGTGGAGATTTGCCGAGGGAGCAGCTTCTCAAACGACAGTGGTAAAATTCGTAATATTCATCTCCCGTCTATTCGCTACTTTGCCTACTTTATTGCCAAGTGTGTTCTCACTAGAAAAACTGCTAATAAATTATCCTCATTTGATCTAGCATTCATCTCAGCTGCTTTAAAACAAGATATGACTTATAATTTGGGTGCCTTGATAGCCTTCCGTCTTGCTGCAAACCACGAGAAAGGTGGAATTTGTGGAGGCCTCATCGCCTCTCGTTTATTAGCTCTGCATGGTTTAATGCCTCATCATTTAGACCTACAGTTTCCCATAGAGAGACTTGACCTTAATTCCATGATACAACATAAGTTTGTTTCCTCTTGGTCTAATTTGAGTGATTTGTCTTATGAAATAACCTTTCTTAAGGCTGGTTGGAGAAAGAGTAAGTCAGATCGTGTTCTCCTTCTTCCTACGCCTGTTTTGTTTAACCTTGATACCAGGGTAGGATGGTCACTGACTGAGGAAGAACTCGATGTGTATCTGGGGGAGCTGTCCTAGTAGGAGCAAGATACTGAAAGGGAAGCTACGGATGATTTGGTCCAGCCCTCGAATGAGGGGGAGTCCTTGTACCAGCAGCCTACATATGACTGGGGAGCTTCTTCTTCTCAAGGGCCTAACCACGATCATTCTTACAATGACCCACTAGCGTGGAATCCTTACCCGCATTGGGATTGATACCCACTTAGGCCAAAAGCCTAATCTTGGGGGGAGGTACTCCGACAGTACACTCATCTACTTATCATGTTTAGTCGGCACTTTGTATATCCATGTTTCGCTTTCTTTTTATTTTTCGTTCTTGCTTTGTTTGTGTTTTCCAAAACACAAAAAGACCAAAAATATTTTCATTTTTCTCTTTGTTTGCTTTTTTTTTTCTTTTTGCCTTGGTTTTCCTTTCTCTTTTTAGCCTTGTTTTGATTATTCGAAAAACCCAAAAAGATTTCGCTTTGCTTGTTCTTTCTTTCTGTTCTTACCTTTAAAAATCGAAAACCCAAAAATATTTGTTGTTCTTCTTTGGTTTTGTGAAGTTTATTGCAGGGTTCAGCAGTCCTCAGTGGAGTTTGGTTTCATGTTATTATTCAAGCCACACAAGTGAAGGGCAATAATGAAGATTAATGAGAACTTGAGGTGTGGTAAGAGGCTAGTAATGAACTCTATTTGTTTTCATTTTTGTACATATACTCATCATTGTGGGCATGCTTAGTTCATTCATGTAAGGTGTATGTTATTTATGGATGCTTAGTAGTTCTTGCTTTCTGATGATTAGCTCCAGCCTGCTCATAGTTTGTAGCATGTCATATGAATGTTTGCTTGCATTGTTCTATTCATAACTTGGTATGACACTGTGGTATCCTCCTCTGAATGTTTCACTTGAATTGACTTGGCACATGCTCAGACATGCAAATGACTGAAACAATCAGTTAAGCCTCGATGAATTATTTTGCCTCAGGATTCTAGAATCACTTTCATACCATAGTTAGTCATGTTTTGTTGCAAGCATGATTATGACAGTTATTGCTCTCTCGTTTGTCGCTCCCTTTCTATTTGCTAGCCTTCACTCGTGCTGAGTATAAGCTTTACTCGTGCATCCAACTCTCCAGAACCAATATTGCCAAAAGTGTCCACAATACCTACCTATTAGCATCATTTGCTATTTCGTGCATATTAAGTATGCCTTGTTTTCTTCGAAATAAAATGTTTGCTTGTTATGAGAAAGTTAGTTAGTAAAGCTCTCACGAACTTGATGGCACACTTTACTTTTTCCTGCATTTAATAATCTTGAACCATTGTGTCCATCTTTGTTGCGTATATGCTTGCGCTTTATAAGTTGAAGTTAGCAGAACCATGTATCATGGGGAATGCTTTCAACATTGCACTTACTATTCCGTTGATATCATGATTCTTTTGCTTATGGATCCCGGCGGTGTGAAATAAAAGTGGAACTTGTAAGATCATGGAGTTTGTATGTGTGTTAGAGAAACGCCTGGGCCGCTAGCCTAACCCATGCCTAATCATGGTGGAAACTTGCAGCATAACCATAATGAGCACTCTATGAAGCATCCTCACTAAAAACCTATGCAAATAGCAAATAAAAAGATCGTTGAGATGCTCATTGTCTGCTTGCCTTGTCATTTTGATTATGGGATAGCTCATGTATCATGTGCAAGGGGTACCCCGTTGGCTGTTCTCTATGATACATATGTACTTACAATGACAAGAGCTTACTTGTGACTGAAGTTGAGTAGCATGAGGATCGGTCTTCGTAAGTACGGGGCATGAGACTTCGACTTATAAATTGTCAAGCATATCCTCCTAGTTGTGTCACTTTAACCTTAACCATTTAAAGATGCTTATGATAGGGGCAATGAGAGCTCAAAGCTAAGGAGTACCATACTTTCAGCATTTGGAAGCCTTTAAAACTCTTAAAAACCTTTTCATTTTCCTTGTTGAGTCTCCATATATTCTATGAGCACTTTCTTGAGAGAATTGTCGTCATTCTTAGTATAATATGCTTGTTTCAAAAATTGGTTATTTATGTCATGACTTTGATGCTTCTATCCCTAATATCTTTACTTCTAGTCTTCACTTGAACTTCAGAGGTGCCTTGGAATTTATATTTGCACTACAATCAAAGGCAAGGGAGATACCACTCTGTCATGCATTTTTATGTGCATTTCAATGTTGCTTATGTTTATGTTTCATGCTACTTACTATTTTTGAGTTAGAATCTCTTCATAGCTTGCAATAACTATTGAGTAACCATATTTGCATGCTCCTTATTATGAGTTGTCTAAGTACTTGATCATACGCTGAGAATATATACATCATATGAAGCAAATGTGTTCGAGAAAGTTTGTTTTATCGCACTCAGTTTTCAACTGAATTGCTTGAGGACAAGCAATAAGCCAAGCTTGGGGGGAGTTGATACGTCCAAAACGTATCTACTTTCCCGAAAACTTTTGCTATTGTTTTTCCTCTAAACTTGTGTGATTTGGATACAACTAACACGGACTAACACTGTTTTTAGGAGAATTATCTTGGTGTCTAGTTTTTGTGCAGAAAATCAACTATCAAGAAAAATCCTGGAAAATATGGGGAAAATCCTATTTCACCAGAAGACTCATGGAGCCAGAAGACGAGCTGGAGTAGGGCCACAAGGGGCCCAGACCACCTGGCCACGCAGGCTAGGCCAGGCCGCGGCTGGGCGTGGTGTGGCCGCCTCGTTCACCCCCTCGGCCTCCCTCTTCGCCTATAAGATGCCTCTTGACCTCAAAACCAACGGGGGTTCAACGTTTTTCTAGAAAGAGTTCCGATGCGCCGCCACCACCAGATTCCACGATTCGGACCCGGAAACTCCGTTCTAGCACCCTGCCGGGACGGGGAATTAGAGGATATCATGGCCATCGTCATCACCATCGCTTCTCCATCGACCATCCATGTTTCCCCCATCCATGAGTGAGTAATCCCCCGCTATAGGCTATGGGGATGGTAGGGATTGGATGAGATCATTCATGTAATGGCATCAGATTGTTAGGGCATGGTGCCTAGTATCTATTATTAGTGCTTTTTGACTTTGTTGCAATTTGTTATTCTTAATGCTTGTCACTAGGTCCCGAGTGCCATGATTTCAGATGTGAACATGTTATTGATTCATTATGATAGTATTGTTTTTGGTCTTACTTGCAAGTTATATACACACGTTATTGTCCGGAACAAAAGGCCCTGAAGTGACAACAGTCGGGATAACCGGGGGGGGATGGCTTTGATGTGAGGATCACATGTGTTCACGGAGTGTTAATGCTTTGCTCCAGTGGTATATTAAAAGGAGCACCTTAATTGCCAGTAGTTTCCTCGAGGACCCACTGCAAATGAGCTAGCAGGACAAAAGATGTTGTGCAAGTTCTCATTGCGAGCATGTATGACTATATATGGAACGCATGCCTATAATTAATAAGTACTTGGATGCTTTATCTTATTTATCTGCAATTTCCCTGTGTCTTGATTGCTATGTGAATTGTCTTGTCCATTCAACACCCGTCCATCCATCCCTATGCCTACCGCGCTTTAATCCTACTGTTTACTGCTATTGTTACTACTGTCCTTACTTTTACTACTGCTATTACTTTGCTATTGCTATTAGAAAACTATTGCTACTGGTAAACTGCTGTGAGCAGGATTATTTCTAGTTTCAGCTGAATTGACAACTCAGTTGTTAAGGCTTATAAATATTCTTTGGCTCCCCTTTGGTCGAATCAATAAATTGGGTTTCACTTCACTCGAAAATACTGCGATACACCCCCTATACTTGTGGGTCATCACTATGCGAGCTAGGACATTCTCCCAATCAGCTACCTATAGGTTAAGGCATGGCTCGGGCTTTACCGCTTGACGAACTTCCGTTGATGATGATTTATGTGATCATAATGACATGTAAGGTATGACATGTATCCGCTTAAGTAATGGATGTTTACTTTGATACTTGTCGGTTATGTGCCACAACTAACTGATCATGGGATCATGGTGTATACATAATAGGGATCCTCGGAGGTGTAATCCAGGAGCCCCATAGACTTGGTATCAAAGCTATCCTGACTGTAGGAGAACCTTAGTTAGCATGGTCATTAGAAAGGAATACTACTTTGGAAACACCGGCCTTCGAAAACTACTTTCTAAAAGCTTTACAAAAGATTCTACTACCTCCGTCCCAAGGCTTAAGCCATATAACTTTTTTGAAAAGTCAAACCAACTAAAGTTTGACCAATTTTTTAGAGAAAAATATTAATATTTACACTACGTAATCCATACCCTTTGATACATCATGAAACATATTTTCACATGGTATCTAAAAAATATAGTAATTTCTTGATAGTTTTTTCTAAAAGTTTGGTCAAACTTTACATGGCTTGACTTTTCAAAAAAGTAATATGCCTTAAGCCTTCGGATGGAGGTAGTACTTCTTATCCTCTCCGAATTTAGATGATTTAGAAACTGGTTTCCTCTAACTCTCGTCCAAATTTCAAACCTATGAATTTCAAACAAATAGGACATAGAACTAGGAGAATACGATGATAACAAGATGAATAGAGCAACTACTAGCAAACACCAGGGGACTACAACATCGCCCTACCAGTGGAATCCTCATAATCAGAAGAAATAAAGTACTACACTATCGAGAACCGTCCAATGACTCGGCAAAGACTTCATACGGAAGATAGTGACGCAGACCCAAATACCGTGACAGTTAGGATAAATAGTCCTAATATAGGATTCCCCTATATCATGAGTAGTTAACTCCTTAGTCCCTAAAGTAGGCCGTGTTTGCTTGCCTAAATGCATAATGTGTTGCTTGATAGGTGTTGTTTCCTTGCTAGGTTAGGAGGAACATTGCGGTCCCTTTGCTCAATTCACCTTTAATGTGTGTGCCAACTTGTTTGAATGGTGTCAAAAGTGTTCTGAGATTAGTACACCTAAGAACTCAGGCAACCCTATTCGTTGTCGCTAACGAGACCCATACGAACCTTGGGGTTATGAACAGAAAAGTATCTAAAGAATACGAACTTTGATATTGTCAAGTTAGAACAACTCGAAGACTCCTCCTCAGCAGGATGGCCTACCTAATCAAATTCAACTCCCAAGACTCATCACCAACATTGAACGCCATCAATCCCCTATCAACAAGAGCAAGAGTCCCGCTGAAACCGAAAGACTATCACCGAAGGCTATCTACTACTCACTAGAAACCACAAGATTTGCTCCATGAAATAGGAAGTAGAGAGCTAAGTCCGCTAACCTTCGGTATATTATAGCTTCTGACCCCCTCAAGAGACTAACTATTCTAGTTGACCCTACCCAAACCGAGGGGAAGTCCCCACTAGAATGCCAGGATAACCCTAAACCCTAAAGACAGGACTGCATGAAGACAACGAGTCTGCTACTTTACCCTCGAGCAGAAGGAATGCAAAGAGTTCAGGTGAATATGCTTTCTCTAGAGATAGCTACCCTAGCTCGACCAAAGACTAGCAATAAGAGTCGTTAACCACTAACTTGCCATAAGCTAACTCCTTCAAACTTCGTTATGAAACCACCCACGATAGGGTGCACGCATTAGAACGACACTCAAAGGACCTTAGTGAAGCTCTAAGGTGGAAAGTCTGCGTCTGTCCACTCAAACCTAGAAGACTATCTACCGGAAGATACTTCAGGAAGATTTCCAGTTCCGACGTCCTTCCCTAGGAATCAACTCGAGAGTCATCAAAACCTCAGAGGATAGACCTTGTCAACAGGCGTCAGAATTCTACTAAATCTCCTAGTACCAAAGAAGCCCCGAATCAAGACAACCCGAATACCTGAAGTTGACAAGACTACAGAAGCCAACCAAACTATCCTCCCAAGGGTTCGAAGAAGACAAAGGAGTCAATGTCTAAGAAGATTCCGCGAAGATCCTCCTCGGCCCTTCCAGCTTAAGACCCAACTGAAGGATCGTCGGATCCCTAACCCCTTTGTTCTAACCCATTTAGAGGACTTGCGACTTCAACAAGATTCGATTAAGCTAAGTACGAATAGAGTAGTATATAAGATACGTAGGACCTTGTTGGTGGACGTCATCTGAAGTTTCCAACCCCAGAAGGAAGATGGGCGATAGTCTTCAGACATCATTTGACGACTCCAAGAAGGAAGGACTACGTTATATCCGAACCACCTTAGTCTAATCCTAAGGGGGGAATACTGCGTCTTTCCCACAAAATAGAAAAACATCCCTCGCTAGAAACAACCTTAGGAGTTTCAAACCTAAGTCATTAATTAGGATATGATCGGCCCCTAAGGTAAACATCGTGGAGCCTTACCAAAAAAGACATGAAGCTGTAGGCTCTACCCTTCACAAAGTTCCACCTAGAAATAGTTTGACCAGCCGAAACACTCGAGATATTGAGCCCAAAAGGAAAAGAAGATCATCCATCACAATTAGGACTAGGACCTTCTCAACTCTCTGTGCATCTAAGAAGATTGAAGTTCAGCTCCACCAACACAGTAACTACATTCGAAGACGAAGTACATAAGTTAGTACGCATGAGACACATAGTACTAACCTCGACTCAAAATACCCTAACCCTAGTCTCCCGAATCTCGGGACTATATTCTTTTAAGGGATAAAGGTCTATAAGATCCCAATCTCAGCAACCCTGATTAGTTGTCCAGAATGTAAAAATTAGGGGGAACAAGAACTTTTTCTTGTTTAAGTGATGAAGTGTTTGCTTGCTTGCTTGTTGGTGTTTATGCAGCTGACTATGTATTATATGATATATTCCTTACCTCACCCTAAGTTGACAAAAGCTATTTAACAAAACTGTCCTGGCTCATTTTACATATTCTCAAATGTTTCGGCAATTGAAAGACCTGAGCCAAGATGTCTTTGCAACCTCAACCATTTTAGTAGCTTATATTTCCACCAATTATGGATATCTATAAGATACAATCCCCTTTGTTTTCACGACAGAACTTCAACTACTCTTATCTCTAGGTCTTCCAAAACATTTTTATAAAGCTTTTAAATTCTACTCTTGGTAGAAGTACCAAGGACCTTACCTTATTAAAAACTCAAGCCGTTTAAAAATATCCATCCCTACCCCAATATAGGCTTGGAGGTATCCATGGTCGTATATTTAATTTGCGACAAAGCTACTCCTAGAACGAAGCTGCAACAGCCTAGCTCTCTCCCAACCCTTCCTTGAGAGTCGACTGCCCTCCTCCCGCGCCTCCCCTCTCCTCCCTCCCCTCCGGTGGCCACGGCGACCGGCGTCGAGATGTAGTAGGTGGTTGGCTTCTTATGTATATAGTAGTAGCAGATCTAGCTCTTCTATGTTGTGCCTTTGTGACGTTTGAGGGTAGGTTGGAGATCTCAGGCGGCCAGGTCTTCCAGGCCTTGTGCGCTGTTCACCTCGCTACGCCCCGCCGGTGGCAGGTGGTGGTGGAGTGGGTCAGCACCTGCATCCCTCCGAATAAGGATCGCCCGTGGTGCTTCAGGCCGGCCTTTCTGGATCGAGGTCTGCTTGATGCTGCCCCTCTTCTCTCCACTACAGAGCTCTCATGGAGAGAGTCGGTTGTAGCTTGGTGGAAGATCGCATCTCTCCATCTAAATAAGATCCGGGGCTCCCTCTACTACTTCTTCTTTAGGCCTCCTCCTCCAAATTGTGGCAGCAGTCTGGAGGATGATGTTGGCTAGCTCTTATCAGGTCGGTGGTGGGATGCTCGCTGTGCCGGGAAGGTTAGAGCTCGTTTTGGTTGTCTCTCTTCTCCCTTGAACCATCATGGAGGTGGGCAGGGCGAGAGGGCGAGTTTTGTTCGACGTGATCCTTTCCGGTGGGTATTTGCTGCTACCTTCTAGAGATCATCAGTAGAGGACATATGCCTGCGATTTCTGCCCCGCCTCTGCTTCTTATGGACGAATGGCGGCCCTCCTCGCATACGGTATGGTGGCTTCTCTACCTCCATCTAGGAGGCTTCCCCTCTTCGGCGAAAGGATCTTCAACGGCGGTGCATCAAGTGGTTCGTCCCCGATGGCGGCGTCGTTGCTTCTGCCGGCGAGCTCATTTAGGTGCTGCGGTGGAGAAGATCCCTGAAGATTGGATCGATTTTTAGATTTTCTTTCTGGGGTCTGTTGTGTAAAAGCGGAGGTTCTGGTTGTAATTTTATTTCAGTTTTGGACCTCCTTGTAATCTATAAACCCATCGCCTATTAATTGCAGCTCTGGGTCCTTCATGACCCTGCCCCTTGCTCCAAAAAAAAGTATATTTAATTTGCTTGTAAGGTGAGCTGCCTTGATCTGCTAAGATGAGTTACCTTGATCTGTTGCTTGACTTGTTTGCTTAGGAGTAGTATGAGCTACCCTAGGAGCCCATCTTCTATCATATAGCTAATCCAAGAGTACCAACCCAAAGAAATTAATCAAGCTAGATGATCTATAGCCACTAGGTGATCCTCTAAAACCCTAAACCAAATTAGTTCTGAGATTATCTTCTTCAAGAAGTTTCTATGTCAAGGAAGACCAACTCTAATCTTGGATCCTCTCTACCTAATATACACTTCAACATCATCCCTTCTATGATGCTTTGGGACCTTGCAACCAAGCAAAAAGACTAACTCTTGTACTCTAGTCAAAAACCCTAAATCTCCCAAAGTATGAATAAGTCTGGAAATGTTATCAAGGTGTCATCTTTGAGTCTCCCTCATTTCCCATCGTTCTGCATTTTTGGTAATTCACTTGAACCATATTGTAGACCATCATAAGGACTACCAAGGAACACTCTTGCCCTTTACTATATCATCCTTTATATCACTTGTTCTTGATGGTTTTGCAAGCAAGAAAATAATAAATCCTGCAAAACTTATCAACATACCTACTTTGAAAGAAGGTCACATCTTCATACTATCTTCTTTTTACCAACTCTTGGCATGGTTTTACTCTACTCATAAAGGTATACCAATCCCTACTTCACCTTTTCCAATTGGATCCTTGTGACACCCTTATTTTATTCAATATCTGGCATCAATCCTTAGAGAGCTCAATCATGACCAACCTCAAACCTCTACACCATGGTGATCCACATCACTTGTTCTATCCATCCATATAACCCATGACCCAAGGGGGAGCCCTGAGCTCCAAGATCCGACAAATTTTGTTAGTATGATGTTAACTTTGCCCAAGATCCGCTTATCCTTGTTCCCTACCAAAATAAAGTTGGATTCTCAAAACCCAAGGTTTTAAAGGATGGATATATCTTCTGGACATTATCTACCATGGAAATATAAATTTCCCAATATTTTCCATAATTATTGGCGCCCACAAACAATTAAATTCCCTTAATTCACAAAAACCTAAAAACTTCATATATAAAAGAAAGTTTGGTTTTCTCCTAATCGCACCTCCAATATTAGGCTCGTTTGAGGCCTATATATCTTACCCTATCTTACCACTTCAATTTTTTTTGAAGAGTTGTATTATTTCGTTTTGCCCATTTTCTTAAATGGCTGAATTGGAATAATAATCGTTTTAAATACTTTCACCCTTCAATAAATCTTGGGAAAATTCCCCAAAGTGTGATTACATATTTGGGACCTCCCCAAATAAAAAACTCACCTTTTTTAGTTCAAATAATTCAAACAAATTCCTAGAAACCATTTCAGCACTTTTTAAAAAGTTGTTAATAAAAGGATTTATAAGCCTAAGAAAAGTCCCAACCAATTATCCAAGGAACATATTAGCAACATCTACCTACAAGTACCATCATCCCTCTTAGCGAGTTCAAAAACTTAGAAATCCTTCCTAATCATCAATATGATCAAATTTGCCAACTAAACAAACCATTCAAGCAAAACCTCACCAAATCCCCACCATAGCCTTTGATTGTGTTGCATAGTACCATCCACCTTTTCTGGTCGTGCTACTATAGCTACTACTGTAGCACCACCCCTCCCACTTGTCCTTTTCCCTTGGGAAGAGAGAGTGAGAGATATCCCTATCTTACAATATCTCCACCTTTACTTCCCATAGTAGTTGCAGCATTCCCTCTGCCCTCTCTACTCTACCAAAACCCCACCCCCCACCTCTACACCACCCATGTTACCCAACCAGAGAACTCCCCTCTCCTACCCTTACCCCAGTGGACTTAGTCCATCTTAGACCTCCCTCACTCGAGATAAAACAACACGAGCCCACCCTAGCCCCCATTCCTCTGCTCATTTGCTTGCTTACCCTCTCACTCACCTCCCCAGAACACCCCCTTCTCCCCTGCTCTACCTTGCCCGAGAGGAGAGGAGATTGGACTCTCGGCCAATGCTCAAG
Organism: Avena eriantha; assembly: GCA_910589775.1. Lineage (NCBI taxonomy): Eukaryota > Viridiplantae > Streptophyta > Magnoliopsida > Poales > Poaceae > Avena > Avena eriantha. Next base: position 324,399,277 of record OU342742.1, read on the forward strand.
ATTGAGCATGGTGCTCTCTCCCCAACTCTCTCTCCTCTACATGTCACCCTGCAATGAACCCCTACCCCCTTCCTCTAACCTCCTCTCATTTCTGCCTAGGTGTTGCTCTGCATGCAGCGCCGCCAAGCTCCGATGCGGATCCTTCGGGCACCATGTCGCGAGTGGTATGCTGAGGCCAAAGCACCTCATGCCGCCCATCACTGGACTTGCTGCCATCTACCGCCTACTCGTCGCCTCTCGCTGTCGACATGCAGGCCCACCCCTGCGTGCCCCGATCGACTCCCAAGCGCTCTCCGTCGCGGTGACATGCGCCCCACAGGATCCACAACAAACCAGTCTCTTCTACCCCACTCCTAGACCGCCATGACGTGCTGCTCCTGCTTCGCTACCTTCTTGTTGCCAACGAAGCACCCCGGTATACTACCGTGATGCCCCTCTTTATCTAGGGTTTCCAGCATCTTCTAATCCAATGGTTGAGGCTCGCCGATGCCCCTGCGGCCGTTTGCTCTCACTGACCGTTGGGGCCCGCCCTACTGGCTTTCAAATTTCCCTCCTGCGTCCTCGCCAGCAAGCTGGGCTGACTAGCGCTATCTCGGCCCATTTCTCTCCGAATCCCAGCCTAGTGTCCCCTTTTCTTTAAACAATATACAAGATCCATTTACTAGGCATGTTGGATTAAATAAAAACAAAATTACAAAATACATGGAATTTCCCAACTCAAATTTTTACAACCATTCCTTGTGTTTTCCCCACCATGAAGTACCAACAGTTTGACCAAATAGTATTTATATCTTTTCTATAAATTCATTTGCAAAGATAGGCCTAGGGGACAAGATAAATCTTTCTCTGAGTTTTATAACCCCAATTAGGTTGAAGCCTTTTTGTTACGAAGTTACCCTAGGTACCTTGCAAGATCCCTTATCCACATCCTAAATTGCTTCCTAGATTACTCCTAGTAAAAATGACAAAAACAACCCATTTTAGCCTTTAGGAAACTCCCCAGGTCAAACCAAAACTCGGATTGACCTAGTTCCAACTCGGAGAACTCATCAGCCATCATATCTATCAAACCACAAAAGCCCAAAATTTATTCGGCCCTGGTTGAATTATCGTGAATTAAACTAATCTATGCATGGTTGATTCACTACTAAAAGAATTCTAGCAGTTCTATATCACCAAAATAAATAATTACAATTTCTACAGAAAGGTATTTCGAATACCTAACATGTGCCTTTGGATTCATATCAAAACCTTCTATAGATATAATCTGGTGAAAAACACAAATTATGTTCATAACTGACTTTGGAATTTTCCCAAGGGCATTTTGTTAATTATTTTTAAGTGATTACAACTCTTTATGAATTAGTACATGAAGCCCTACTTAACCCTACGAGGAAATAATTTTTGGACGTATCAACATAAGTATCATCTCTTAATATGAAATATATCAATGAATAACAGTAGATTATGATATAGAATAGTGATGCAAAATGGACGTATCAACTCCCCCCAAGCTTAGACTTCGCTTGTCCCCAAGCGAAAATTGAGCTCAATAAACATGACCTCGGGTTTATGGAGTGAAGAGTTGATAAAATAATACGGACAAGAAGCATCACATTCATCAATACATAAATCATAATAGAAGACAACTCACTATTATATAACTTAACTTGCAACAGGTAAAGGAAACACAATAAAGATACATAAAGTAAATCATAATTGGTAATGGCAAACTTTGCTCTTGGTCAAGGAATAGTTAACAATTTGCAGGAGTTCAAACATAATGGTTTTTCAATGATAGCTTTCAAAGTAATAAACACTACGATAAGAGAAAATGTGCAAAACAAGGAACATAAGAAACATGATTGAATAAATTATCATATGAATGAATGAAACACCACAACTCAAAATACTTGCTAAGATAGAAGGGAATAGGTTTACTGACTCAACTCACAAGTAAAAGAAAGGCCCTTCGTAGAGGGAAGCAGGGATTTCAAGTTTCATAAAGAGCTTCCAAAAATTATGGTACTTATTAGCTTTTATCTCTCATTGCCCCTATCATAAGCATCTTTAGGTGATCAAATATGAGGATATGCTTGAAAAGTTGTAAGTTGAAAATATCATGTCCCTTGAATACAAGGGCCTCTCCTCATGCTATTCAACTTTAGTTCCCGGTAAGTTCTTGTCATAGTAAGTATATGTGTATCATAGAGAACCACCAACGGGGTACCCTTGCCTAGTGATACGGAAGAATCCCCATATCAAAATGACAAGGAAAGCAGACAATGGGTATCTCAGCAATCTTCTTATTTACCACGGGAAATTGGTGTTTTTTCCTCTCTTTCCTCCTTTCTCATCTTTTTTTTTATTTTCTCTTTTTCTTTTCTCTATCTCTCTTTTTTATAAGAAGAATGCTTCATAGATGCTCATTATGGTTACGCTACAGGTTGCCACCATGATTATGCATGGATTAGACCAGCATCCCAGGCGTTTCTCTAACACACATACATAACTCCGTGGACTTACAAGATCCCCTTTCATTTCACACCGACGACATCCATAAACAAAAGAGCATGATCTCAACTAAATAAAGTACAATGTTGAAACCGTTCCCCATGACAGCATGGTTCTGCTAATTTACAACTTACAAAGCGCAAGCATATACGCAACATAGATGGGCACAATGGTTCAAGATTATTAAGTCCAACAAAGTAAAGTGTGCCATCAAGTTCGTGAGAGCTTTAATCACTAAATTTCACATAACAAGTTTAATTCGGAAGGTAGATAAATACGTTAATTTACTTGGAATAGCAATAATGCTAATAGGTTGGTATGGTGGACACAAATGGCATAGGTTTTGGTTTAAGGATTGAATGCACGAGAAGCATTCCCTCTCAGTACAGGTTTTTGGCTAGCAAGGCTGTGTAGCAAGTGTAAGAGTTGAAGGAAACAAACAAACATACAAGTGATAAAAACAAACATGCAATCTTCCTTGGAAGCACAAAAGATCTTAACTAGAGAATACTAAGCTTATGAGCCACTCAAGAAAGAAAGATGATGAAATTATATTTCTTAATAGTACTTTTTATTTTTTTTCAATTCTCAAAATAGTATTGCTACTGACCGAGCCAGGTTTGCCAAAACAAACTAAATTAACTTAATGATCCCAAAGTGATACCAATACTAACAACAAGATTCAATCATATAATAGCAATTAAAAACTAATATAAGATATACAAAAGAGTAAACGATAGAACTTCTCATTAATATTCCATAACGGAAAATCACACCAAGGGATACATAGATATATAACTAGACGAGGGACACTTCCATAATGCAAACCATCCTACATGATAACTTCTCTATTCATGATATGACTCTACTAAAAAGGTAAAAACATAGAAGATAGTGATGTGTTACTGCGGCACTCCCCCAAGCTTGAAACAAACCAAGGGGATGCCAAAACCTGATGACGAATTACTCCTTCGGTGGTCGTGGTGTTCTCTTGATAAGGTTCACGATCAATTTACTCAAGTCTTCAATCTCGAAGGTGAGAGTACGAATCAACTCTGAGTTTTGCTCAATTCGCTTCATGATCGTGTTGGGTTGTGATTCCCAGCTCCTACGATTCTTTCCCCACTCTACCTCCTTGAAGTCTTCTTTCCTGCATGGTTAGAACAAGGCATATCCCAATTGGAGGGTAGTTTCTCCTTGGGCATATTCTGGAATTGATGCTCATGGATAAGGGTATGTAAGGGATTCTTGGTGCGTGGAGAAGGTGAGCGTGGAGTGAAATAGTGACACGGAGGCTTCCCTCCAGTTGACATCTGTGAAGTCATTTTGATCCTGGCAGGGTTTGCCACCACTCCAATGCTTGCAATGGTAGTGCCGGTGTGCAGATGCTGGCTTTTCTTTGCCTCCACTTCATCTTTACTCTCAATCTCCTTCTCCTGCCCAGGGTCTTGGGGATCCTCCTCCGCAGGCTCCTTTCCCTTATTTTTCAAGGAGACCATTGTGCTTCTAAACTTTAAGAATAGTTCCTAGCAGAAACAGATCGAAATGAAAACATGACGAGACCACGATATACAAACTTCGGGGGAACCAGGGGATTATATATTACGAAGTTTTACAACAAAAGGCAGGTACTAGGAGAAAACGGGTCGGAGACGAACTCCGGGGTGGCCACACTACCTGGTGGCGTGGCTAGGGGGCCACGCCACAGGGTGGTGTGAGCCACCCTAGCTCTGTTTCCGTCCCTCTTTCGCTTTGTTGCTTTTCTTGTTGGATAAAAACTGCAAAAATATAACTGGACAAATTTTTCGCAGACATTTTCTTACCAGAACTGTTACCTGCTCAAAAACAGACTCTACAGGTCTCTAAACTTGGTCTTTGATAAATTTTTCTGGAGTTACCACTTGAATAACATCAATATCTTCATCTTCATACACATATTGCTTGAGTCATGAAACCTTTCACTTTCTTATTAAACCATTTTCTCGACTAACCTCGAAATTGCTTTCACACAAAACTTCACACAATTCTCATTAGCAACATTAGTGCATACGAGGTAATAAACCTTTTAAGTTTGATTTCAACTGAAATCCATCAAAATATAAGCTACTGAAACAACTCCTTCTGAAAACCCCAAAAAATTTCAAAAAGGAAATAGATTTAAGAGGCAAATGGAAGAGTGGTGAAAATCTGTCAAAACAGACCAGCGGGTAAAGATCAATTTTTTTGAAAATCTTCTGTTGCTCAAATAAAAAAGTGCAAAACTAATGAAAGTTAAATAAAAATCTAGGGAAAAAGCACAAAACATTACATCTCAATCCGACGTGCAGAGATCTTTCACAAATTTTTACAGTGAAGCACAAAAATCTGTTTTGGGACAGCAACTTTCCCAAATATTACTTCTCTCTCATTAGAGGTTGATCTTGACACAAAAACCAAACAAAAACATAAGGAGAGGTTATTACTGAAATAATAACTTCCAAGACTCAAATAAACGAAAGAAAACTGAAAACAAAAATATATTGGGTTGTCTCCCAAAAAGCGCTTTTCTTTATAGCCATTAAGATGGCCATGATAATTTCAATGATGATCACATAAGAATATGAATCAAAGTAAAAGAGAGCAGCAAGAAGCAAAAATACACATGTTTAAATCTAACCCACTTCCTATGCAAGGGAATTTTTGTAAGAAAATAAATTGTTGAAACCAAAGGCTACTAGCATAGTAAGGCAAAACAAGTGCAACATAAAGACTTTCAGCATAAAATGAGGAAACTTAATATTATTGAGATGCATAAGAACACTTTTCCCTCTCTCATAATAACTTTCAGTATCATGCATAAATTTAACAATATAGCTATCGCAAGAACCATTGAAGCAATGAACACTTACTCTAACAGAAAACACAGGGACACTAGCTCTCATAACACTACTTTGTGAAACAATACTAGAAGTATCCTTACAAATAATAGTGTGCCCATCTCCTACATATTTATTGACAAAGTCTTTCACATTTGCGATCATAGGTTCAATAGCTACTTGTTCATCAGGTTCAATACCTTTATTTGTACTTTCATTAACCATACTATCTATCATAGAATGTTCCTTTATCTTAACTGGGAAAGGCATTTTCTCAATGTAAGGTTCGGGTAAGACATGATTAGACGTAAAAACTTAGGTATTTCTTACAGGAACACTATTAGCAATATATTTATATGGTTCATGATACTTATTCCACTTCTTTTTAGGAACTTCAATATAGGAAGCAAAAGCCTTAAAATAAGTTGCAATATCTTGAGAGTCTAGACCATAAGCATTATTAATATTTTAAAAGTCATCAGTTCCCATAAAAGATTCAATGCATTCATAATCATAATTTATACCTAACTTTCTTCCTTTATCATTCTCCCATGCTTCAACATTTTCTTGAATACGGTCTAGAAGATCCCATTTAGCTCCTTCTTCCATATGTGTGAATGATCGAGCACAAGAAGCATCCAATAGATCCTTATCATGAAGAGAAGGCCTTGCATAAAAGTTACTGATAATAATATTCTTGTAGGTATTTTAATTGTTGTCCATAACACGATCAATAATTCTTGTAGGTATTTTAATTGTATCATTCTCAGCAGGTGGTGGTTCATCTACTACCTTAGTGGTGGTAGTAGCATTATGAAATAAGAAAATCAGTGAATTATCCATATTGAAAATAAAGTAACTAACAAAAATAAACAATACTTACATTAGAAGTTTCCTTTACCAGTTCCACTCTCCAATAGCGCTTCACTCCCCGGCGACGGTGCTAGAAAATAGTCTTAATGACCCACTAGTATAGGGGGTGTATCGCAGTATTTTCGATAAGTAAGAGTGTCGAACCCAACGAGGAGCAGAAGGTGTTGACGAGTGGCTTGGAGCAGGAATTATCTGTAAATACTTAGCAAACGGATTTTTAGGGGTTTTTGATAATGCAAATAAATAAAGTGCGATTAAACGAAAGACAATAATAATAAATGCAGCAAGTGGCCCAATCCTTTCTTCAGCAAAGCACAAGTCGGTTGTATTATTTAAGACGAAAAAAAGTTCTCGAGGACACACGGGAATATCGTCAAGTGATTTTGCTTCATATAGTTGATTAATCTTCTTTAGTTTGCTAAGTGTTGTGTGGGTGAACCTGTGCTAATGTACCGACCTTCCTAGGACTAATACATACTTGTGATTATACTCCTTGCAAGCATCCGCATGTACAAGAAAGTAATTAAGATCAAAACCTAACCATAGCTTTAAACTCTAAAACCCTGACATCCCTTGTGCAAAGGTTTCCTAACGGGGGTTCAGGTTTTATCACTCCGACAACCCCTACGATTAGTAGCCAAACACACAATGCTTTCCCCTAGGCCCATATAGGTGAAGTGTCATGTAGTCGATGTTCACATGACACCACTAGAAGAAATACACCACAACTTAATTAACAAACCATTGAATCTTTCTCAACACAATTCCACTACTAACAACATGACTTCTCCCATGTCCTCAAGAACTAAACGAACTACTCACAAGACATCATATGGATCAAGATAAAAGATGATATAATGATAAGTAACAATCTTAAAATAACAATAATTCAATGGTTCACTCAATAGCATCAACTACAAGGAGTAATCAACACCGGAAAGTTTCCCCTAAGAACTATGCAAGATTCAACCCAATTGTTACAGCGGTATGGAGTGGTGATGATGGTGCTGGTGGAGATGATGATGGATATGATGATGGATATGATGATGATGATGCCGATGAAGTCCAGATTTATGGTGGTATTGATGGCGACGATCTCCCCTCTATGGGAAGGAATTCCCCTAGCAGAATCTGTCTGCCGGAGAGATCTTTCTCTGTGTAGTTTTCCTCCCCGCAGAGGCGGCAGAATCTTTCTATGGTCGCCCCCAGCCTTAGAGTTTTGTGGGGATAATATGCGCCAAAGGTGAGAACCAGGAGTGGGCCCGGGTGGCCACACCACCTGGTGGCGCGACCAGGGTGGCCCGCGCCAGGGGGTGGTGTGGGCCCCTTGTGGCCTATCTCCACTCCCCCTTCTGGCATCCTTCGTCTTCTGGAAAAATAGAATTTTCCATGTATTTTCCCGGATTTTATGATCTTCGCGAATTTCGTCTCCACAACCCCTTTTCCATCAAAATCCTGACTACAGTGGTCCATGCTCCAAAAGTCATCAACCATGCACAAATAGATGAAATAACATAAGTATCATCTCTTAATATGAAATATATCAATGAATAACAGTAGATTATGATATAGAATAGTGATGCAAAATGGACATATCATTTACCCAGGTTCGAATCCACTAGCTTTGGACGGATCCTACTCCTGCTAGCAATCTAGTAATACGGTAGAGTCGGATATGGGTTACAAGGGTTTTGCCTATGCGAGTTGAGATTGTAGACTATTGTGGAGTGGCCTAAAGGTTGGTCCCTAATATGGCTTATATAGACATCCGGTCTAGGGTTTACAGTAGAGACCTATCCGGTTACGACTATGAGTCGGTTACAGATTACATCTTGAACTACAAGTAACATTACATGCCTATGTCGGTAAGTGTTATGGGCCTTCCCGTAGCCAGATTGGACTCTTTCTCTTCTCCCTAACTAGGCCGCCCGTGAAGCAAAGCTCTAACCCGAAGTGGGCCACCCTGGTCAGTGAGACACAGTGAGGATACTTGGAAAGTATATCCCCAACATCAGCCCCTGGAAGCCTCTAAGATCTAGAGTTGAAATTTATCACTGTCTAGCTTGATCATCTTTGGTTTTTAGAATCTTGAAGGGTTCCTAAAACTTCAAAAGAAAGGATAGGATCTGTGTCTTAAAATAATCCAAACCTATGAGTACATTATTTGGGTTTCCATCTTGGAATTCAAACTAAGCCAGGACTTGGTCCCGACGTAACCTGACATCAGCCAAGGTCAAGTCACGTCACTGACAGATATTCATGTCAGCACGACCGTTGGTGGGTCTGCCTTTTGTAGAACCGAGGTGTCATTTTAATGCGTGTGCGGAGATCAAGGCCGTGTAATCCTCGCAAGGATGTTACCTAGCTCCTTCCACGACATGTGGCACGGTTACTGTTCATCTTACACGAATATTAGCACAGGTGAGGAATATAAGGGGTCAAGATTTCCTCTTTCTTCCTTACCAACGAAATTGTCATAGATCATTACGGAGTGCAACTCCACAATCTCCCCCAAACTCAATTTTAGAAATGAGTTCTTACGCATCTTTGTGTCAGGACTATCTCGGAATTAGACCGAGTCTTGTCCTATTCCGGTACTATTTTGCTACCCGGAGGAATTCCATCACTTCTGGTAATCCTTACATTACCGGAACTCTTAGATTTTCTATTAGGAGAGAACGAGTCTATCCTAGGATTAAAGCTAACGAGTCCATGAAGAAATGTCCATCCACGTTCTTTTACCATAAGGACAGACTGGCTCCTGGCAAAGCAACAACTTTGCCGGTTTTTGTCGATGGCACTGCCACGCCCCAAGAGTCCTGGGATGCAGAAGCTCCGGCTCTCACCGACGATCTGCTTCTTGCCAAGAGGCGGATCGAATATTTTATGAAGCACAAGGTTCTAAAAGTATCCGAATTTATTCACTACTAGTTGGCACGCAAGATCAAGCCTCTCCAACACCATAGTGACCAGCTCATGCATACAGTCACCAAGAGCAAGACGGATTCTCTCTGAATCTACCCCAAATCTTATTCGGATAAGGACTATGAGTACCATATTAAATGATTGATTAACGAGTGGATCGAGAGGAAGATTCCGGATCTTTCCTTGGACATGCACATAGCTGACGATCCTGTGACACTAGTAAGTTTTCCATTAGTTACTCGAATATGTTCTCATCCATACTTTGTTATATCTTTTTGCAATACTAAGGTAATTCTTCTTTTAGCTTGCTGACCTCCTCGAGTTGGAGCTTGCTCCTCTTGAGGGATATTCTACTGAAATCTCTCAGGAGGATGGAGAACTTGTACCACTGCCGGAGGCACTTACTCGAATGTGTAAGACTCTGACTGTCTCTATCCGCACAAAGAAAGTGCTCGTTGTGAAGAGGTAAATTTCCTCACAAGGTTTTTGTATTTTATCTCTTATTCTTTCTAGAGCGTAACAATTTTGTACTATCACTTCTTCAGAGCTAAACAGATCACCAAGGGCAAGCGGAAGGGAATCTTGGCAAAGCCTATGCGATAGTCAAAGTTAAATTTGACTTCGCCTACTACTCCACCTCCGACTCCTACCCTGAAGCCTTCTACAGCATCGGAGGTTACTTCATCTCCTCATGCTGCAGAAGATTTGGCTTAGCATCCTGAGCTAGAGAACCTTGGTTTGGAGACCGACGTCACCATGGGTGACTTGGAAATTGATAAGGGTGAACCCTCAAGGGTAATGATTCCTCGGCAGAGGTTTCGCAGACAACTTTCTCCATAATCCGGGTATTGCAAAACTTGGCATTACTCAAAAAACTGCAGAAGAGATCCAAAAGCTGGCTCAGCAATGCTTGGAGAACCGGAACATTACTGCCGAGGAAGAGCCACAAGAATCTAAGGGCGTCAAGTTCTCCGAGCTTCTTGACCAAGTTCGTCTTCATGACGAAAAGCTGAAGGCTGGCATGGCACCGCAACCACCAGTGATCCTGCTGACTCTCGCTGAGAAGGTTACTTCTAAGGTGAACATGACTCTAAGCAAGCTTACCCATGAACAATATGTAAGTTGGAATTTTACTGTCTCATTTACTTTATTTCATATCGTCTAGACCACAAGCATGAAGTTGGATAGAAAATCCGGATTTATGCTTTCATAGGATGCCAAATAATGAACTAGTTTAGCCCCCTAGGCTCGTGCTGATATTTAACACAGTTAAAATATTAGCCCGAGTCTTCAGGAGACTTCTGACTCTGGGTATTATTCTGACATACAGAAAGTTAATGCTTATAACCAGGAATTATTAAAGAATATTTGCAATAAGCGGAGAGAGATCAGAGCTCTCCATCTTGAAAATGCTCAACTGAAGATTTCCAAGGATGTGGCCGAAGGTAATCATTTCAGTCCCAATCCTTGATCTTTTTGCTTTATTTCATAGTCAAATTCTTATTCGACTGTTTTCTTTTGCTTACAAAACTGGTCAAACAGTCATGTAAATTGATTGAAGATGCCGAGAACCTCAAAACCCTGGAGGTGGAGAACGCCGATTTAAGGCCAGATCTTGAAAAGCTTAAGGTAGATCATGAGTGTCGTATTAACATCGTTCTTAAATCATCCGACATGGCCACTGAAGAATCTTATCGCAAAATTGCTATCCAGGATAAGAAAATCTCGGATCTCTCAAACGATCTAGCTAGGGAGAAGGACATCACCCAAGCACTCCGAGGCTGAACTCCAGAGCCTTAGGGTGGAGAAAACCAAAGTTGATGATGTCATCTTCGGTAATTTTCCTATCTCTGACTTTTTGTTCTTCTGACTCTAGGAGTTCGGATATATTTTTTGACCTTTGCTTTATATAAGCAGGTCCTCTAAATTTGCTGGATTCATCTTCGTCTGAATCTTGCACCAGCCGGCTTAATGAAGTCGGAGTTCTACTTCACAATTTTTGCCAGTCAATGGAAGATATTGGTGAAGCCTTAAAGATTTTAGATATGAACAAAATGTCTGCCTTCGAAGCGAGAGATAAGGAAAAATAGATGCCCCAGCTCATCCAAGACTAGAACCTGTCCTATGCGCGAACCGCATCACAGAATGCCCTGACAATTGTCATGAGCCACCATGGAAGCATGGAGATTTGGCAAGTAACCATGGGTTATTGAATATGGATGAAGACGGCAAGGAGCAAAACATCAAGGCCATTATGGACTCCTGTGCCAGCTGTGGACACCACGTAGCTGATCTGACTAGCTATGACACTCCATTCTTCAGTTGCATGGAAAGGCCTCCTCCGCCTCCCAAAGAAACAACCAAAGTTTTCGATGAAGAGCAAAACGAATCCGATTTGCCTGTCTCGGAACGATACCAAGGTGAAGGCGATGTCTCTAGTGAGCCGACAGCTCCTACCACTTCTCCTTCATCATAGAGTACCATAAAAACAATGTGTTATTCTGACACAATCGGATTGTAATAAGTAGTATAATATTTTTTCTAGTGCTAAGTTTGGCAAGAATTGATTCTTTTTACTTCCTTTTAGCACTTGTGGCTTTATTTTGTTGTGCCTGAAATTTTACATAAGAACTTTTGTTTTGTCTATACTTATCACTTTTTCAGGCTTTCCGCCTCGTCCTTTTCATGAGCCGGCAAACCTTCAACACGGAAACTTTGTCAAGCAACGGAGCTCAATTGCTAAACCAGTTTAAACTCGGAAACAAAGTCGGTTTCCAGTACCAACTATTCATTACTCAGAAAATACCCGCATCCCGTAATCATATAAAGAACCAAAGCATAAACTAGAAAATTTATACCCGAGGGTAGCATTTTTAGAATCGGAAATCTAACCAAAACAAACATGAGCATAAAGTACTTTCAAGTATTATGGGATTTTCAAGTGTGACATGATCATTCAGAAATAAGATGGTAATATAAAACTTCTCAAAAAAATATTGAGGCAACCAACACTTTATTTCTCATTGAACATGTACACATATATGATTATAAAGAAAGAAACTTTAAGAATAAAAGGGACGTAGCTGAGCAATATTCCATAGTCTGTCTAATTCTTTCGGGTCTGTACTGCCTCTAGCTCTCTTTATCTTCTTAGTAGAAGGTCTTTCTTTGACTGGCCGCATATTAGTTAGATAGTAAGAACCATTGTGCAATACTCGACTTACTAAAAAGGGCCCTTCTCATACTGGGGAAAGTTTGTGCTTTATTTTCTGTACAAGCCAGAGAACCAAATTGCCCTTATTGAAAGACCGGTTTCTGACTCTCTAGCTATGATACTTGTGTAACTTCTACTGATAGGCTATTGATCTCTTCTCCGCAATGACGCGAACTTCTTCGATTAACTCGAGATCATCTTGTTGAGAAATTTCAGCATCCTCTTCGATATACGCAGCAACTCGGGGAGAAGTATGAATTAAATCGCTACGAAGAACTGATTTTGCGCCATAAACCAAGAAGAAAGGTGTGTATACGGTTGAACTGTTCGGAGTTGTTCTCAAGCTCCATATGATAGACATCAACTCATCTGCCCAAGCCCCTGCAGCACAACAAAGTGGTGCTTCGGGTCTTAGTTTGAGTCCTTGAAGGATTAAACCATTTACTCTTTCGACTTGTCCGTTGGCTTGTGGATGCGCGACTGGCACAATATCAAGCCGGATTTTTTGATCGTCACAGAATTCGGCTAGTTCTCCCCTAGAATTCCTCTTGTTGTCCGCGATAATACTATGAAGATAATCGTATTGAATTATAACATCCTCGACAAATCTTTTGGCTGTTGCTCGATCACAACTTGTGACATGTTTAGCCTCAATCCATTTTTTCAATTTATCTACCATCACTAAGAGGTGACTAAATCCACTTGGAGCCCGTTTAAATGGTCGTACCATGTCAAGCCCCCAGACCGCGAAGGGCCATGTTATCGGAATTGTTCGCAGCTGATCAGCCAGAACATCAGCTTGTTTGGCGTACTTTTGGCAGCCTTTGCATGTCTTGACCAGTCGTTCGGCATTTTCCTTAGCTGTAAGCTAGAAAAATCCGTGTTTAAAAGCTTTTTCCACTAATGATTTGGTTGCAGCATGATGGCCGCATTCTCCTTCGTGAATCTCCCTTAAGATCTCCACTCCTTCTTCCAGAGATACACAGTGCAGAAAAACCCCACATACACTCCGCTTATAGAGTTCACTATTTATTATTGTATAGGTTTTTGCTCATCGGACGATCTGTTGGCTCAGAACCTCTTCTTCACGTAATTTTCCAACTACCAAGAAATCTTGGTAGGGTTTTGTCCAGCTAGGAATCACAGCCAGAACTGCTACTAAAGGTGAGTCGGACTTGGTTGGATATTCCTCATCAACTCCTGTTATAGAGGGAACTTTGAGGTGCTCTAAAAAAGCGCTATCCAGGACCTTCTTCCGTGTATAGCCTATTCGAGATAATACATATGCTTCCTCATTTTCTATTCGAGGGATGTGTTGAACCTCAAACCCTTCGAATGATTTAGATAATTCCTCCATGATAGCCCTATATGCTGACATGTGTTTATTTGCATTATACTGATCCGACACTTGTTGAGCAATAAGATCCGAATCACCATAACACATAAGTCATCCGATGATGATATCTTTAGCAATCCGGATTCCATGCAGTAGTGCTTCATACTCGGCAATGTTGTTTGTTGCTGTGAATTGGATCTGCAACACATAGAAAATCTTATCTCCTTGGGGTGATTTGAGCCCTCGAGCACCTTAGACCTATCAAAATGCAAGGTCTAGTATTCCGACTCTGGGAGGGTCATATTTTCCATTGTCTCTGTCCAATCAGCGACAAAGTTAGCAAGGATTTGGGATTTAATTGTTGTACGAGGTTTGTACTCAATGTTGAAAGCTGAAAGCTCTATTCCCCATTTTTTGACATGTCATGTGGCGTCGTTGTTGTTAATTATGTATCTCATGGGAGTTATGCTCGCCACGGTAATTTGATGCTCCTGAAAGTAATGATGTAGCTTCCTAGATGCTAAGAACACACCATAAGCCAGCTTTTCATAATGCGTATACCACTGCTTTCATTCAGTCAGGACTTCACTGAGGTAATAAGTCAGACGTTGCACCAGGTGTTCCTATTTTACCTATGGTCTTTCCACCACCATAACGATGCTGACAACTCTGTTTGTCGTAGCCAGATAGAGCAACATCGGTTCGTGAGGTTCTGGCACTGCAAGGATAGGAGCGGACGAGAGTACTGCTTTCAGGTCTTGTAATGCAGCTTCAGCTTCATGAGTCCAAACAATTTTTTGGTCTTTTTCAGTAGCTTGTAGAGTGGTGCGGCTCTTCCACCGAGCCGGCTTACAAATTGACTGAGTGCAGCAATGCAGCCAGTTAGTTTTTGAACATCCATCTGGCGAGTCGGCCTGGAAATATTGAGTATAGCCTTAATTTTGTCTCGGTTCACCTCTATGCCTCTTTGAGACACAATGAAACCTGACAATTTTCCAGCTGGTCTTCCAAAGAAACACTTCTTCGGGTTAAGAATTATGTTCTATTTGCGTAGATTAGCGAATGTTTCCTCTATGTCGGAAATCAATGTTTCCTTCTTTTTGGTGATCACCGCTATGTCGTCCACGTATGCATATACATTTCGTCCGATTTGATCATAGACCAACGTTGCATAGTGCATTGGTACGTAGCTCCTGCATTTTTTAGCCCAAAGGGCATCGTAACAAAGCAGAAGGTTCTGAAGGGGGTTATGAATGAAGTTTTGACTTTGTTTGATTCCTTCATCCGGATCTGGTGATAATCGGAATATGCGTCGAGAAAACATAGGAGTTTCGAGCCTGTCGTAGAGTCGATAACTTGACCAATTATAGACAGAGTGAATCGATCTTTGGGACAAGCCTTGTTCAAGGCGGTATAATCAACACACATCCTTAATTCAGTGGTGTCCTTTTTAGGAACCATTACACGATTGGCCGACCACTCAGTGTGGATGACCTCTTCTACGAATCTAGCTAACTCGAGCCAGGCTAGTTCCTTAGCTATTGATTTTCGCTTTTCATCGTTGAAACATCATAAGGACTGTTTGATGGGTTTAGCGTTTGGGTGTACATTTAGAGAGTGCTCGGCAAGTTCCCTAGGTACTTTGGTAATGTCAGATGACTGTCATGCCAAGATATCTTGATTGGCTTGGAGGAACTTGACGAGCATGCTTTCCTTTGCGCTCTCAAAACCTACACCTATTTGACTCACCTTGGAGGGTTCATCATCCTTCAATGGCGTCTTGTTCGTCTCTTCTGATGCCTTGAACTATGGAGTTGGCTTTGTAACATCCTTCTTCGTCGCGGGCATCTCGGATGGGTCGATGGTCTTTTGATCTCCTGGTACTCCTTGGCATGCAGTACGGCTTCAGCAAAGGCGGCATTTCCGTCCTCGCACTCTTGTGCTTTCTGCGGGTCTCCCTGATGGTGATCACGCCCTTGGGACCTATAATTTTCATCATATTATAAATGTAACGCGGACGAGCCATGAAATCCGAGTAAGCCGGCCGTCCAAAGATAGTGTGATATGCACTCTTGAGCGGGACCATTTCGAAGGAAAGTGCTTCCATCCGGTAGTTCTTTGGAGTTCCAAAAGTAACATCCAAAGTGATATCCCCCAGGGAATTTTCCTGTCCTCCTAGGACAACTCCGTGAAAGATCAGAGAGCTGTGATTCAGCTAAGTTTCCGAGATCCTCATCTGACGCAGCGTTTCAACGTAGAGGATGTTGATGTTGCTGCCGCCATACATGAGGGTCTTGGAGAAACTATAGCCATCAATAAGTGGATTGATAACTAAAGCGTACTTTCCTCGCCTATGCAAATTAGGCGGATGATCGACATGGTCAAAAGTGATTGTCACTTCCAACCACTCCAAGAATTGAGGGACAGCCTGAACAGTTGTGTTGAGCTCATGCAAAACTGCCTTCTTGACCTTACCTAGTTGAGATCGAAGGAAAGTGACATAAGTGTCTTTCTTTGTTTGGAAGTTCTTCTTTCCATCTGACTTGGGATTTGAAGGCTCTGCTTCCTCCATGTCGAAATCTTTCTTGGTCTCTTTTTCTTTTTCGGGATTCTTCTTTTCCTTTCTTCGCTTGGCCCTGTAGCCAGCGGATTCTTCTTTCTTGATATCGTCATTGAAACGACACAAAACATTTGTGTGGTACGAGCTCTCGTTGGCATCTAAGTGATGACCACATGGATTGTTGGCAATGTTGGCCCAAGACTATGTTTTGCCAGGTTGTTGGTCTCCTCTAACTTGACTTAGAAATCCTTCCTAATCATCAATATGATCAAATATTCCAACTGAACAAACCATTCAAGAAAAACCTCACCAAACCCCCACTATAGCCCTTGATTGTGTTGCACAACACCCATCCACCTTTTCTAGTCGTGCTACTATAGCTACTACCGTAGCATCCCCCCACTTTCCTTTTCCCTTGGGAAGAGAGAGTGAGAAATACCCCTATCTTACAATATCTCCACCTTTACTTCCCACGGTAGCTGCAGCAATCCCTATGCCCTCTCTACTCGACCAGAACCCCACCCCCACTTCTTGACCACCCATTTTGCCAACTAGCGCCCTCCCCTATCCTCCCCTTTCCCTAGTGGACTTAGTCCATCTTGGACCTCCCTCACTCGACATAAAATGGCCAGAGGCCAGACTAGCCCCCATTCATCTACTCATTTGCTTCCTTACCCTCTCACTCACCTCCCTAGAACACCCTCCTTCTCCACTAATCTGCGCTGCCCGAGAGGACAGGAGAATGGCCTCTTGGCCATTGCTCAAGATTGAGCATGGTGCTCTCTCCCCAACTCTCTCTCCTCTACATGTCACCCTGCAATGACCCCCTGCTCCCCCTTCCTCAAAACCCCCTATCATTTTTGCCCAGGTTTTGCTCTGCATGCAGCGCCGCCAAGCTCCGGCGAGGATCCTTCGCGCACCATCTTGCGAGGGGTATGCCGAAGGCAAAGCACCTCACGTCACCCCTCACTAGACTCACCGTCATCTATCGCCTCCTCCTCGCCTCTCGCCGTCGACATGCATCACCACCCCTACGTGCCCCGGTCGACTCCCGAGTGCTCTCCACTACGGTGACACGCGCTCCACAAGATCCACAATGAACCAGTCTCTTCTGCCCCACTCCTGGACTACCATGACGCGCCGCTCCTCCTCCGCTACCTTCTCGTCGCCGGTGAAGCCCCCATGTATACTCCCGTGCCGCCCCGCTCTATCTAGGGTTCCCAGCACCGCTGCGACTACCACGTTGAGGACGACGACCCCAGATTATTGGATCTCTTCTAATCCAACGGCTGAGGCTCACCGATACCCCTTCGGCCGTCCGCTCTCACTGACCGCTAGGGCCCACCCAACAAGCTTTGAAATTTCTCCCCCGCATCATCGCCAGGAAGCTGGGCCGACCGGCACTATCCCGACCCATTTCCCTCTAGATCCCAGCCCAGTGTCGTCTTTTCTTTAAACAATATCCAAGATCCATTTAATAGGCATGTTGGATTAAATAAAAACAAAATTACAAAATACATGGAATTGCCCAACTCAATGTTTACAGCCTTTCCATGTGTTGCCCCACCATGAAGTACCAATAGTTTGACGAAATAGTATTTATATATTTTCTGTAAATTCATTTGCAAAGACAGGTCTAGGGGACAAGCTAGATCTTTCTGTGAGTTTTATAACCCGAAATAGGGTAAAACCTTTTTGTTACCAAAGGTACCCTTGGTATCTTGCATGCTCCCCTAGCCCCATCCTAAATTGCGTCCTAGATTACTCCTAGTAAAAATGACAAAAAACATCCCATTTCAGCCTTTAAGAAATTCCCCAGGTCAAACCAAAATAGGTATTGACCTAATTCGAACTCTGAGTGCTCATGAACCATCATATCTATCAAAACTCAGAAGTACAAAATTTATTAAGCCCTGGTTGAATTATTGTGAATTACAATATTCTGTGCATGGTTGATTCACTACTAAAATAATTCTAGTAGTTCTTTATCACCTAAATTAGTAATTCCAAATTCTACAGAAAGGTATTTCAAATACCTAACATGTGCCTTTGAGTTCATATCAATTTTTTTTGTAGATTTAATCTGGTGAAAATTACAAATTGTGTTTAGAACTGACTTTGGAATTTTCCCAAGCTCATTATGTTAATTATTTTTAAGTGAGTCCAACTCTCAGTAAATATGTACATTAAGCACTACTTACCCCTAATATTAAATGATTTTTGGAATTACAGAACTTTTATTGCGAATTAATTACTAAAACTAGAGTTTTTATCACTAGAATTGCATAGTCAATCAAAGAAAATTGATAAAATCACGAAACCACTTTTGTTAGCCTTGTTATTCCAATACCTATCGGTTGATATCATTTATACACAAGCCTTGCTCCAAAACCCTTTATAAATCACAAAGTAAATTCCATAAGTGCCTTTCCATTATTTCCATTATAATGCTACTTGTTCCTACTCTAAGTAATCAAATGAATTGCATAATATAACTTGCGCATGTTCATCATGCCACCTTGCATGGATCAGGGTTTTTATTTTGGCTCTCACATTGTCTTTGCATTTAGTTCTTGATACATTGTATTTGGCTTTTTGATATAATTTTGTATTCTCAATATGAGTTGAGGGCATATCTCTTGTAAATCCTTCCATCTCACTAACTTGACAAAATCACTTCCTCTTGTGTCATCTCAAATTTAACCAAATACTTGTATGTCGGTTTTTGTACTTTCTTTGGGCATTTAAACATCTAGCTCACATCTGAGGGGTTTGGATCTTCTAGTGTTCTTACACTTGGCCTTCTACATTTGCCTGTCCCGTGCAAGCAATTTTTGCTTCCATCTATTTGTTTCTTAGTTTTTGTTCTTGCCTAGTTTGCAAGTGTGAGTTGAATCTGAGATCACCTCAAATTCAAATTACCTAATCCCAGTCCTACATGTAAATCAACACCACATAGATACATCTACCTGAGGGCATCCTATTGCTATGAACCTTCATTTTTTTGTTTTCTCTCTGTTTGAAAACCCTTCAAATCCTATATAAAACTGTCCAAGTCTGTATTGGTCAGCCTCTATTTAAATCTCTACTTCTTTTATAAAAATCTTGACAAAAACAGTGTTGTTTGGTTCAATTTCAGTTAGCAGCCACGGTTGTTCTTCAGCTAAGGCTACATGTACAAAGCAACAACAGCTAGCAGCAGCATCGATGGCTAGTTAGGCCGGTCTAGTGATGTCACCGAGCTGCTGCGTGCTTGCTTTACTCCGACCCTGTGCCGAGCGACCGCAACCACCGCGGTGCCTCCTCCTTCTTAAGCCATAGCGCCGTAGCCCCGCCAAACCCTAGCAGCACCTTTCTTTTCCCCTTTGTTTCACTGCAATGGCCGCCGTGCGTAGCTCCGTGCCGCCCCCTCCGCCTCGCCGGACACCAAGAAGTAGTAGGGAGGATTCACCATCCTATACTCTGTCGAACGCGCAGAAGTAGATGGGCCAGAGTCGTCGCCGACGTCGTCTTCTTCGCTGAGTCCGAGAAGAACGCTACCGTTCTTCGTCCTCGTCTCGCCGTTGCTCCTTCCCACCATATGCACCATTTCCGGTGGGAGTTGATCGAGGTGAGTGCCACCCTCCCTCTGCCTTCCTCCCTGCTTCCTCTCCATCCCCAATTTGCCGGTGTCGGAGCTGGGCAGAGCCGCCGTGCGCGACATGTGTTTGAGGTTCAAAGTTCAGACTCTATAACTGCAATTTCGTCAGATAATAGTCACAACTCTAGGTCTTGTAGAACCCCTCCAGTTGTTGAACATCTCACTGTAGTGGTCCGTAATGTGTTTTGCATCTGGGAGGTCATCGGATCAAATCCAACTTTATCCAGTTAAGGGTTAAGGCCACATCTTTTTGGTCTCGATTGTTCTGCATACTGATGGCCCAAATTATATCGAGCTCCTTGGGGAACCCCAAGAGGAAGGTATGATGAGCACAACAACAAGTTTTCCCTCAGTACAAAACCAAGGTTATCAATCCAGTAGGAGCAAGGATACACCCCAAAGGTGTAGCTAGCTGAATGATGGTAGCGTGCACTACCGGTGTCAACAACAACTTGGAGACTTGCACAACACAACCACAGAACTATATCCCCAACTTGCGATGAGGTTGTCAATCTCACCGGTTTTGCTGAAAACAAAGGATTAAATGTATCGAATGGAAGGAAGCAATAGTTTGTAGAAAGTAAACACAAAGCAGTAAACGGTCGATTGTAGATTGTATGTAAAAGAAAGGACCAGGGTCCATAGTTCACTAGAGGTGGCTCTCCTTAAGATAGATAACATGTTGGGTGAAAAAATTACAGCGAGGCAATTGACAAACATCGAGAAAGCAATACATGCATATACTAATCATCTAGACTCCTTTGGAACTTGATTGTGCATTACAACATTATACATAGACCGCCATCCAACTGCATCTATGACTAATAATCCACCTTCAGGTTATCATCCGAACCCCCTCAGTATTAAGTTGCAAGCAACAGATTATTGCTTTATGAATTGTGTGTATTGTAAACAATACGATTGTTCTATGAACAAAGGATTGTTGTTTTCTAGAGCCATGAACCCACTATCGAGCATCAATACTAACTCTTGGAGTTGCTAGCATCTACTTGGCCAAGATAGCTACTAACAATGGAAAGCATGCAAGATCACAAATAACAAAGACACGATAGAATCAATAATCAATCTAAAATAGCATCTCAATATACATCGGATGCCCACAAACACAACATGCAGAATTACAAATAGATGATCTTGATCATGAACGGAGCTCACAAGATCTAAAAATGAAAGCATAAAGGAGGAGAACCAGCCATCTAGCTACTACATGGACCCGTAGTCCAAAGATGAACTACTCACGCATCACACCGGAGGCTTACATGGTGATGAAGAAGGCCTCCGGGGTGAATTCCCCTCTCTAGCAGGGTGCCGGGAAGAGCTCCAGATCCCTCCCGATCTAAGGATGGAGATGACGGCGGCTACAAACTCTTTCGTGGATTTTTGATCGGGTACTTAGCGTTTTCGCCTCGAGGGCATCTTATAGGCGGATGGAGAGGCTGAGGGGGTGTTGGGGTCGGCCAGACCACCCCCTGGTACGGGCCAGGCTGGCCGCGCGGCCAGGTGGTGTGGATGGCCCCAGCCCTTCTCCGTCTCGTATTCTAGCATCTGATGACTTCCGGAAAATAGGCACGTTGGCTTTTGTCCCATCCAATTCCGAGAATATTCATTTTCTGACTTTCCTAGAACCAAAGGCAGCAGAAAACATGCAGCTGGCACTGTGGCTCTTGTTAATAGGTTAGTCCAAGAAATCATATGAAAAGTACTCCAAAGGGTGGACAAAATACAAGAAAGTGGAGAAAACCAAGCATGGAACATCAAAAATTATAGATACATTTGCAATGTATCAACATCCCCAAGCTTAACTCCTGCTCGTCCTCGAGTAGGTAAGTGATAAAAAGAAAGAATAATTTTTGAGGTGACATGCACCATCAAAGACTTGATCAAAGTATTTGTAAAACAATGAAAGCTGGGATTATAGTACTTCAATCACAACATGAAAGACAAAGTTCTCGCAATAAGACAAAGAAACTATGGTGCAACATGAAAAGGCACAAACAAAAGATTCATGAATAACAATGCGTTGCAAGACATTTGTTTGTTTCACATAAAGAAAACATAGCATAATAGTATTGAGCTTGTCCCTCATAGAGTAGCAAATATAAATGCATAGGACACCTTCAAAGTTCATAAGAGTGACTAGATACAAATAGTTTAAAACAAGCAATATCAAGTTATGCATCAATCAACTAGTCTTGGGACAATGCACATAAAACTAAGAATGGCCACTATGCTCTCAAAGTAGGTGCATAAAGGTAGAAGGTCGAGATTCAATATAATGGTGGAAGAAAGGCCTTCATAGAAGGAAGTAGGGATTCAAGTCTCATAAAGAGCTTCCAAAAATTATGGTACTTATAGCTTTCATCTCTCTTTGCTCCTATCATAAGCATCTTGAAGGTGATTAAGGTTAAAGTTACACAACTAAGAGGGTATGCTTGACAAGTTATAAACCGAAATCTCATGCCCCTTACTTACGAAGACCGAACCTCATGCTACTCAACATTAGTCATGAGTAAGCTCTTGTCATTGTAAGTACATGTGTATCATAAAGAACCGCCAATGGGGTACCCCTTGCACATGATACAGGAGCTATATCATACTCAAAATGACAAGGCAAGCATACAATGAGCATCTCAACGATCTTTTTATTTGCTATTTGCATAGGTTTTTATTGAGGATGCTTCATAGAGTGCTCATTATGGTGATGCTGCAAGTTTCCACCATGATTAGGCATGGCTTAGCTAGCGTCCCAGGCGTTTCTCTAACACACATACAAACTCCATGATCTTACAAGTTCCACTTTTATTTCACACCGCCGGGATCCATAAGAAAAATAACATGATATCAACGGGGTACAAAGTACAAGTGCAATGTTGAAAGCGTTCCCCATGATACATGGCTAATTTCAACTTATAAAACGCAACCATATACACAACAAAGAAGGACCCAATGGTTCAAATTTATTAGATGCAAAAAAGTAAAGTGTGCCATCAAGTTCGTGAGAGCTTTAATCACTAGTTTTCTCATAACAAGTTTAATTTGGAAGGTAAAAAAAAGCATGAATATACTTGGAATAGCATAAGATAGTAGGTAGGTATGGTGGACTCTTTGGAATAACTTGGTTTAGGGAGTTGGATGCATGAGTGGAACTCATACTTGGTTGTGGAGGCTAGCAAAAGACTGGGAGCGACAAACTAAGAGAGCAATAATGGCCATAATCATGCAGAGCAATAAAACATCATTGATTTAAGCATAAAGTGATACTACAAGTTGAAAAATAAAGGATCATAAATGCTATGGTGACTTGAGATAGTCATAACATGGTGTGAGCATGTGCCAAGTCAACCCAAATAAAGCATCAAAGGAGAATACCACTATACTATGCTTTAATATGATAAAACAACGCATGATTCATCCAAGGCACATTAAGAAATCTCAATTGTTTATAACAAGTCATGCCATAGCAAAGAATACTAAGCATAAAGCCAGAACAATATCAAGCATGGCGTGACAAAGCATAGGCCACAGTCAAAAACAAGCTCTTTTTACCACATAAGTATGAACTTTCCTACTCTTTTCCAAACCAAACCAAACTATTTGCAAACCAATGTATGAAAGAGGGGGTCCAACCAATTTATTCAGAAAACAAAGAAAACAAAAGCAAACGAAAAACTAAAATGAAAACAAAAAAGAAGACGCTCCAAGAACAACACAACTGTGCATGAAACAATAAAAACGAAGCGTTTGGAAGAAACCTGGGATTTTTATTGATGAAGAAGGGGATGCCTTGGGCATCCCCAAGCTTTGACGCTTGTACTTCTTGGATATTTTCTTGGGGTGACACGCGTGGCATCCCCAAGATTGAGCTTTAGTCCATCCTTCATCTCATTACTCATTCTTTCCATACACCTCAAATTTTTGCTTCATACAAAACTTCACACAATCTTTATTAGCAACATTAGTGCACTCAAGATAAATAAGTCTTAAGGTTCAGTTTTAACACCAAATAAACTTACATTAGAACACTAGCTACTGTAGCACTGCCCTCAAAAAGCTCAATTCTCCAAAAGAACTCAAAAAGGAACCAACAAGAAGCAAATGCAGAAAATGGAAGAAATCTATTAAAACAGACCAGCAGGTAAAGACGAATTGTTTCGAAGACCTTATATTGCTCAAATAGAAACGTGTGGAACCAACAAAAGTTAGATAACAACCTCGGGCAGAAGCACAAAAATCCGCGCCTCAAAAAGATGTTAAGAGATTTTACACGAATTTTTACGGTGAAGCACATAAATCTATTTCAGGACAGCAACTTTCCCAATCATTACTTCTCTCTCATTAGAGGTTACTCTTGGCACAAAAAGCAAATCAAAAGGATAAGGATTCCAAGACTCATCTAAAACTTTTGGGTTATCTCCCAATAAGTACTTTTCTTTAACGCCTTTAACATAGGCATAAGAAACAAGAAAAAGAATCAAGTGTTCTTAAATGAAGAAGCATTAAGATTAATACCAGAAATATCTTCAACAAGGCATGGTATATCATCCAAATAAGTTCTAGAGGATCCTCTCTCAATGCTCTTAGGTTCATTATTTTCATCAAAAGGGTTTTCAGGAATAATCCAATCATGATTATTTTCTATGGCTTCATGTATTGCTACCAGTTTAAAGGGTATTGGTATCTTAGGTTCCTCCCCATTAGGTTCGGTTTTGTTCATCTTTTCTCGTGTACCAACAACATCTACATGTGAGCCTAGCATATTGAAACGTTCAAAGACTTTGCGAGCTTCCTTGGCAACATCATAGAACTCCTTAAACAAAGTTTCTAGAATAAAATCCCTCTTTTCAGGGTCCTCAAGTTCTTTAAGCTTAAGAAACATTACTTGCATTAAGGGGTTGAGGTTAACAAACCTAGATTCCAACATGTGAACTAAATAGCTGCAGCAATCTCATAATTCGGAGCAAGTTCTACAAGGGATCTATTAGTATCCT
Source organism: Avena eriantha (assembly GCA_910589775.1). Taxonomy (NCBI): domain Eukaryota; kingdom Viridiplantae; phylum Streptophyta; class Magnoliopsida; order Poales; family Poaceae; genus Avena; species Avena eriantha. The sequence goes on from OU342742.1 coordinate 324,424,203, forward strand.
CATGTTTACTAACATCATTAAAGAATTCTTCAATATTATCTTTCCCAATTATAGAACCACTCCCAATTGAAAGGTCTTTCAGGGTGAATTTAGGGATCAACATGGTGAGCTTAGGAAGAGGTGACAACTAAAGGAGACTTAGTTTTTTGTGTTTTCAAATAAGAAAGCAAACTAGTAAAACTAATTTTTTTGTGTGTTTTTTATAACAAAACAAGCAAATAAAACAAAAAGAAGCTAAGCAAAACAAAAAACAAAGTAAAGAGATTGGTTATGAGGGACTCCCCTTGTGAAGATGTCCTTGACTCCCCGACAACGGCGCCAGAAAATATGCTTGATGGCTCAAGATATCTCGATCTCGTTGGGAATCCCCAAGAGGAAGGTATGATGAGCACAGCAGCAAGTTTTCCCTCAGTACGAAACCAATGTTATCAATCCAGTAGGAGCAAGGAAACACCCCAAAGGTGTAGCTAGATGAACGATGGTAGGGCGCAGTACCGGTGCCAGCAGCAACGTGGAGACCTACACAACACAACCACAGAACTCTGTCCCCAACTTGCGATGAGGTTGTCAATCTCACCGGTTTTGCTGAAACCAAAGGATTAAATGTATCGAATGGAAGGAAGTAATAGTTTGCAGAAAGTAAACATAGAGCAGTAAACAGTTGATTGTAGATTGTATGTAAAAGAAAGGACCAGGGTCCATAGTTCACTAGAGGTGGCTCTCCTTAAGATAGATAACGTGCTGGGTGAACAAATTACAGCGGGGCAATTGACAAACATCGAGAAAGCAATACATGGATATACTAATCATCTTGACTTCTTTGGAACTTGATTGGGAAGTACAACATTATACATAGACCACCATCCAACTGCATCTATGACTAATAATCCACCTTCAGGTTATCATCCGAACCCCCTCCAGTATTAAGTTGCAAGAAACAGATTATTGCTTTATGAATTGTGTGTAATGTAAACAATATGATTGTTTTATGAACAAAGGATTGTTGTTTTCTCCCTAGTAGCAACATCACATCTAGTACCTTAGAGATTTCTGTCACTTCCCTAGATTACCAGAGGCATGAACCCACTATCGAGCATAAATACTAACTCTTGGAGTTGCTAGCATCTACTTGGCCAAGATAGCTACTAACAACAGAAACATGCAAGATCACAAATAACAAAGACATGATAGAATGAATAATCAATCTAAAATAGCATCTCAATATCCGTCGGATCCCCGCAAACACAACATGTAGAATTACAAATAGATGATCTTGATCATGCACGGAGCTCACAAAATCTAAACATGAAAGCACAAAGGAGGAGAACCAGCCATGTAGCTATTACATGGACCCGTAGTCCAAAGATGAACTAATCACGCATCACACCAGAGGCTTGCATGGTGATGAAGAAGGCTTCCACGGTGAATTCCCCTCTCCGGCAGGGTGCCGGGAAGAGCTTCAGATCCCTCCCGATCTAGGGATGGAGATGACGGCGGCTACAGACTCTTTCATGGATTTTTGATCGGGTACTTAGGGTTTTCGTCCTGAGGGCATCTTATAGGCTACAGACTGCTGGGGTCGGCCAGACCACCCCCTGACGCGGACCAGGCCTGGCCGCGCGGCTAGGTTGTGTGGGCGGCCCCCAACCCTTCTCTGTCTCGTATTCTGGCATCTGATGACTTTCAGAAAAATAGGCACTTTGGCTTTTGTCCCATCCAATTCCGAGAATATTTATTTTCTCACTTTCCTGGAACCAAAAATAGCAGAAAATAGGCAGCTGGCACTGTTTCTCTTGTTAATAGGTTAGTCAAAGAAATCATATGAAAAGTACTCCAAAGTATGGACAAAACACGAGAAAGTGGATAAAACCAAGCATGAAACATCAAAAATTATAGATACATTTGCAATGTGTCACATACACACGCACACTACCATGTTTCCCTGCAGTTTGTATTTTTCTGCACGAGTACATGCTTCATCACACATCTAGTTCAAATCAGCTGGCCATTTTTTTCTCATCCCGTTTTCTTTCACCTGCCAGCTTGTGTGGTTACCTATGCACGACACCAATCCACCAATCTATTTGTCTTTTTGAAATATTTATACACCTACATCAACACTAACTAGGCTCACTTGCTGGAACTTGGCGCCTGTACCTTGGAGTGCAAGATCAAATACTGTCTGTTGCGGGGAGGGGAATTAAGCTCTCCTTTTTGTCTATTTTGTTTCCACTCCGGTGCGCGGAATTCTAGACATAGTCTATAGATTCTTGCAAAACGAGTCCTCAACTTATAAATCTGGAGTGAATCAAGTCTGTTTTGAAAACTAAAATAGGTTTTGACATCAGAAAAATTGTGTGTAACAATATACGATATGTTCTTGGTTTATACAAATAAAACTTGAGCAATAAAATTAACTGTTTCCTTATCATGTAACTTTCAACTTTCATATCTTATAAAATATAAAATCCAAATTAGACGTGTAACGTGTCTAAATAGATCTAAAAAATACAATGATTAATAATATGCTATCCAAAATATATTTTAGATAGATAAAAATTTGAAATTATTTAAAATGCCGAAAATGCCCTTTTCTTATTAAATTAATACCTTTTAATGTGTGACTTCAAATTCGATAAATAATATGTCTAAATCGATCAGCGTAATGAGCATGTTCTGATTATGCATTCCATGATATGAATTAAAGCATGCATCGTATAAATATTGTGTAATCAGAACTATTTATGTAACACCCCAATTTTAGCTAATGTCTAATTAGGGTTTAATGTGCATTGCATGAGCATCATATTTTAAAATTTCATGGAAGAATTAATGCAAAACCCTAACTCTAGCTATTTGTATCCCCCTCTCTAAAATGAATTCAAAGGGTTTTGAATATTTTTGAAAACTACAAAACTTGTGGAGCCCAAATGGACTAGAGGGGCCCCCAACTATTTCACATGTTACAAATCCTCTGGTATTTTCAAATAGCTCCAAACAGTTTTGAATTTGGAAATACAAACAGAAAATGAAAATAAAAAAGTAAAAAGTTTTTGCATTGAAAAAATGCCTAAACCCTAACTAGGCCGGACCTGACCCTTCCTCTGCTCTCTGCCGCTCGCGCAGCACCCCTGCGGCCTAGCAGCAGCCCAGCGCAGCCCAGCTCGTGTACCGGTTTGTTCTCTATCGTCTTCGTCCCCAACAACGAGCACCTGCATGTCGCCGCTCTCTTATTGCCATCCGTCGCAGCTGGAGAGGGATAAGACACCTAGTGTCGTGGCCATCTTGTCTAGTACCTCTGGCTCGCCCTCTCGCCCTCTCCCTCACGATCACCTATGCCCCGAACCCTAGCTTGCAGACATCGTCGGTGCCTCGCCGTTCCCGAGCACCCTCTGCCCATCTGGAACCAGCTCCAGATTTGCCTCGTATCGCTGGTGCTCCTTGCCAATGGAATCGATGCGGAGTTCCTCGAATCTCCGCTGCCAACCTCGTATTTTCCTCACAACCACCGCTGCACTGTTACGCTCACGGTGAGCTCCCAGTCCTCACGGACCATCGCCATGCCTCCTGTCGCTCTGTACCTCGTTGTCGTCGTGCGTTGCCTTGCGCCGTCGTAGTTTTTCTCGCCGCCGGCGATTCCTTTGACTAGCTACTCTAGCATCGCCACCATATGGTCCATATCATCATGTTGAACCCAACGCCCCTAGTTACGCAGTCATGCTTGCCCCCAATCGTCGTGCTGTCGACCACTTGGGAGGCCACCACCGGCCACCTTCAAGCCAACGTCACCATGACGTTGATGTCTATGCATGCTTCTATTCTTATAGACAGTGTTGTGCCTCCAAGTGTAGAGGTTTATAGAACAGCATCAAGTTTCCCTTAAGTGGATCATGCAAGGTTTATCGAACTAAAATTGGTCAAAGGTATCCCTCTCAAGCAACCCTGCAATCAAGATACAAGAAGTTTCTTGTTTCCCCAACACACCCAATACACTTGTCAGGTGTATAGGTGCACTAGTTCGGCGATGAGATAGTAAAATACAAGTAATATGGATTATTATAAGTGATAATTGCAATCTAAAATAAGAGTGGCAGCAAGCAAATATGTAACATGACTGATTGTAAATGGTGTTTCAATGCTTAGAAACTAGGCCTAGAGATCATACTTTCACTAGTGGACACTCTCATATAAATATCTTTTATTCATTATGCTACCCTGAACTACTCTCCGGTTGGACGATGTAGGGCTATAACAGCACACCTTAAAGTTCGCATTACCCATCTAGATAACCCCTCACTGTCACCTTGAGTTCTAGATGGTTCCAGCAAACACCACAATCTCATAGAAACATCTAACTCAAATTATACTCATGATAAGTATTTCTGTAACCTTAGCCAAAGTGCCACATGGTGTGCACACTATCAACTTCACACACATGGGGATATGTAGAGATTAATTAAAGCACTTGAATAGCAAAATAGATCTATAGATTACAAAGCTCATGATCTCATCAGATCACGCATAGAGAGAGATAAAGACATAGCTACCGGTAGAGCCCTTTAGCCTCAAGAGAGAACTAGTCCTTCCTGATCATGGGAGTTAGCAACGGCGATGGAGATGGCGGTGGAGTCGATGGAGATGGCTCCGGGCAAATTTCTCCGTCCTGGCAGGGCGCCAGGACAGAGACTTCTGTCCCTCAGATCTCCTCTTTTGTGGCAGCGGCGCTGCAGAACTTTTCGTGGAATTCGGATCTGGTATCTAGGGTTTTTATCTCAGGGGGAATATATAGGCGAAGGGGCAAGTTCGATGGATTCCTGAGGGTGCCACACCACCTGGTGGTGCGCCTAGGGTGACCCGTGCCACCACCTGGTGTGGCCAGCCCCTGGCCCTCCTCCGTCTCTGCTTTGGACTCCATCTTCGTGTCGGAAAAATAGGAGGTTTGGCTTTTATCTCGTCCAATTCCGAGAATATTTCTTTACTAGCTTTTCTGAAACCAAAAACAACAGAAAACAGGCAACTGGCACTGTAGCATCTTGTTAATAGGTTAGTTCCAGAAAATGTATAAAAATACCTCATAGTGTAAATAAAACATAAGAAAGTTGATACAAAACAAGCATGGAGCATCCAAAATTATAGATACGTTTACGACGTATCAAGCATCCCGAAGCTTAACTCCTGCTCGTCCTCGAGTAGGTAAGTGCTAAAAAAGAATATTTTTTTAGGTGACATGCACCATCACAATCTTGATCAAGGTATTGTAAAACATTGATAGCTAGCATCATAGTACTCTAACATAAAAATGAAAGATATAGTTCTAACAATAAGACAAAGCAACTAAGTTGCAACATAAAAATGTGCAAACAAAAGATTATGAATAACAATGCATTGAAAGACATTTGTTTGTTTGACATATAGAAAACAGATCAAGAGTGGTAATCAGCTTGTCCTTCATGGATTAGCAGAACATAAATGCATACACCTTCAAAGTTTATAAGGGTGATTAGATACAAATAATTTAAGAGCAAGCAATACCAAAATTATGAATTAATCAATAAGTTTTGGGACAATGCACATTGAACTAAGAATGAAAACTATGCTCTCTTAATTGGTGCAAAAAGATAGAAGATGGAGACTCAACATAAAAATATAAAAAGAAAGGCCCTTCGTAGAGGGAAGCAGCAATTTCAAGTTTCATAAAGAGCTTCCAAAAATTATGGTACTTATTAGCTTTCAGCTCTCATTGCTCCTATCATAAGCATCTTGAGGTTATTAAGGTTAAAGTGACACAAATATGAGGATATGCTTGATAAGTTATAAGTTGAAAATCCCATGCCCCTTCCTTATGAGTATCGAACCTCATGCTACTCAACTTTAGTCACAAATAAGTTATTGTCATTGTAAGTACATGTGTATCATGGAGAACCGCCAATGTGGTATCCCTTGACCCATTACACAGGAGCTTCTCCATATCAAAATGTCAAGGCAACATACAATGAGCATCTCAGCAATCTTTTTATTTGCTATTTGCATAGGTTTTTATTAAGGATGCTTCATAGAATGCTCACTATGGTTATGCTGCAAGTTTGCACCATGATTAGGAATGGCTTAGGCCAGCCGCCACGACGTTTCTCTAACACCGGGATCCATAAACAAAAGAACATGATATCAAATGAATAATAAGTGCAATGTTGAAAGCGTTCCCCATGGTACATGGTTCTGCTAATTCACAACTTATAAAGTTCAAGCATATAAGCAACATAGATGGACACAATGGTTCAAGTTTATTAAGTGCAAGAGAGTAAAGTGTGCCATCAAGTTTGTGAGAGCTTTAATCACTAATTTTCACATAACAAGTTTAATTTGGAAGGTAGATAAAAACATGAATATATTTGGAATGGTGTAATTAGTGGACTCTTTGGAATAACTTGGTTTTCTTGGGGGTTGGATGCATGAGTGGAACTCACACTTGGTACATGTGGAGGCTAGCAAAAAGACTGGGAGCGACCAACTAAGAGAGCAATAATAGCCATAATTATGCAAAGCGACAAAACATTATTAATTAAAGCATAAAGTAATATTGCAAGTCAAAAACTAAATGATCCTAGAAGCTATGGTGACTGGTCCATAGTCTTAACATGGTGTAAGCATGTGCCAAGTCAACCCAAATAAAGCATCAAAGGATAATACTACAATATTATGCTTTTGTATGCTAAAACAACGCATGATTCTTTCAAGGCAAATTAAGCAATCTCAATTGTTTGAAAGAAGTCATGCTAAAACAATAATATATAAGCATATGGTCAAAATAACATCTAGCATGACATGATAAAGTCTAAGTCACAGTCCAAACAAGCTTCCTTTTGTACCACTATAAGCATGGAACTTCCTACTCTTTTCCAACACCAATCGACTTATTTTAAACAACTCTCAAAGATAATAATCAATAAAGACCAAAGATCATGTCTCACCCATATACAAAGAAGAACTAAAAAGTTCTAATCCAAAAGAATAAGAAAACTAAAGCTAAACGCAGTGCTAGGAAAGGAGAACACTCACGGAAAAATAAGAGTGAAAACTAGAGTGTACTAGGCAATGAATAATGGGATGTGTCTCTCTCCAAAAGAAGTGTGTTGCGATCCAACAAACTTATTTAAGAAAACCAAACAAAATAAAACTAAAAATACAAACAAAAAGGCTCCAAGAACAACACATAGTGTATAAGGTAATAAAAATAAATTGTCTTGAAAGAAGACCTAAGATTATTGATGAAGAAGGGGATGTCTTGGGCATCCCCAATCTTTGACGCTTGTACTTCTTGAATATTTCTTGGGGTGACACGGGTGGCATCCCCAAGCTTGAGCTTTTGTCCATACTTCATCTCATCACATTATTCTTCCATACACTTGAAAATTTCTTCATACAAAACTTCACACAATTTTTATTAACAACATTAGTGTATTTAAGGTAATAATTCTTTGGGTTTAGTTTCAACACAAGTAAAACTTCCATTAAAACACGAGATACTGTAGAAATTCCTTCTAAAAGCTCAAGTGATCAAAGAGAACTCAAAAAGAAACCGAATAAGAGGGAAATGCAAATAATGGCAGAAATCTGTCAAAACAGACTAGCAGGTAAAGACCAATTTTTTCGAAAATCTTTTGTTGCTCAAATGGAAAAGTGCAAAACTAACAAAGGTTGGGTAATAACCTGGGGAATAAGCACAAAAAAATTACATCTCAATCCGAGGTACTTAGATTTTTCACGATTTTTTACAGTGCGACACATAAATCTATTTCAGGACAGCAACTTCCCCATATCTTACTTCCCTCTCATTAGAGGTTATTCTTGGGACAAAAACCACACAAAAAGGATAAGGAGAGGTTATTACTGAGGCAATAACTTTCAAGACTCAACAAAACAAAAATAAACTGAAAGTAAAAATATAATGGGTTCTCTCCCAAAAGCTCTTTCTTTATAGCCATTAAGATAGGAATAATAATTTCGATGATGCTCACATAAGAAATACTCCCTCCGTTCCATTCTCTAGTGCCTATAGTTTTTGGCACGGAAATTAAGAAATGCATATGGAGGGAATATTACACAAGTTTTGGGAGGAACTAATTTTGGATAATTGATGTAATAAAATAGAGGAGTTTGCATCAGATATGAAATGAAAATAAATCCTCAAAAAAGTTTTCTAGACGAGTTGTGTAGTGCGACGTGCCTTGTATTTTGGATTTTTTCTCAAAAAACTATAGGCATTATAGAAAGGAGTGGAGGGAGTATGAATTGAAGTAAAAGAGAGAATCAATAAAATAATATGGAACAAATTTAAGTCTAACCCACTTCCTATTAAAAATAATCTTGTAAAGAAACAAGTCATGAAAGCACAAAGCAACAAGCATAGGAAAGAAAAACAAGTGCAACCTCAAAATTTTCAACATAAAGAGGGGAAACTTAATATTGTTGAGATACATAAAACCATGTTTCCCTCTCTCATAATAACTTTCAGTAGCATCATGAATAAAATTAACAATATAAATATCACATAAAACATTCTTATCATGAGCCACATGCATAAAATAATTACTACTCTCCCTATAAGCATAATCATTCTTATTAATCATAGTGGAAGCAAATTCAACAAAATAGCAATCATTATTATTCTCATCACCATAATCATCAAATATAGGAGGCATATTGTAATCATAATTAACTCTATCCTCAATAGTACGTGGACTGAAAATATCATATTCATCATTATAATCATCATATATTGGAGGTATAGTATCATCATAAGCAATAGAATAGTTATCTTCCAAAGTATGTTCATTTGTAAACATTTCATCATTGGAAGGAACATGGATAGTACTAATAGTACAACAATTATTAACATCATCATTTTCAGAATGGGTACTGAAGAGATTTTCAATATCAAAAGTAGTGTGCTTTTCCCAATCATGATCACTACTATAGGTAACAGGTATAGGAACATCATCGAGTTCAGACTCATCAGAAACTATAATAGGAGAAACATGCTTAGGGGAAAATACCGTTTCCTCCCTTCTTTTACTCCTCTTCTTCTATTTCTTCTTCTCTTTAGGAGGGAGAGGTTTGAAAGGAAGCTTCTCCATATACCCTGGTTTATTGTTAGATACAATAGAAGAAACTTTGGAGGATTACTCCTTTTCATTAATAAGAACAAAACACATATTAGTTATGTCATGTTTTGGTAAAATCTCATCTTTTATAATATTTTGTATGTAAGTATTCGTGTGGAAATTATCGACACAATAAAGATGACAACCATGTAGGACGCTATTCATATCAAAAGCACTCATGTCTACCAAAGAAGTTTTTCTTGATAACTGTTCACACCCCAAAAATAATGTAAGTTCATCATGCTGATTACGAGTGATCATGTCATCACAATACAAACTTTCAGTACTCATTGGATTAGAAGGGCTATTATTATGGGCTGAGAATTGAAAATTGAAGTGACCCACTTCAAAGAAAATTTCACAAATAAAAGGATAGAGGGCACAAACCTTTTTACCAAGATCATTTAGAGCCCTATACCACGTTCTAGTTTTTTTATTCTTGTGGGTGATACAATATTCTTCTTCAATTTGATTCTTTTCACAAGCTATATGTACTCCACAAAAATTAACATGCTTATAAGAAATAGTACTTTCAGAGGTTTGAGCATGTTTATTGCTATCATTAATAACAATTTCATTTTCCATGCAAGTGTCTTTAAAAGGCTAATGATACATGTCCCATTTTTCTTTAGGAGCATTAATATGAGAAGAAAATGCTCTACAACAATCAACAAGAATTTGAGGATCAAGACCATATTTAGCACTAAGCTCTTGAAAATTAGTAGTTTCAGCGAAAGACTTAATGCAATCATACTCATAGATTATATCTGGTTCTTTACCTTTGTCGTTATCCCAATCTTTGGTATTGCTTTTAATTGTTTCAAGAAGGCCCCACTTAGATTTTACCTCCTTCCTTGTGAAGGATCCCTCTACACAAGCATCTAGGTAGTCCTTGTAGTGTCCTAAAAGCCTTCCATGAAAATTATTAATGACAATATTACTAGGGAGCTCATGAATGGGACATTTGAGAATTAGTGACTTCAATCTCCCCCATGGATGGGCAATACTTTCTCCATCATGAGATGAAAATTATAAATATAATTACTATCTTTATGAATTTCATGAGGAGGATAAAATTTAGAGTTAAAGAGAGATTCAATTTCCTTCCACTCTGAATGATGAGGATCGTCTAGTAGCTCATACCACTACCTTGCTTTTCCCTTAAGTGATAAAGAGAATAGCTTCCTCTTAACTTGGTTCATTGAAATACCTAGACACTTGAAGAACTCGCATAATTCATGTATAAAGAGTAAATGATCAGCAGGATGGACAGCTCCATCTCCAAAATAACAGTTATTCACAACACGTTCAACAATTTCTATAGGTATTTTAAAAGGGACACTTTTAGTATGTGGATTTAAAATATCACAAGTATTATTAGAATTACCACATATGGGAGATAAAGTATCATCACAGAAAATTTTCTCCTTTAAAGCTGGGGAACTAAAAAGATCATTTTCATAAAAAGTAACTGCCCCAAGCTTAGACGTTTCCATAGCATTAGTAACAAAGGTGTTCAAAAAATTCATACTAATAACATTGCTATTAGCATGCAAAGAAAGTTCCATTGGTTTTTTTAATTTTCTTTCCAAACCATTCATGTTCTACCGCAGGAAAAATACTAAAAAATTCTCTAATTTTTGTTGTTGTTTTCCATTAATCCTAACTAGTGAAATAAAAACAAGAAACAAAAAGATATAATTGCAGGATCTAAAGGAAATAACTTCGAGCACTCACACACCAGCAACAGTACTAGAAGATAGCTTAGTAGCCAGAGGATGTGAGTACCTTTTACATTATCTCCCCGGCAACTGCGCCAGAAAATAGTTTGATGTCTACGCACGCTTCTATACTTGTAGATAGTGTTGGGCCTCCAAGTGCAGAGGTTTGTAGAATAGCAGCAAGTTTCCCTTAAGTGGATCACCCAAGGTTTATCGAACTCAGGGAAGAAGTGGTCAAAGGTATCCCTCTCAAGCAACCTTGCAATAAAGATACAAGAAGTCTCTTGTGTCCCCAACACAACCAATACACTTTTCAGGTGTATAGGTGCACTAGTTTGGCGAAGAGATAGTAAAATACAAGTAATATGGATTATTATAAGTGGTAATTGCAATCTGAAATAAGAGTGGCAGCAAGCAAACATGTAACAGGACTGATTGTAAATAGTATTTCAATACTCAGAAAGAAGTCCTAGGGATCATACTTTCACTAGTGGACACTCTCATATAAATATCGGTTTTTCATTATGCTACCCTAAACTACTCTCCGGTTGGACGATGTAGGGCTATAACAACACACCTTAAAGTTCGCATTCCCTATCTAGATAACCCCTCACTATCACCTTGAGCGCTAGATGGTGCCAACAAACACCACAATCTCATAGAGACATCCAACTCAAATTATACTCATGATAAGTATTTTTGTAACCTTACCCAATGTGCCACACGGTGTGCACACTGTCACCTTCACACACATGGGGATAAGAAGAGATTAATTAAAGCACTTGAGTAGCAGAATAGATCTATAGATTACAAAGCTCATGATCTCATAAGATCACGCATAGAGAGGGATGAACACATAGCTACCGGTAGAGCCCTTTAGCCTCGAGAGAGAACTACTCCCTCCTCATCATGGGAGTCAGCAACAGCGATGGAGATGGTGGTGGATTCGATGGAGATGGCTCCAGGGTGATACGTTGCAAACGTAGCTATAATTTTTGATGTTCCATGCTTGTTTTATATCTACTTTCTTATGTTTTGTCCACACTTTGGAGTATTTTTACACATTTTCCTGAACTAACCTATTAACAAGATGCCACAGTTCCAGTTTCCTGTTTTCTAATGTTTTTTGTTTTAGAAATGCTAGTAAGGAAATATTCTCGGAATTGGACCAGATAAAAGCCAAAGTCAATATTTTACCCGAAGCAACACGGAGTCCGGAGGGGAGACGAAGCGGGGACAAGGGCGGCCACACCCTAGGGTGGCGCGGCTAGCCCTAGCCGCACCCCCACCAGGTGTGGGCCACCTGGTGCTCCACCGACCTAGCCCTTCCGCCTATAAAGACCCCTCGAGACGAAAACCCTAAGTACCCGCTCAAAATTCCACGAAAGAGTCTGTAGCCGCCGTCATCTCCATACCTAGATCGGGAGGGATCTGAAGCTCTTCCCAACACCCTGCCGGAGGGGAGAGATCACCCTAGAGGCCTTCTTCATCACCATTCCTGCCTCCGGTGTGGTGCATGAGTCGTTTATCTCTGGACTACGGGTCCATGTAGTAGCTAGATGGTTGGTTCTCCTCCTTTGTGCTACCATGTTTAGATCTTGTGAGCTCCGTTCATGATCAAGATCATCTATTACTAATTCTACATGTTATGTTTGTGGGGATCCGATGGATATTGAGATGCTATTTCAGATTGATTATTGATTCTATCATTTCTTTGTTATTTGTGATCTTGCATGCTTTCCGTTGTTAGTAGCTATCTTGGCCAATTAGATGCTAGCAACTCCAAGAGGGGGTATTTATGCTCGATAGTGGGTTCATGCCTCTAGGAATCTGGGGAAGTGGTAGAAATCTCTAAGGTACTAGATGTGTTGTTTCTACTAGGGAGAAAACAACAATCCTTTGTTCATAGAACAATCATATTGTTTACTTTACAGACTTTGCTTAATTCAATTAGTTGTTGCTTGCAACTTAATACTAGAGGGGGTTCGTATGATAACCTAAAGGTGGATTATTAGTCATAGATGCAGTTGGATTCTGGTCTATGTATAATGTTGTAATGCCCAATCAAATCTCATAGGAGTCAAGATGATTAGTATATGCAGTGTATGCTTTCTCGATGTTTGTCAATTGCCCCGCTGTAATTTGTTCACCCAACATGTCATCTATCTTAAGGAGAATCACCACTAGTGAACTATGGACCTTGGTCCATTCATTTGCCATCAATCTACAATCTACTATTTACTGTTTTCTGTTTACTTTCTTCAAACAATTACTATCTTCCACACAATACGTTTAATCCTTTGTTTTCAGCAAAATCGGTGAGATTCACAACCTCACTATAAGTTCGGGTCAAAGTTCTGGGGTTGTGTTGTGCAGGATGCCAAGTTGGAAACAACACCTTGGAGGTGTTTCCTTGCTCCTACTGCTCCTCATGATACCTTCCTCTTCGGGTTCCCCAACGAGCTCTATATTTTGAGTAAGCACGGGGACACTTCCCTGTCCCGGAAGGGTGGCGAGACAGAGACTTCTGTCTCCCGAATCTCCTCTTCGGTGGCGGCGGCGCTGTGGAACTTTTCGTGGAATTCTGATCTGGTATCTAGGGTTTTCGCCTCGGGGGGAATATACAAGCGAAGGGGTAAGGTCGGTGGAGGCCTGAGGGGCCCACACCACCCGGTGGCGTGCCTAGGGGTGACCAACACCACCACTTGGTGTGGCCAGCCCCTAGCCCTCCTCCTTCTCGGCTTTGGACTATGTCTTTGTGTCAGCAAAAATAGGAGGTTTCGCTTTCATTTCATCCAATTCCGAGAATATTCCTTTACTAGCTTTTCTGAAACCAAAAACAACAGAAAACAGGCAACTGACACTACGGCGTCTTGTTAATAGGTTAGTTACAGAAAATGTATAAAAATATCTCAAAGTGTAAAAAAACATCAGAAAGTTTATACAAAACAAGCATGGAGCATCAAAAATTATAGATACGTTAACAACGTATCAGACGTTAGCAGGGCGTGGTCAACGTTGGTCAAACCCAGCTGGGTCCCATCCTGCCCACGTGGACGCTGAGGTGGCCCCGGGCCCAATAGTCAGTCAAAGTGGCTGGCTCAGGCTCGGGTGAGAAAAGTAATAGATAGCTTTCATGATGTCAGCCTAAGTTTGTGCGGATGCAATAAAAGTTCAATAATTGTTTAGTAATTTAGAAAAAGGTTTTAAGCTTATAAATTCAATATCTAATTATTTATAAGTCAGAAAAATATGTATAATATATCAAAACGTTTAGAAAAATGAGATTTTTACAATAGACCCAAAATCATGCATTGATAATCAATCTAATTAACAAGGTCAGTAGAAGAACAAATCAACCCCTCATAAGTGTTCCGGGGTTCCCCCTGTTCTAGGGTTTGCACCCTTCGGACCCTGTTTAAAATGATCAAGCATGCCCTAGGGTTTCATTTAAGATCTATTTAACTTGTCATATCATCATCTTTGTTTGAGCATTGGATTGATGCCATGTGTTGATTGTTTCCCTTTCTTTCTGGTGTTTGGTTCTTCTCGGTAGAATACGATACCGCCTCCGAGAACGAAGTCCGAGATCAACACCATCGAATATCGAAGATCAGTACTTGATCAACTATAACCAAGTAAAGTACAAAGCTTCTGAAGATCTGTTTTGAGTTATCAACAGGCAAAGGCAAGCATAGCCCCACCATTATACAATCCTATAGTTTCGAAACTATTTCAATTCTTACCATGATGCATATGATTATACTATGGTCTTTAATCGATAGATAGAGTATCCTATCGGTTGCATTACACCCTTTGAGCTTATATTACCCGATCCACTGCTCCGAGCATAACTAGGTTTGGCTTGTGTGCATTGCTAGAGCTTTTATATGTGTCTTGCTTAGCCATGCTTAGCTGTTAGTACTGGTTCATCCAGATGATGTATTAGATGCAAAGAATCTAGTATGGCATGAGAACAAGGTATACTGATGAGGTAAGATCAGTGGTAATGGTTAAACATGCTAAGTCTTGTATGGGAGGCCACGATGGGAAGTGGTTCTTGTAGTCCCATGCTCGCCGCCATTAGGACCCGAGTTCTTACCTTTGGAACCGAGACGAGCGTATAGCCACATGGGGCCTAGAAAACCTCACGAGTAACTAACTTCCCTAGTAAATTCCATGAGTCACCTAGTTCAGCATTCCATTCGACATATGCATAGAAAATGTTTTGATAGATTTGGCGGGTGAAGGTGAATCATAACAGGTAGGTAAGCGTGGTCTGGGTTTTTGGGGTAGATGGCGCCCCTTGTAAACAAACCCCGACTCACATCTCTAGGTAGCGAATTTTGGACTTCACCCGTTATGGCGGAACCCTCCTTAGTGTGTGACTCATGGTCTCAGCGAAAGCAAGGTAAAGGTAGTGTCCAACCACCCTCTGTCGGTCTTCCAAGGAAGAGGGCTTATCTAGTGGCATTAAGAGTCGGTTGGTACGTGTGGGTAAAGTTATACAGCCCTGCAGGGTTAAATCTTTCCGAAAAGCCGTGTTCACGGATATGAACGCTAGGTGACTGAATTCTAAGATCATAGAGAATTGTAACCTAATCGCAAAACTTGGAAGATCAACGTGTGCTTAAGGATGCTACCTCATGGATACGAGGGGGTGATCCTAGTTGTGAGATGATGATTACTTTGGTGGATATCAAAAGATGATGATAAATTCTTCAGAGATGTCGCTCTCTTATCCCCTTTTAAAATATTCTAATTAGACAAGCTTCTTTCCCTCTTGTTTTATAAACAAAGATGGCTTTATGCAAAATAACCCCACTATAGCCATAAGTCTTGTGGAGTACACCCTGTACTCACCCTTGCTATATTGATACTTTTGTAGCAGAACAAGTGTTTCCCTGAAGACGAGTCTTGTATGACATCGACACCGACGAGTAGATTGAGGTTCCTGGTCGGTAGCCTGGAATCTATGGGCTGGGACGTCATCGTTATGCTTAAGGCCTCTTAGGCCATTTGTTAAGTTTGCTATACTTAATAGCATAATTTGCCTTCCGTTGTTTGATGTTTGTGGTCAGTGACCTCTCCTTGTAATATTTTGGTTCTTCGCTCAGTTATGAGCTTGCTGTTATAATTTTTGTGTCGCAGGGTTACTGTTGTGGTACCAATTTCTCACTGGATATCCTCGAGCTCTAGGTTCAGATTATGTCAAGCTAAGGTCTGGATTTTTTTAACCGTGATCCCGAGGGTGTCACAGTCTTAGGTATAAGAGCAGTACCAACCATAGGAAAACCTTGCTATTGGTCGATGTTGAGTCTAGTGTTTGTGAATACTATTTTATAACTGAAAAATATTTGTGAAAAACTCTAGTATGCTTCTTTTGCTCCTCATCTGGTATCGCTCTAACTCTAGGTCATCTTATCTTGTGTTGACTTCCGAAATTTTTTGATATCTCTTCTAGTCCTTCAAAGCCTAGGTGCCTTTTGGGCATGTCATTTCTCAGCCAGTTGACCTAGTGTTGAGTTCTTTAGAGTTGTGTGTTGTGTGCTCCTTGTTCCCTTTGCCCCGCTTCAGCTGAGAGATTCCTTTCTATCATGATCTCTCTGCTTTATGGGCCCACAATATTATATTGTAGGATCCATAGTGTTATGTTCTAGGCTTTGAGGTTTCCTCACGTCTCGTGTGCCTCCCTTTTGTTTATTTGGGTACTTCAGAAGTTCTTTCTTCTCTTGGAAGCTACCTCATGATTACTACCTTGCAGTGTATGATGTGTCACTCAAGTAGTAGTTACTTCTTTCTTGAGTTTTAACTCTTGGACTTGAACCAAAGGTCCCGAATTGTGCTAGATTCTGGTGTTATGAATCTTGTACATGAAGTTGATCTTTAACCCAAGGTACATTCTACTGACCCCTACTATTAATGTTCAAACATTACCTCAGGATGGTTGGTACTACAATCCTAAGATTGAAGCTTGTGGTTATTGTCGAGATTGAATTGCGACAATTAAGGACTTCCCCTACCACTAGCTATGGCAGATGTCCTTTAATGGAACCAACTAGATCACGATAGGAGTACTCCTCGTGAGTATCGCATCTATATTTGTGACTTTGCCGCACCTTACCTTTTATGCATTGGTTTTCAGAAGATTGATAATCTATGCGTCTGCATCTCGGGATTCCATCCTGAGCATGTTCTTTTCCCCTTGTTGTTTCCGACCTTTGTCTACAAGTTGGTAGTCAAGTAGTAGAGCGCATTGGTGTCTTCCGATGCAAGATACTCTTGTGGTCCATCATGACAAACCATTTTAGGATGTTGGGAGAAACAAACTCCAGTACCTCGTCATATCTAGGACTAGGTCAAAGTGTTGTAATCCGTAGAGTAAGAGGCATGATTAGCTTCTATCTGTTCCACCTCAGAGTATCACACTCTTTTGTACGAAGAGGTCATGCTAAGTCTCATGCCCCTCTTAATGAAGTGATTCTCTTACATATTATTACCCACCCTTCCTCTGAGCTTTCGCACTCATGAATGATGCGTGTGCGTAATAATGTGACGATCTGAGATTCTTAGCAACTCTTAATGCTTTGAACTTCAAGGACATTTTTGTCATTCCTAGCATGATTGGTTAATCCTATCACTAAGCGAAGGATGATTATGCTACCTTGTCCGTTATTCTAGTACAATCTCCTCGGTCAAAGAGTTATGCTCGTGCCAAAGCTCTAAGACTAAGTATTCTTGCCTTACAAAGCAAGTTTCCTCTTGAATTAAGTGACATAACGGTGGTTCGTGATATTCTAGATGTCTCTCTAGAAGTATCGCCATGTTGCCACATGACCATGTTGTCAAGTTCTTGAGCAAGTAAGTTCATTGAGCTGCTCTTTTCTCTAAGGATCCTTACTTGATACCCCTGAACTAGTTGGTTGAGCTTAAACAATAACTTGGAGAGTTGTAAGACAAAAGTCCTATCCGACTTAGTTTCTTCATAAAGGGATGTCTAGTTTTGTTCATGCTAAAGAAAGATAGTATTTCCTTTGTGGATATGTTATCTTCCCCCGCCTTTGATTTGATTTGGGTTATCGTCAAATCAAACTCAGTTCCAAGGACTATCTTGATGATGTTGCTACTTGTGATGTTTCACTTGAGTACAACCGCATGTCCGGTGGCCTGACCAATACTTTGCGATGTTCACATAACATATGAGTTCATCTTCTTGGAGTAACTCGATAAGTTTGTTATTGAGCCCATCAATCACATCCTTATCTTCTCCATGCTAGACCAAATTCATATGGATCCTTTCGCATTAATGTTGGAAATTTCTAAGAACATTATTCGAGTCATCTCGAAGTATGTGTTCTGGATGTTGGAAGTGATCTTATTAGATTCATGTGCAGTTGTTGAGTCGTCGTGGATCTGAGTAGTGTTACCTTTGTTTCCTTAAGGGCACATGTGTATTTTGTTGCAAGTACTTCATGTAGGTGCAGTTGTCTTTTGACAAGTTGTTAATACATGAGTCTAGCAATGTAGATCAGTCTATTAGAGCTTGACATTGTAGTCCATGTCTTGAGAATCCAGTAACTTTATCTTTTGGTAAATGTTGCAAACTATCTAACCGAACATGTTGAGTCTACAGTATCGTTCCTCTTAACCTAATCTGAATCTCAAATAGATATATGATTGGTGTTCTTCAAGGATTTGACATAGGTCTCTTTGTAAACCTGGCAAGATTGATGTAATGGTTGACACAATTAGTCGGAATACCTATTATCATATCCTCTTGAATTAGCAAATAACAACCACTCCTCATGAGGCTCCTTCTATGATTATCTATAGGAGTTGTGCTCATGGTTTCCTTTATCTCCGAAGTCTGACTTTTACTTGATGTTTCTTGTCTTGAACATCAAGGAGAACATTCAAAGTAGTGTTGCTAAATGTCTCTTGGACGATCCTTCAGACCCTTTTATGTTGGCAAGCGTTCTGTTGTGCAAAGTAATTGAAGTCTGAGAATGAAGTTTCTTTTTCCATGTGTCATCAGGAATCTTCTTATGTATTCATCTTGGTGGTGTAATGTGATATCACAATCTTTGGGAAATATTTGATAGACCTGGATGAATAAAGAGTTTCCTTCGTTTCTAGATCATGTTCATAGAGTGACTATGATATTAGTAATCAAAAGTTTCTCTTGTTACGTGTTCCTTGTGACTCTTACAAGTCCTCTCCACAAAACACCTTTCTGTCTTAACCTTCTCTTGAACAAAGTGATCCTTCTGTATTAAAAGTAATTCAACAACTTGGTTATCTGTATCTCTGTATCCCCAGAAGCTTTACTTAAGATGTATAGTAGAGTTTTGTATCTCGAAGTCTATGGTCATGTTCTTTCTATTGTAAGATTTCCTTTTTAGAAGCTTAAACCCTTCTGAAGCTTCATGGTCTCTATCCTTATGAAGACCATCTATCTACCAACTTGAAACCTATCTCCTTTTGTTTCCTCCATTACCTTGGTGTATTTCATGTCGTCATCTCAGAGTGGTTATGAACACTCCTTCACTAGTTGATCATGAGATACCCTATGTGTTGTTAGTGTATTTCCCTCTTATCTTTAGAAGTGACCCTGTTTCTCTTACTTCCTCCTACATGCGGAATCTCGGGTCAAGATTCTCATAAGGAGGATAGATCTATAACACCCCAGTTTTAGCTAATGTCTGATTAGGGTTTAATGTGCATTGCATGAGCATCATCTTTTAAAATTTCATGAAAGAATTAATGCAAAACCCTAACCCTAGCTATTTATATCACCCTCTCTAAAATGAATTCAAAAGGTTTTGAATATTTTTGAAAACTCAAAAACTTGTGTAGCCCAAATGGACTAAAGGGCCCCCCAACTATTTCACATGTTTTACAAATCCTCTTGTATTTTCAAATAGCTCCAAATAGTTTTGAATTTGGAAATACAAACAAAAAAAGGAAACAGAAAGAGTTAAAAGGTTTTGCATTGAAAATAATGCACAAACCTTAACCAGGCTGGCCTAGACCCTTCCTCTCCTCTCTGCCGCCCGTGCAACACCCCCGTGACTTAGCAGTAGCCCAGCGCAGCACAGCCTACGTACCGGTTCGTCATATGCCGTCTTTGTCCCTGATGGTGAGCACCTGCCTATCGCCTCCTCCAAGGTCAATCCATGATGCTCTCTCACCGCCATTCGTCGCAGCCGGAGAAGGATAAGACTCCCAGCGATTTGGCCCTATTCTCTAGTACCTCTGGCTCGCCCTCTCGCCCTCTCACTCGCGATCCCCTCTTCCTCAAACCCTAGCTTTCAGACATCGCCGGCGCCTCGTCGTTCCCGACCAACCCTTGCCCATCTGGAACCACCACCGGATACGCCTCGTCTCGCTGGTGCTCCTCGCTAATGGAATCAATGCGGACTTCATCGAATCTCTGCCACCAACCTCGTCTTCCCTTCCTTCGTCTGCCGTCTCCGTCGATGTTGCTGACACTGTTCGACCTTCCCTCGCAACCACGGGTGCACCGTCGCACTCACGGTGAGCTCCCAGTCCTCACGGACCATTGCCATGCCTCCCTCTCGCTCTGTACCTCGTTGTCGCCGTGCGCCGAATTGCACCGTCGTAGTTCTGCTCGCCACCGGCGATTCCTTTGACTAGCTGCTCCAGCGCCGCCACCATATGGTCTGTATCATAGTGCCACACCTAATGCCCCTAGCTGCCCAGTCCTGCGAGCCCCCAATCGATGTGCCGTCGACCACCTACGAGGCCACCGCTGGACACCGTCACTCCAATGTCACCATAACGTCAGCAGGGCATGGTCAGCGCTGGCCAAACCAAGTTGGGTCCCATCCTGCCCACGTGGACGCTGAGGAGGCCCCGGGCCCAATAGTCAGTCAAAGTGGCTGGCTCAGGCTCGGGTGAGAAAATTGATAGATAGCTTTGATGATGTCAACCTAAGTCTATGCTAACACAGTAAAAGTTTAATAATTGTTTAGTAATTCAGAAAAAGGTTTTACTCTTATAAATTCAATATCTAATTATTTATAAGTCAAAAAAATATGTATAATATATCAAAATTTTAGAAAAATGAGATCTTTACAATAGACTCAGAATCATGCATTGATAATCAACTCTAATTAACAAGTTCAGTAGAAGAACAAATCAACCCCTCATAGGTGTTCCGGGGTTCCCCCTGTTCTAGGGTTTACACCCTTCGGACCCTGTTTAAAATGATCAAGCATGCCCTACGATTTCATTTAAGATCTATTTAACTTTTCAAATCATCATCTTTGTTTGAGCATTGCATCGATGCCATGTGTTGATTGTTTCCCTTTATTTACGGTGTTTGGTTCTTTCCGGTAGAATACGATACAGACTTCGATATCGAAGACCAAGATCAACACCATCGAAGATCGAAGATCAATACTTGATCAACTATAACCAAGTAAAGTACAAAGCTTTCGAAGATCTGTTTTGAGTTATCAACAGGCAAAGGCAAGCATAGCCCCATGATACATAATAAACGTATCTATAATTTTTGATGTTCCATGCTTGTTTTATATCTACTTTCTTATGTTTTGTCCACACTTTGGAGTATTTTTACATATTTTCTGGAACTAACATATTAACAAGATGCCATAGTGCTAGTTGCCTGTTTTCTGTTGTTTTTGGTTTGAGAAAATCTAGTAAGAAAATATTCTCAGAATTGGACCAGACAAAAGCCAAAGTCAATATTTTACCCGAACCAATAGGGAGTCCGAAGGGTAGACGAAGTGGCGCACCAGGGCGGCCACACCTGGTGGTGGCGCGGCCTAGGTGCAGCGTGCCACCAGAGGGTGTGGGCCCCCTGGTGCTCCACCACCCTAGCCCTTCCGCCTATAAAGACCCCTCGTGACGAAAACCCTAAATACCTGATCAAAATTCCACGAAAGAGTCTATAGCCGCCGTCATTTCCATCCCTAGATCAGGAGGGATCTGAAGCTCTTCCTGGCACCTTGCTAGAGGGGAGAGATCATCCTGGAGGCCTTCTTCATCACCATGACTACCTCCGGTGTGATGCGTGAGTAGTTCATGCATGGACTACGGGTCCATGTAGTAGCTCGATGGTTGGTTCTCCTCCTTTGTGCTACCATGTTTAGATCTTGTGACCTCCGTTCATGATCAAAATCATTTATTTCTAATCCTACATGTTGTGTTTGCGGGGATCCGATGGATATTGAGATGCTATTTCAGATTGATTATTGATTCTATCATGTCTTTGTTATTTGTGATCTTGCATGCTCTTCGCTGTTAGTAGCTATCTTGGCCAAGTAGATGCTAGCAACTCCAAGAGGGAGTATTTATGCTCGTTGGTGGGTTCATGCCTCTAGTAATCTGGGGAAGTGACAGAAACCTCTAAGGTACTAGATGTGATGTTGCTACTAGGGAGAAAACAGCAATCTTTGTCGATAGGGCAATCGTATTGTTTACTTTACACACTTTGCTGAATGCAATTATCTGTTGCTTGCAACTTAATACTGGAGGGGGTTCGGATGATAACCTGAAGGTGGATTATTATTCATAGATGTAGTTGGATTACAGTCTATGTACAATGTTGTAATGCCCAATCAAATCTCATAAGAGTCAAGATGATTAGTATATGCATGCATGCTTTCTTGGTGTCTATCAATTGCCCCACTGTAATGTTCACCCAACATGTCATCTATCTTACGGAGAATCACCTCTAGTGAACTATGGACCCCGGTCCATTCTTTTACCATCAAGCTACAATCTACTATTTACTATTTACTGTTATTTTCTACAAGCAATTACTATCTTCCACACAATACGTGTAATCCTTTGTTTCAGCAAAACCGGTGAGATTGACAACCTCACTGTAAGTTGGGGAAAAGTTCTATGGTTGTGTTGTGCAGGATTCCAAGTTGGAAACAACACTCTGGGTTGTTTCCTTGCTCCTACTGGTTCGATAACCTTGGTTTCATAACTGAGGGAAAACTTGTTGTTGTGCTCATCATACCTTCCTCTTGGGGTTCCCAACGAGCGCATCGTATTTTGAGCCATCACCCCACTATTATACAATCATATGGTTTCGAAAGTATTTCAATTCTTACCATGATGCATACGATTCTACTGTGGTGTTTTATCGATAGATAGAGTATCCTATATGTTGCATTACTCCCTTTGAGCTTATATTACCTGATCCACTACTCCTAGCATAACTAGGTTTGGCGTGTGTGCATTGCTAGAGGTTTTATATTTGTCTTGCTTAGCCATGCTTAGGTGTTAGTACTGGTTCATCGAGATGATGTATCAGATGAAGAGAATCTAGTATGACAAGAGAACAAGGTATAGTGATGAGGTTGGATCAGTGGTAAAGGTTAAACATGCTACGACTTGTATGGGCGGCCAAAGTGGGATGTGGTTCTTGCAGTCCCATGCTCGCCACCATTAGGACCCAAGTTCTTGCCTTTGGAACCGAGATGAGTATACAGGGCCTGGAAAACCTCACGAGTAACTAACTTTCCTAGTAGATTCCGTGAGTCACCTAGTTTGGTGTTCCATTCGACATCTGCATAGAAAACGTTTTGACAGATTTAGCGGGTGAAGGTGCATCATAACAGGTAGGTAAGCATGGTCTGGGTTGCTTGGGGTAGATGGCGCCCGTGGTACACCAACCCCGACTCACATCTCTAGGGACTAGCTTCGGGACATGACCCATTATGGCGGAACCCACCTTAGTGTGTGACTCATGGTCTCGGCGAAAGCAAGGGAAAGGTCATGTCGAACCACCCTCTGCCGGTCTTCCAAGGAAGAGGGCTTTTCGAAAAGTCGTGTTCACGGTTATGAGCGCTTGGTGACCAAATTCTAAGATCATAGAGAACTATAACCTAATCGTAAAACTTGGAAGATTAACGTGTGCTTAAGGATGTTTCCTCATGAGTACGAGGGGTGATCCGAGTTGTGAGATGAGGATTACTTTGGTGGATATCAAAATATTATGATCAATTCTTTGGAGATGTCGCTCTCTTATTCCCTTTTAAAATATTCTGATTAGATGAGCTTCTTCCCCCTCTTGTTTTATAAACAAAGATGGCTTTATGGAAAATAAGCCCACTAGCCATAAGTCTTGCAGAGTATACCCTGTACTCACCCTTGCTTTATTGATACTTTTTTAGCAGAACAAGTCTTTCCCTGAAGATGAGTCCTGTACGACATCGACACCGACGAGTAGCTTGGGGTTCCCGGCCAACAGCCTGGAATCTATGGGCTGGGACTTCATCGTTATGCTTCAGGCCTCTTAGGTCATTTGTTAAGTTTGCTATACTTAATAGGATAATATTCCTTCCGTTGTTTGATGTTTGTGGTCAGTGACCTCTGCTTGTAATATTTTGGTTCTTTGCTTAGTTATGAGCTTGCCATAATAATTTTTGTGTCGCAGGGCTATTTTTGTGTTACCGATTTCTCATTGGATATCCTCGAGCTCTAGGTTAATATTATGTTAGGATAAGGTTTGGATTTGTTTAACCCTGATCACAAGGGTGTCATAGTTTATGAGAGTAAAACATGCCTAAATAAATTAATAAAGTACTTTAATTCTAATTCCACACCTAACCATGCCATGCTATTTTATACCATGCAATTGCGTATTATTCCATCATGGCATACCTTGTTTTCTTATTGCATATGATTTCTATGAATTTGCAATGTATTTATTTTCACCATTGTGAGTTTGGTTTTTATCCGGATAGACACTGGGCAAGGAGAATATCAGGAGCCTCAGGAGTATTACCCGGATCCTTCCTACTCTGTAACTGAACCGTCACGCAAGCAATTCCTCATGCTTGAATACATATATTACCTATGCTTCTAACTTACTCTTGCATCATTGAGTCGCGATTGCATTAAAATTGAATCCCAAGTATTGCATAGCCTTTACTCTTAAACTCCACCGGAGCTTGTATCCTCAATCCATGAGCCATTAATACAGGAGTTGTTTGAGCCATGCGAGTTGTAGAATTGCATGTGTAGGGTTTGTGCGAGTCTTTGGATAACGAGGTACCTAAACAACTTAATTTGAGTAGTAATGGGATAACTAACGAAAGAGGCATCGATGAGCATTATCTGTTATTTGGTTCTTTAAGCTCACTTGTGTCCCGTAGGACCTAGAGTACTAGATTCATGTTCCTTGACTATTGACAATATCCACATACGGGAGACTCTATGGATCCCGCTTCGCCTGAGCTTGATTCGTAGTTTATTTCTTGGGGCCACAAACTAGTTTGGGGCTTTATTACTATCCTGTAATTATGGCATGCTTTACTGCTTTATTTATGATTGTGTGTGGAGCACATGTACTGTATAGGAATTGTGGAATCTTTTCGTGGTATCCACAAGCCCAGTCATACTTTCGGGTTCCTAGTCGTTTACAACCATTGGCACAAAACTTGGGTCCTTCTCGGTGCCAGCCAACTTCGTTGCGGGTAGCTTAATGGGGTGGCCACCTGAAATAATTTATGAATGTTGTGAATGCATTGTCATGAGACCTCATTGCATTTTATTTGGGTCTTCCTGAGGTTGATCATGTGTGTGTTGCTATTTGTGCACCCATGTAGGGCAAATCTTTCTGAATGCCGTGTCAGTGGTTATGGGCGACTTGGAGCATAGTTTCTCGATCATAGACAAGCATAACTAAAGTACCATCTTTAATTTGACTAAGACATGACTAGTAAATAGTGCAACACTCATGGAATGGTTAATAAAATTGCCAACATATGGGATGTTCTTCCGCCTTCTCGTCGGTAAGCAAGAAGGAGGGCGGGCGATGTTTATTGATGTTGCTTATATAACTGTTGTTATTAATTAACGAGTATCCATCCATCTTTGGTTGGGTGGATGTGTACCGTGTCTCTATAGAACTTTGTAGATACTATCTTTCGCTTCAATTGTGTCACCCCCAAGTTGTTCTCTTTAGAAGCATTAAGACTTGCTGAGTACCCCTTGGGTCTCACAGGATAAATATTTGATTCTGATGGACAGATATACTCCCAGGAAGGTTACTAGGTTGAGGAGACAGATGATGGTGGCAACGACTGTCCGATGTAGAGATTCCGAGGATGGAGATCCATGAGATCTATGGGATGGATGTGCTTATTTTAAGGGCATCTTATGCCAATTTGCTTCTTATCCATATTCGGATCATGTTGTCCGCTTTTGCTTGATACTCTATTGTGTGATGTATGAGGAAGTATCATAAACTATTATATCTATCTAGGATATTTGGATCTTGCCGTATGGCGTTGAATATTTTCTATTTCTATTGTTTTAGATGGTGTGACTCTGATGTCTATTATAAGTCATCGACATACATACTCATTTGTGTATATTTTGGTCGTGTTACCTGTCAAATACGCCGCTCGCTCTTGTCCCGATGTTCTTAGAAGTGTATAGGGTGGTCGGCCGGTACCGTGCCCTACTCTGCTTCGATGGGCCTACAAGTGGGTGGCCTTGGGCCTCCGCGGTAGAATCCCTTATCCACTTTTGGGTTCATCCAGGCTTGTGCTTAAAGCGTAGGGTCCGAGGTATTACAAATGGTATCAGAGCCATTCCACCCTTTAGGGTCTCAGCCGAGATGGTTGTTGTCAGTCTAGAATATATTTTGGTAGCTATGTATACTAGGTAAAAACTAAACATGAGAGTAGGACTGCTTTCATTTTTCTTCTTACCCACCCTTTTTGGTAAGGAAGTGTAACGTTTGTGTATCCTTTTCTAAAAATTCAAACTAGGATTCACATGTTTGGGGTTTCCGTAGTACAATATGATGTGTGTGTAATTCTTTGTCTATCTGTTGCATCCAACCTTGTTGTCGCAATCTGCCTTTGGTTATTAACTGTTGGTACATTCCATATTGACAGGCTTTGTGTAAACCGATGCGATCTATCAGACTCTTTGTAAACTGATGTGATCTGTCTTAGTCCTTGTTATCGACGCGATCTTGTTAAGGGGTTCTTCCTTCCTACATGCTTTCATAGAATGTGAACTTGCTAATGTCGATCTGCTAAGTGGTTTTGCGCATCTAGTTGGTATTTTAATGCCGAAAAATACGGAAAAAATTTCTTTGAAACATTTGTATTTTCACACTCCTTTTCAGTCGTGTGTGATTCACTATTCACTTTCTTTTGTCGGCACGTCCTTGATAACTCGATCTTTTGCTACCGGCACATAATTCTGGAGTTTTTACTTCATCTTCAATTCTTTTGTGCTAAATACATAACATGTGTCGATCCAATGCTTATGATTGTAATCTAGCTCTCTCTATAGCTATACGACACCTATCATGAGTGGAATATAGTCAATACTATCAATCTAATCCTCCAAATTATGGCGGTTATCTCTTGTGATTTTGAGCTATACCATGATCATATCTATATCATATTCAAGTATCTTCGGCAATCCGTAAGTTTCTTAATGCATTTATGTTGGATGTTCATCTGACTATCGTGCTTCATATCTTTTTTGAACTCCATATCCACAAAGGTTCCCTTTGATACAGGAGAATCTCATCGTTCATCTCTGAGTTATCATAGCTTTGCTTAATTTATGAGTTATCATCGGTTCTTATCCAAATATTTTATCTTTTCAACCGGTGATCCGATCAACAATGTGAACAAGTCAGTATCTCTTTTCTCTTCTGACAGGCCAAATAATCTATTATTTTAATGCATCTCTTCCAACATGAACCCTTGCATTTAATGTTGATCTTTCAAAGAGCATTGAGCTCAGAAAGTGTTTTGAGCATCCGTTCATTTATATTGCTTCATGAACTTGGTATTCTTGGAATATCTTGTTAATTCATGGCGGTATATCTTGACGATATGTTTTGCTATTCTGTATCAATGGAAGAACAAGAAGAGCATATTCTTTTCATCCTCTGAAGCTTCGAGAACACCGCATCTGCGCAAAGATCTCAAAGTGTGAATTATGACTTTTTGAAGTCACCTATCTCGGACACATCCTTCTGCTGAATACATCTCTACAATTCGGGAATCATCAAGTCAATTGCTAATTCCATCCTCCACCTTCAATCAGATCTGGAGTTTTCCTTGTTTGGTAAGTCATCATCGTCGCTCCACTGAAGTTTCCTCAAGAATGCTATACCTCTCACGGATCTTCTAAAGAAGGATGATGAATTATGTTGTTCTTCCACTCATCAAGAAACCTTTTGAAACATCCTTGTTTATCTTCTATCCTCAATCCGCCGGATGCTACGAATATTTTTTCTAGATCTTTCATAATTCTTCTATTCAAGTTTTGGATGATATCCTTAATCCATATGTTGAACCTTTTATATGTCTCCATGATGTTCTGTCATATCTTTTCTGATGGCTTGGGACTTCTAACACGATGACAACATCATCATCTTTATCTACTTTGGATCTGACAAAGTGTTGCATTACCTCCTTGTTTTCTTACGGAGCTTCATGAGTTCTTCTTGTTAAGATCTTCACTCTAAAATCCGAGAGTTAGGTTGCATGATTTTCTTATTCATGTACGGGGTAATTCTTTGAGTGCGGGATGTAGTCATCACCATACCACTACTCTTATCATTCGCTCTTGTATATCCAATTAGTGAATCAATGCGATTTTTACTCATTCCACAAAAAGTGGCATTTGTCCCTCGAGACTTTTACTTCCTACCTTGTTTTTATGGAGTGTTCTCTCAAAGAATGAAAGCAATAACCTCTTGTTGGTGGTCTCGTATATCTCAAGACAGAGAAAAATCTTCAACGATCTGGTGGAAACAAATGCAAAATCTTCTCTATCCTCTTCATTCTATCGAAGTTCAACATCGTCATACAAGATTGATGGAACATATATCTGACTTATTTTTACCAAATTCCTTTATCTTGGTAAAGCCAATTATGGTTGATGCCATCAATCGCAAAATCTAATGCAATAACCTCATGGTTAAGGAAAGCAATAAGCCTCTCTACAATAACTCCAGATCTTCAACGTTCTGCTTATTTCTCAAGTTTCCACCATAAACTCATGTCACCTCCCTCTCTTGAAAAATAAATCCACACACCTCAATTGTGTGATCCTTTGGTTCTTATCGGTCCAACAAGAAGCTAATCCGAGAAGTCATCAATTCTAATATTTTCTGTCGATGTCAGGAATTCTAACTTTTTGAAGGCAATATTGTTGCTCCAAACTTAATTCTCAAATCTAAGGGAAGAAACAATGCTATTTAGATAGTGGTTGGTACTTCTCCAAAGTCGCTCTTTTCTTCCAGAGAGAGCAGGAATCATCTTCTTTTGCAGTTTCAATCTTGACTCTCATCCTTCAATCGAAAGTGGACAGTTTGTCTTCCCTTTGGTGCATTCATCTTCTATCAACTCCTTTCGGAATCCTGTATGGCCACAGTGTCATATCCTATCTCTCTGGTACCCAACAGAAACTTCATCCTCGGTACAGCATATTTTCAAAATTGTTTCAACAAATGGTTATATTCCTTTATCGTGTTCGTCAGGGCAGTTGAGCTATGTTCTTCCTACCTTCCTCGTTTTACAACAATCCTCCTTTTCTTCCAGTCCTTTGTTTTCTAATAGCAAAATGAAAGACTCACAACAAGTCTATTAAGTTTTGCAAGGTGTAGTGGTCGTACCATTCCGTTGAAAAACCACTTGGCAACATGGGGATCACCTTCATTTCGAGCACCCACCTCTTTTTGTGTCTTCTTGTTTTCCTAGGAATCTCAGGGCAAGATTCTTGTTAAGTGGGGGAGAGTTGTAGCATCCCAATTATTCTAAACATTGTAATGCTACTTGTTCCTACTCTAAGTAATCAAATGCATTGAATAATATAACTTGCTCATGTTCATCATGCCACCTTGCAAGGATCAGGGTTTTTATTTTGGCTCTTATATTGTCGTTGCATTTGGTTCTTGATACATTATATTTGGCTTTTTGATATAATTTTATATGCCCAATATTAGTTGAGGGTATATCTCTTGTAAATCCTTCCATCTCACTAACTTGACAAAATCACTTCCTCTTGTGTCATCTCAAATTTAACCAAATACTTGTATGTGGGTTTTTGTATTTTCTTTGGGCATCTAGCTCACATATGAGGGGTTTGGATATTCTAGTGTTCTTACACTTGGCCTTCTACATTTGCATGTGCCATGCAAGCAATTCCTCCTTCATCTATTTGTTTCTTTGTTTTTGTTCTTGCCTAGTTTGCAAGTGAGAGTTGAATCTGAGATCACCACAAATTCAAATAACCTAATACAATCCTACCCATAAATCCACACCACGTAGATACATCTACTTGAGGGCATCTTGTGTCTATGAACCTTCATTTTATGTTTGCTCTTTGTTTGAAAACCGTTCAAATCCTATATAAAACTGTCCAAATTTGTATTGATCAGCCTCTGTTTTAATCTCTACTTCTTTTATAAAAATCTGAACAAAAAAAGTGTTTGGTTCAGTTTTAGTTAGCAGCCACGGTTGTTCTTCAGCTAAGGCTACAGGTACAAAGCAACAACAGCTAGCAGCAGCAGCATTGATGGCTAGTTAGGCCGGTCCAGCGATGTCACCGAGCCGCTGCATACTTGTTTTACTCTGACATGGTGCCGAGCGACCGCAACCACCGCGGTTGTTATATGTTGATCCAAATTCTACAAAGTAGAGGCCAACTTCTGAAGGAGCGGAGCGAGGCCCGTCGCCGGAGGCTTGGGCCGATGTCAGAGTAAAACACTCTTGTAAGCCGTCGGCTGCATACGGATCATTGATGACCTAGGTTACCACCGCTATATATACTTCTTGTAAGCCACCGGCTGGGATAAGTTGCATCTGTGAAATCCCCGGCGTTGTGTAAACACTCTCCGTTATAGTGAAGTTTCGCTGGCTGGCGCCCGTGGTTTTTCCCCTCTCTTTGTTGGAGAGGGTTTTCCACGTTAAATCTGTGTCCCCTTACTGTGATTTTGTTTTCGTTCTTCGTTATTTACTTGTAGAAAATCTAACAAGTGGTATCAGAGCCCCAGGTTCTAATCTAGGGTTTGCGACATGTCGTCATTGAAGTTTGATCTACCGCAGCTGGACTACTCGACAAGATTCTGCTTGTGGCAGGTGAAGATGCGGGCGATTCTCGCCCAAACTTCAGATCTGGATGATGCATTGGATGGATTCAGGGAAAAGGATGCTAAGAGCTGGCCTGACGAAGAGAAGTGGAAGGACCGTAAGGCTTTGTCTATGATTCAACTTCATCTATGCAATAATAAGTCTTGACAGAGAAATCTGCTGCTGCCCTTTGGGGGAAACTGGAATCGATCTGCATGTCAAAGGATCTAACCAGTAAGATGCATGTGAAGATGAAGTTGTTCTTGCATAGATTGCAGGAAGGTGGATCGGTAATGAATCACTTATCTCTTTTCAGAGAGATTATTTCTGATTTGCAATCTATGGAACTAAAATATGATGATGAGGATCTAGCTCTATTACTCTTATGCTGGTTGCCTAGTTCTTATACTCACTTTCGTGCTACAATGTTGTTGAGCCGTGATAAGATAACCCTTGATGAAGTGCAAGATGCCCTCAAACAGAGGGAAAAGATGAAATCTGTGGTGCAGGAAGATGGGGCGTCTTCCAAGGCTGAAGCTCTTGAGGTTCGTGGCAGGACCGAGCAGAGATTTAACAACTATGGCAACCGAGATAAGAGCAAAGACGGCAGAAGTCATTCGAAGTACAAGGGAGAGGATAAGTTCTGCAGGTATTGTAAGAAATCTAATCATGTTATTGATGATTGTTGGAAGCTGCAGAATAAGGAGAAAAGGAATGGTACTTACCAACCGAAAGATAAGGATCAAGGTAATGGTAAGGCTGCTATTGTTTCTGGTGATAGTTCTGACGGTGAATGTTTAGCCGTTTTTGCTGCTTGTGCATCTCGTGATGATGAATGGATTCTTGATACTGCATGTTCGTTTCATATTTGTTGTAACAAAGATTGGTTCCGTTCATATGAGTCTGTGCAGACTGGAGATTTTTTACGTGTGGGGAATGACAACCCATGCCATATTGTCGGAGTTGGATCTGTTAAGATCAAGACACATGATGGCGTGACGCGTACGTTGAATGAGGTGAAGCACATACCAAGCATGGCCAGAAATCTGATCTCCCTGAGTACCCTGGACGTTGATGGATACAAGTACGCCGGTGGGCATAGGTTGTTAAAGGTATCGAAAGGCTCTCTTATTCACATGATAGGTGATATGAATTCTGCTAAGTTATATGTTCTTAGA
Source organism: Avena eriantha (assembly GCA_910589775.1). Taxonomy (NCBI): domain Eukaryota; kingdom Viridiplantae; phylum Streptophyta; class Magnoliopsida; order Poales; family Poaceae; genus Avena; species Avena eriantha. The sequence goes on from OU342742.1 coordinate 324,456,380, forward strand.
GGTATCACTTTGCCTGGTATTGCTGCTGCTGTTACTGGTAATGATTCTGATAATTGTGGTAAAACAAATCTGTGGCATATGCGTCTTGGGCATATGAGCGAACATGGCATGGCAGAATTGGTTAAGAGAGAGCTGATTGATGGTTGCAACTTGGGTAAGTTTGAGTTCTGTGAGCACTGCATTTTTGGTAAGCATAAAAGAGTTAAATTCAATGCTTCCATTCATACCACCAAAGGCATATTAGATTATGTGCATGCTGATGTATGGGGACCTTCCCGTAAGACTTCTATTGGTGGTGCTAATTACATGCCTACTATTATTGATGACTACTCAAGAAAAGTGTGGCCATATTTTCTAAAACACAAATCTGATGTTTTTGATGCTTTTAAGAAGTGGAAAGTTATGGTAGAAAAGCAAACTTAAAAGAAGGTAAAGGTACTACGTACTGATAATGGTACGGAATTCTGTTCTAATGAGTTTGAGGAGTTTTGCAGTAACGATGGTATGATCAGGCACCACACCATCCCTTACACTCCTCAGCAGAATGGCGTGGCTGAGCGCATGAACAGAACCATCATCTCGAGGGCTCGCTGTATGTTGTCCAATGTAGGTATGCATAGAGGTTTCTGGGCTGAAGCAGCCAACACAGCGTGCTACCTCATCAACACGTCACCTTCTATTCCACTTGAGAAGAAAACTCCCATTGAGGTATGGTCAGGTTCTCCTGCTGATTATTCACCATTGAGAGTTTTTGGTTGCACAGCTTATGCTCACGTTGATAATGGAAAGTTAGAGCCTAGAGCTGTTAAGTGCATATTCCTTGGTTATGGTTCAAGAGTTAAGACATATAAACTATGGAATCCTAAAACTAAAAGGATTTTGTTGAGTAGGAATGGTGTTTTCAATGAATCCGTTATGTATCATAACAGCTTGCCATCAGATCCCTCTCATGTTGCTATTGGAGAGGAGGGAGTTCGTGTGCAGGTGGAGCACCTGCAGAAAACTGTTGATAATAATGATGTTGTTCATGATACTCATGAGGAAAATATTGATGATGATGTTGTTCAGCACTCACCTACTGTTTTGCAGCAGCCACAGGAATCTATTGCTGCTGATAGACCGAGGCGTAACATAGTTCCATCTCATCGTTTAATTGAAGAGTGTAATCTTGCTCATTATGCTTTGAGTTGTGCTGAATAGGTGGAGCATGATACTGAACCTGCTACATACAATGAGGCTATTGCATCTATTGACCGCGAGAAGTGGGTTTCTGCTATGCAAGAAGAGATGCAATCGCTTGATAAGAATGGCACATGGGAGGTTGTGCGCTTGCCTAAACAGAATAAGGTTGTCCGCTGTAAGTGGATATACAAGAGAAAGGAAGGTTTGTCTCCTAATGAGCCTCCAAGGTTTAAGGCAAGGTTAGTAGCAAAAGGTTTTAGCCAGATTCCAGGTATTGACTATAATGATGTTTTCTCTCCGGTTGTGAAACATAGCTCTATTCGTACTTTCTTTGGTATTGTTGCTATGCATGATCTTGAGCTTGAGCAGCTAGATGTAAAGACTGCTTTTCTGCATGGTGAACTGGAGGAGGAGATTTACATGGACTAACCTGAAGGGTTCATAGTTCTTGGAAAAGATAAATTTGTGCGCAAATTGAAGAGATCGCTTTATGGTCTGAAGCAATCTCCAAGACAGTGGTATAAAAGGTTTGATTCATTTATGATCTCACAAGGTTTTAAGAGATCTCAGTTTGATAGCTGTGTTTATATAAAGTTTGTTAATGGGTCACCTATTTACTTGTTGTTATATGTTGATGATATGTTAATCGCTGCCAAGAGCATGAAAGAAATCACTACTTTGAAGGCACACCTAAGTAGCGAATTTGAGATGAAACATCTTGGTGCTGCTAAGAAAATCCTAGGTATGGAAATTAAACGGGACAGAAAATCTAGGTTGTTGTTTCTTAGTCAGCAAAGTTACGTTGAGAAAGTTCTTCAACGTTTTAATATGCATGATGCAAAGTCAGTTAGTACTCCTGTTGCTCCTCACTTTAAATTGTCAGCATTGCAATGTCCTAGTTCTGATGAAGATATTGAGTACATGTCTCGAGTTCCTTATTCTAGTGCTGTTGGTTCCTTGATGTATGCCATGGTTTGTTCTCGCCCTGATTTATCATATGCTATGAGTTTGGTGAGTTGTTACATGGCTAATCCTGGTAAAGAACATTGGAAAGTTGTTCAGTGGATTTTCAGGTACCTCCGTGGCACATCCAACGCTTGCTTGAAGTTTGGCAAGACTGGTGAGGGACTCGCAGGCTATGTGGATTCAGATTTTGCAACCTACTTGGATAAGAGGAGGTCCCTCACAGGTTATGTGTTCATGGTAGGTGGATGTGTCGTGAGTTGGAAGGCAACGCTGCAACCAGTTGTTGCTTTATCTACAACCGAAGCAGAATATATGGCTGTTGCTGAAGCTTGCAAAGAGTCTGTTTGGTTGAAAGGTTTGTATGCTGAGCTTTGTCAGGATGATTCTTGCATTAACCTGTTCTGTGAAAGTCAAAGTGCTATTTACCTTACTAAGGATCAGATGTTCCATGAGAGAACAAAGCACATTGATATCAAGTACCATTATGTTCGTGATGTTGTTGCACAAGGTAGACTAAAGGTATGCAAGATAAGCACTCATGATAATCCCGCTGATATGATGACAAAGCCTGTTCCTGTTGCTAAGTTTGAGCTATGCTCAAGCTTAGTTGGTATAACTGCTTAGCCCAAGTGGCTATTGGCGCCGAAAGTGTTTTCTTTGTTTGTTCAGGGAGATGATTACCGTTGATGCTACAAGAAGGAATTTGTCTCAAGGTGGAGTTTGTTATATGTTGATCCAAATTCTACAAAGTAGAGGCCAACTTCTGACGGAGCGGAGCCAGGCCCGTCGTCGGAGGCTTGGGCCGATGACCTAAGTTACCTAGGTAACCACCGCTATATATACTTCTTGTAAGCCGTCGGCTGGGATAAGTTGCATCTGTGAAATCCCCGGCATTGTGTAAACACTCTCCGTTACAGTGAAGTTTTGCTGGCTGGCGCCCGTGGTTTTTCCCCTCTCTTTGTTGGAGAGGGTTTTCCACGTTAAATCAGTGTCCCCTTGCTGTGATTTTGTTTTCGTTCTTCGTTATTTACTTGTCGCAAATCTAACTGCGGTGCCTCCTCCTTCTTAAGCCATAGAGCCACAGCCCCGCCGAACCCTAGGAGCACCTTTCTTTTCCCCTTTGTTTCACCACCGCCACTACCATGGCCACCGTGCGTAGCTCCGTGCCGCCGCCTCCGCATCGCAGGACACCAAGAAGTAGCAGGGAGGATTCACTATCCTCTACTTCGTCGAAAACCTAGAATCAGAGGGGCCAGAGATGTCGCCCGCGTCGTCTTCCTCGTTGAATCCGAGAAGAACGCTACATTCTTCGTCCTCGTCTCGCTGTAGCTCCTCCCCACCATATGCACCATTTTCGGCGGGAGTTGATCGAGGTGAGTGCCACCTCCTCTCTGCCTTCCTCACTGCTTCCTCTCCGTCCCCGATTTGCCGGTGCCGGCGCTGGGCAAAGCCGCCGCGCACGACATGTGGTTGAGGTTCAGAGTTCAGACTCTATAACTGCAGTTTCGTCAGATAAGAGTCCCAACTCCAGGTATTGTTGAACATCTCAGTGTAGTGGTCCGTAACATGTTTTGCATCTCGGAGGTCATCGGATCAAATTCAACTTCGTCCAGTTAAGGCCACATCTTTTTGGTCTTGATTGTTCTTCATACACACGCACATTCCCTGCAGTTTGTGTTTTTCTGCACGAGTACCTGCTTCATCACAAACCCAGTTCAAATTAGCTGGCCATTTTTTTCACATCCCGTTTTGTTTCACCTTCCAGCTTATGTGGTTAGCTATGGACGACACCAATCCACTAGTTTGTTTGTTTTTTAAAATATTTACGCACCCTACCCTGTACATCAACACGAACCAGTCTCACTTGCTAGAACCTGGCACCTCTACCTTGGAGTCCAAGATCAAATACTCTCCACTGCGTGGAATTAAGCTCTCCTTTTTGTCTATTTTGTTTCTACTCCGGTGCGCGGAACTCTCGACATAGTATGCAGATTCTAGCAAAACGAGTCCTCGAGTTATAAATCTGGAGCGAATCAAGTCTGTTTTGAAAACTAAAATAGGTTCTGATCTCAGAAAAATTATATGTAACAATATACGATTTGTTCTTGGTTTATACAAATAAAACTTGAACAATAAAATTAACTGTTTTCCTTATCATGTAACTTTGCAACTTTCATATCTTATAAAATATAAAATCTAAATTAGACATATAACGTGTCTAAATAGATCAGAAAAATATAAGGATTAATAATATGCTATCCAAAATATATTTTAGGTAGATAAAATTTGGAAACTATTTAAAATGCCAGAAATGCCCTTTTCTAATTAAATTCGTAACTTTTAATCTCTGACTCTGAATTCGATAAATAATATGTCTAAATCGATCATCGTGATGAGCACGTTCTGATTATGCATTCCATGATATAAATTGAAACATGTATGATATAAATATTGAATAATCAGAATTGTTTATGAGACTAAAACATGCCCAAATAAATTAATAAAGTGCTTTAATTCTTATTCCACACCTCACCGTGCCATGCTATGTTATACCATAAAATTGTGCATCATTCCATCATGGCATATTTTGTTTGCTTGTTCCATTGGATTTATATGAATATGCAATATATTTATTTTATCCCTTGTGTGTTTGGTTTTTATCTGGATGGACACTGAGCAAGGAGAATATTAGGAGCCTATGGAGTATTACCTGGATCCTTCCTACTTTGCAACTGAACCGTTAGGCAAGCAATTCCCAATTCTTGCAATATATAGTACCTATGCTTCTATCTTACTCTTGCATCATTGAGTCGTTATTGCATTAAATTGAATCCCAAGTATTACATAGCATTTACTTTTAAACTTCACCGGAGCTTGTATCCTCAATCCTTGAGCAATTACTACAAGAGTTGTTTGAGCCATGCGAGTCATTGAATTGCATATTTAGGGTTTGTGATGAGACTTTGGATAACGAGGTACCTAAACAACTTAATCTGAGTAGTAATGGGATAACTAATGAAATAGGCATCTATGAGCATTATCTGTTATTTGGTCTTTAAGCTCACTTGTGTCCCGTAGAACCCCGAGTACTTGATTCATGTTCCTTCTGTATTCACACTATCTACATATGGGAGACTCTATGGATCCCCTTCGCCTGAGCTTGATTCACACTTTATCTCTTCGGGCCACAAACTAGTTAGGGGTTTTATTATTATCCTGTACTTATGCCATGCTTTAGTGCTTTATTTAGAATTGTGTGTGGAGCACCTATACTGTTTAGGAATTGTGGAATATTTTCGCGGTATCGACAAGGCTAGTCACACTTTCCGGTTCCTAGTCGTTTACAGCCATTGGCCCAAACATTGGGTTTGTCTCGGTGCCGGCCAACTTTGTTGCCGGTGGCTTAATGGGGTGGCCACCTGAAATAATTTATGAATCCTATGAATGCATTGGCATGAGGCCTTGTTGTGTTTTATTTGGTTCTTCCCGAGGTTGATCGTGTGTGTGTTGCTATTTGTGCACCCCTATAGGGTAAATCTTTATGAAAGCCATGTCCGCAGTTATGGATGACTTGGAGCACAGTTTCCCGATCATAGACAAGCATAACTAAAGTACCATCTTTAATTTGACTAGGACATGACTAGTAAATAGTGCAACAATCATGGAATGGTTAATAAAATTTCCAACGGATGGGATGTTCTTCCATCTTCTCGTCGGTAATAGAGAAGGAGGACGGGCCATGTTTATTGATGTTGCTTATATAATGGTTGTCATAAATTTACGAGCATCCATCCATCTCTGGATGGGCGAATGTGGAACGTGTCTCTATAAAACTTTGTAGCTATTATCTTTCGCTACAATTGCGTCACCCCCAGGTTGTTCCATTTAGAAGAATTAAGACTTGCTGAGTACCCATAGGGTCTCACACGATAAATATTTGGTTCAGGTGGACAGGTATACTCTCAGGAAGGTTACTGGGTTGAGGAGACGAATGATGGTGGCAACGACTATCTGGTGTAGAGATTCCTAGGATGGAGTTCCATGAGATCTATGGACAGGATGTGCTTATTTTCAGGGCATCTTATGCCAGTTTGCTTCTTATCCATATTTGGATCATGTTTTCCGCTTCCGCTTGATACTCTGTTGTGCGATGTATGAGGAAGTATCATAAACTATTATATCTTTCTAGGATATTTGGATCTTGCCATATGGTGTTGAATATTTTATGTTTCTATTGTTTTAGATGGTGTGACTCTCATGTCTATTGTAAGTCACTGACATACATACTCATTTGTGTATATTTTGGTCGCGTTACCTATCGACTACGCTGCTCGCTCTTGTCCCGATGTTCTTGGAAGTGGATAGGGTGGTCGGCCGGTACCGTTCCCTACTCCGCTTCGACGGGCCTACACGTGGGTGGCCTTAGGCCTCTATGGTAGAATCCCTTATCCACTTTTGGGTTCATCCAGGCTTGTGCTTAGAGCATAGGGTCCAAGGTATTACATATTGCCAAATTGCTGATCACAGGCAAGCCACCTTCTTGATCATAAGCCTTGTTCTATTATTTTACTTATGGATGTTTTATCTATTGTTTATGCAAACTGCATTGTTTTATATTATGATGATCTATATCTGGTAGTGGCTTGGCTCCTCCAAACCATTACACAATTGTAGTACTAAGTACAACCCCCTTGATGGCACCTACTTGTCCCTAGTATGGTAGATGGTGTAGTACACCATACCCCTTTGGAGACCCCATTTAGCCAAAGCAAGAACTAGAGGATGGGAAGATCCTAGAAAAGTTTACAAAATGTTTTATGGTTAAACCTTGGTGAGGTCTGACCTACCAAGAGAAGTTTGAGAAATAAAAAGGTTTTTTTTTACAAAAGATGTTGAATGAAAGAGGAGGAAAAAAAGGTTCACGAAAATGTACCTAGTTCTTTGCAGCTTTAGCTATAACAACTTAACCTGTGCAACCACATTACTCCTATATGGGAAGGGGTTGGGGTCGAAGTTTGTCTACTCTGTTATGAGTTGCCTCACAACTACTACAAGGGATGTCGATCTCTGGAGGCTAGGTCTTCTCCTGTAATGGTCCACGAAGCGTCGACCAGGTGAAGAAACAAACAATTGCAAGCCGCCAGGCGTTACTATGAGCCTCTCATTGAAAGCGCACACTTTGTGTAGTGAAAAAGGCGCTCCGGTTGGTCCATGGTACCCGACGTCCCGGTGTTGAGGGGAACGACTCATAGGGTAGGTGTAACACGCTCGAATCGGCCCTATGCAAGTTTTAGCGATTTCCACCAAACCCTCATAAAAACGATTCAAAGATGCCCACCAGGAACTTGCGTGCGGGTGGAAAACGAAGTAATATCTTTACACACTAGTCCATGATGGAACCCACAAAACATATATATACAACAACGACTCCATGAGGCAAGAATACAAATATACAATACAAAGATCCAAGTCACTATGAAAATGATACAACATCCGAGTACGGATAAGAAGCAAATTGGGCTAAGAGCCCTGAAGAATAACCAATGGCGTCCATAACACTGCCCAAGCCAAGCCGGAAGCATAACCCTGATAACGACATCGAACTTATACCTATTAAACAAAAGGGGTGCCGACAAAGGGAAAACGAAAAAGGGAGCGGTAAGTACTGAGGCCAGTACACAGCGAGGCTAGAATTCGGTGGCTCTCGCCTACATAGGTATGGTGGACTGAAGCGGCAGCGAAGCATGCACTACACAACCTATAGAGACTCTATACAACTATCGGCTATTAGAGAGGGATAAGAAAGACCTATTCGGAATCCTCCTGATACTAACACCAAACATACCCATTCTGGTATTTCCCCCCTCGAGACCAAATGAGGAAGTCATTCCGAGGAGACTCACACAATTGATAGTTTTATTCATTCTTTCCATGGTGGTTATCCAACTTACTAGTCATATCAGATACAAGTCATATTATAACAGTAAACTTGAGTTATAAATGTCTATGATCTAGAAACTGTGCTCCAAGTCGTCCATAACCGCAGACACGGCTTTTCGAAAAGATTTAACCCTGCAGGGGTGCACCAATGTTTCCACACGCACTTCCACCCTTTTTGCCAGATCAATTAACATAATTTCATTGGTATGTCGGCCGGGCTTTGGACACGACGCTTGACTAGACCCAAAGCAAGTACATGGAGGCCACCCCACTAAGCTACCTGTAACGAAGTTGGCCGCCTCTGAAGACGGACCCAGAGGTTGCGAGATCAGCGGAGAGATCGGAGGACACAGGTATAATCCTCAACATAATGACCCACATCCTAAACAGTACAATAGTAAATTCTCATCGAGCAACATATAATAAACATGGCATAACATGGCATAACATAGCATGAAAACGTCAAACTAGTTTATGGCCCCCAACACAGTACTTTGAAATCAAGTAATAAGCCGAAGGGGTTCCCATTCACCCCACATGTGGTTAGCGTGCTCGATCTTGGAACATGTGTCAAGAACTTGCGTCCAAGGTGGACACCAGTGGGCGGGTAAAACAGATAACATCTATTACCCACCTATGCCTCTACATTATATCTATTTCCAGTATTTTAATTAACAAGTTATGATGAAAGCCATGATCATCTCCACCATCAAGAATGTGCCAACCCCAACAATGGTGGAACATCCACAATGTGAAGCAACACCTGAGCAAGCAACTATGACTCGCAAGGTCGACTGACTATCAAACAATAGGCAATCGGATGTGTCCAAGGTAATATAGAGGCTGCAAGGAATATACATGGTACGAAAACTAAAGCATCGCAACACATATAGCAATAGATCAACAGGAGGAAGTAAAGACTATAAATGTATAATAGGTAGAAAGGAGGAGAATACACACCTGGAAAACACTGTTGAAGATACATATCCGAAGGACTTGTCGATAATCGCATCATCTCAACGGCCTAATCCGCAAAGAACCAAAGCACTAAAAGAAACACAAGATGCACTATTTAATACTACGGTAGAAGATCCAACATGTTCAGGATATGATGCATGACATCGCAAAGATGCGTTGCAACTAGACAATATTAAGCGGAACCAGGGTCCTGACAATTAATTAGGTGGTTCATGTTGTTTAGCTACCCCGCAATTTAAATGTTGTCTTAACAAGGCGAAACATGGTATCAGTTCGCTACACAAATTTAAATGGAGGCAATATAAGACTAGAATAGCCCACATATATGCTCTATATTTAATTATTTGGTAAGTCCACAAAAATACCCCAAACAAATGAATATGTATGCAACCATGAACTATTTAATATGCAACAGGATATATGTCATATATTATAAAAATAGGGGTTTCGAAAAGGGAATCACATTAGGGTATCGACGATCTTGGGGTTCACCCAAGGGGTCGATGGGATTGGTCTTCAGGGGCTCTGTGGTCGGATCCATGAAGGACGCGTGGTCTTCTGGTCCGTCCTTCGGTTCCGGGGTCGGGGTTTGAGGCCTCGGCGTGCGGGGAATCTCCGGGTCCGTGACAAAGAATTCGTGTTTGATAGCGAACTTGGATCGGTGCTAGGGTCTTCAACTAGAGCCATGTTCAAACTCTGGAAGTCGCGGATGGACAGAAGTTCTTGGCAAGGATAAGAAGTTGGCGTTCCAGAAAATTGGGCGACCATCCTCACATCCCCACCGTCTCCACAACATTGTAGCACCACATCACCAAACTTCTCACTAACACACCAACATCCACCACACGGCTCTTCATCACTATGTCGACGCACAGAACAGACAACACAAGGACCAAGGGTGTCGGGAACATGCACGAGCAGGCGTTCTTGGGAACGGTGGGCTCGCATGGCAGGAGGCACCATTGCTGGAGGCGCATGAGCCCGAGGAGGCGCACGTTACGCAGGGATGCAGAACTGGGGACAGAGGGCTGCTCGTAGGCATCGGAGTCGAGCTCGAAGAGTTCGACTGTAGGAGGATGATGCGGCTACGACCGGTGAAGAGGCAGAGAAGGACTACGGTGGTAGGCTCTATTCAACGAGGAGGCGGTGACGCACGTGCGTGAGGAAGAGGCGCACAAACGGTGTTAGAGGAGGCCGACAGACGCGGAGGCAAGACAGGATGGAGCTCCGCGGCAAGGCTGGCAGGGACGGGCTGGTGGCGGTTAATGCGGCCGAAGAAGTGCTGGCCTGAGAGAAGAGGGCGTGTCCCGGCGGAGGAGAGGTAGGGCCGAGCTCCGAGGCGGCGGCTGTAGAGGCCCGCTGGGAGCGACGAGGACGGCAAGGGTACGCACGGCAGCGCTGGGGCTTGCGGCCACGCGGGGCACGGAGAGGAGGCGATGTCATGTCCCGGATGGAATCACAACAAACAGCAACGAATCCATCACAAAATGAAAGAGGCAAAAGGGGAATCGTATCAGACCGAGAGAAATGGTCTCTTCTAGATACCCCGAATTAGGGTTTAGAATCGAGTATATGTGTTTATGTTTTGCTCAAGGCAATAATAGAGATAGATCCCGACTATGCCAGATGCAGCTGGACTTTATACTCACGCCCAGTAACTACTGTACCGACCCCGACAGTAACAAGATGATAAACAGTAAATGTAATTCTGCCGATACGTTTAAGTGGTCGTTACATCTCCGCCGGTGGTTCCTTCTCTTGTGTGCCATCGGATAACTGAAGGGGGACTTAGCTATGAGTTCATCAGTGTTCTTGTCAATACTCCCTCCTTCAAAAGGTCCTTGTCCTCAAGGAACTGTAAGAGTATCCATCCATGCATCGACGGTTTCCGTGAAAAAGTTAGGAAAAATGCGTTTGATGAAATATGCGTCTTCCCACGAAGCTTCCTCTGGTGAGAGATTTTCCCATTGTATCAACCATTGAACCACTACAACATTGTTCCTGGGAACCTGTCGTACTTGGAGGACTACAGCTGGCCCTGTGTGGATCTTGCCTATATCAGTTATAAGAGGGAGGTCTGGGCTTGGTACTACTGTCGGACCAATGTGCTTCTTCAGTTGGCTCACATGAAAAACTAGGTGGATTTTTACTCCATCCGGGAGAAGTAATTTGTATGCTCTGTTCCCAATCTTCTGAATGATGCGAAAAGGGCCGTATAATTTACTGTGTAGCCTGATTGTACCTATCAATCCAAATGCCGCCAAGCCATATGGTTGCATCTTTAAATAGACCATATCACCCAGGTCCAGGATTCTTTCACTTCATTTCAGATCGGCATATTTCTTCATTCGAGCAGTTGCTTGAGCTAGGTTAGCCTTGAGTTGATCTAGCATTTGTTGCTTGGCAGTGAGGAAATCTACAGCTCCCACATCTTGAGGTCCTTGCACTGATAGTTCACTGATTTGTGGTGGTGGAAAACCATAGAGCGCTTGGAATGGTGTAATGTTGAGTGCAGTATGGAAAGAGGTATTATACCAAAATTCTGCTAGGGATAACCAGGATAACCATTTCTTCGGATCATTGAATGTCATGCATCTTAAATAAGATTCAAGGCATTGATTGACTCTCTCCGATTGGCCATCTGACTAAGGGTGGTAAGCAGAACTGAATCTCAATTCAACCTTGAGTGCTTTGAATGTCTCTTTGCACGTTGTGCTTGTGAATATTCTGTCTCTATCAGAAATTATCACCAAGGGAGGTCCATGCAATTTGAGGACATAATCCCATAAAGCTTGGGCAACAGATTGTACTGAGTAAGGATGTGACAGTGGTATGAAATGAGCATATTTTGTGAATTTGTCCACTACCACTAGAATGACTTCTTTACCTTGGGATTTAGGCAGGTCCTCAATAAAATCCATTGTTAGGTGAGTCCAGGCCATATCAGGTGTATGCAGAGGGTCCAATAAGCCTGGCTATTTGCACTGCTCATGTTTTGACCTTTGGCAGATTGGACATTGAGAGACCCATGTTTCGACATCTTTTTTCAAACCAGGCCAGTAGAACAACTTCTTTACTCTCTGGTATGTAGCATTCATGCCAGAGTGACCACCCAAAGCAGATTGTTGAAGAGAGGCTAATATGCTGGATTGTAGTTTCTGATCCTTCCCGAATACTAGTCTTCCTTTGTACCTCAGCACTCCAGCATGTAGAGTATAGTTGGAATTTGCTGGTGGGGCTGTGATTAAAAAAATCTATAAGAGATTCCTTGTGGCTTCATCAGCCGAGTAACTGTTCACAACCTCAAATATCCAAGATGGGGTAACAGTGGAAGTTGCAAAGATGGCTGCAAACTTCCTTGATAATGCATCTGCCACAGTGTTTTCTCTTCCCTTTTTGTATTCTACAAAGAAGTAAAATTCAAGAAGTTTCAACATAAGTTTATGTTGAATGCCTTCTGCCACTCTTTGCTCAGTTATATATTTGAGACTCTGATGATCTGTTTTAATAATCAGAGAGTTTCATAAGAAATAATGCCTCCATCTCTTGACGGCCTCTAATGTTGCTAATGCCTCCTTCTCATAAGTTGATAGTGTAGAGTTTTTCTTTCCTAATGCAACACTGTAGTAGGCTATTACTCTGCTTGCTTGCATTAGCATAGCCCCTAGTCCACTACCTGATGCATCAGTTTCCAAAATGAATGGCTTAGTGAAATCTGGAAGAGCTAGCACAGGGGATGATATGAGAGCTTGTTTGCCTTGCCACTCCCAATCGAGTCGCCTCCGAGGATCGTGAGTCTCTGTTACCAATTTGTCATGTCCCGGATGGAATCACAACAAACAGCAACGAATCCATAACAAAATCAAAGAGGCAAAAGGGGAATCGTATCAGACCGAGAGAAATGGTCTCTTCTAGATACCCCGAATTAGGGTTTAGAATCGAGTATATGTGTTTATGTTTTGCTCAAGGCAATAATAGAGATAGATCCCGAATATGCCAGACGCAACTGGACTTTATACTCATGCCCAGACAGTAACAAGATGATAAACAGTAAATGTAATTCTGTCGATACGTTTAAGTGGTCGTTACATCTCCGCCGTTGGTTCCTTCTCTTGTGTGCCGTTGGATAACTGAAGGGGGACTTAGCTATGAGTTCGTCAGGCAGGGAGGAGGAAGGTGAGGTCGGGTGCCTGGAAGCGGATGGCGAGCGGGAGGAGCTCGGGTCCAGGAGGCGGAGACAAGCGGTTGCAGGAGGAAGGGCGACACGGGCTCGATGAGGTGGCGCAGGGAGGAGGGCTAGCTCCTGACGGCGGGGCGTGCAAGAGGAGGCGGTTGATACTGGTCTCGGCCGAGGAGAGGGAGGCGCTGGCGGGGAAGGAACTGCGAGCGGCGACGCAGGCAGGCCCCATGCGCATGCGACGGTGACGCGCGAGCAGAGAGGATGCGGGGAAGGGTAGAGGGCGGCGGCAGTGATGACCCGAGGGGAGCCTGGTGGCGACAGTTGCCGGTAGGAAGGAAGGAGGCGACACGAGGGGAAAGGATCGCAGGGTGGTTGGCATGTTCGGGACACGGTCGCTGGAGGGAGTGGTGGGTCCGTGGGGTGTGTGGGGCCGGGTAGCGGTAGGTGGGTGGGCGCGTGTTCGTGACTGTGTCGCTAGGTGCGTGCCTGCGTGTGCTGCCTGTGTGTGGCGGCGGACGGTGGCGTGTGTGGAGGCGGGGTAGGTGCTAGCTGGGGTGTAGATTAGGGTTTGTTTTGGTCCTGGTGGTAGGTGGCCTGGCCCAGGAGGCTGGGCTTCCTCCCTAGAAATATTATTTATTTATTTATTTCCATTTGGTATAAAAGACTTTTGTAAAGAGTTTTTAGGCAAATAAAAGATTCAAAAAAGACCGAGGTTTTAATTTGAAAGAGACGAGGGATATTTAGAAAAGAAGGATAGGATTTTGAAAGTAGTTTTAGGGAAATATGCATGCAATCATGAAGATGCTCAAATGCAGTGTGGCATGATAACATATGATGATCGACAAAACAAAAACACAGCGATTTTCTAGTAGTGGTTTTTTCGGGGTGTTACAATTCGACACCACTAACAATGGATCTCGCCCTCGAGATCCGCCTCGTGGTACGGGCAAGAAGGCCGACGATCTGAATCTTCTTGCTTCGTGTATATCTTCGTGACACCACTAACAAAGATTGTTACTCCATCTTGAAATTGGCGACACCACCAACAAGGGGTTGATGCTCTTGTTGGTTGAGGGAACACTCCGGACAAATAAAGATGAAGGCATATGTTTCAAAAGGTAAGGCCACCTCTAACTTCTGTGGAAGGAGTAAAATTGCATCGATCCATCATTCAATGTACAAAAGAGAATGATAAGAGTAGTGGTATGGTCACGACTACATCCCGCACTCAAAGCATTACTTTGTACATGAACAGAAGAATTATGCAACTAACTCTCAGAATTTAGACTAGAGATCTTGACAAGTGATGTTCGGAAACAGAGGAGTGATGCATGATCTTCATTGGATCTGACGTGGTAAGATATCTTCGCGTTGAAAAGCACCGTAAGATACAAAGAATGATTTACTGGATTTTTGGGTCCACTTAAAAGGTACACATAGGAAACCTCCTCAAATAGCATGAAGGCTGGAGGTGGCAACACCGTTACAAGAGGACGGAAGCGAAACCCTGAAGGTACGACGGAAACCCAACCACGAGAATTCCTGGACTCAAAGAAAGGCAAGAGAGCAGAATAAAAACACGCAAAGGTAAGAGGAGAATAACAATAGGGGTAAGGAGTAAAAGCAGACCTAATCAGATCTATCCAACCGATTTTGTAAAATAGTTATGACACTCTACATCGACCGTTATCTAGGTTATCCTACAGGCTGGACTAGTGGGGTATCGCAACAGCTGGACTCTGATACCACTTTGTAACACCCTCGAATCAGCCCTATGCAAGTTTTACCGATTTCCGCCAAACTCACATAGAAACGATTCAAAGATGCCCACCAGGCACTTGCGTGCGGGTGGAAAACGAAGTAATATATTTACACAATAGTCCATGATGGAAACCACGAAACATATATATACAACAACGACTCCATGAGGCATGAATACATATGTACAATACAAAGATCCAAGTCACTCTAAAAATGATATAACATACGAGTACGGATAAGAAGCAAATTGGGCTAAGAGCCCTGAAGAATAACCAATGGCGTCCATAACCCTGCCCAAGCCAAGCTGGAAGGGTAACCCTATTAACGACGCCAAACTTATACCTGTTAAACAAAAGGGGTGTCGACAAAGGGCAAAGGAAAAAGGGAGCGGTCAGTACTGAGGCCAGTACATGACGAGGCTAGAATTCGGCGGCTCTCGCCTACATAGGTATGGTGGACTAAAGCAGCAACAAAGCATGCACTACACAACCTATAGTGAATCGGTACAACTGTCGACTATTAGAGAGGGATAAGAAAGACCTATTCAGAATCCTTCTGATACTAACGCCAAACATACCCATCCTGGTATTTCCCCCTCGAGACCAAATGAGGAAGTCATTCCGAGGAGACTCACACAGTTGGCAGTTTTATTCATTCTTTCCATGGTGGTTATCCAACTTACTTGTCATATTAGTTGTCTATGATCGAGAAACTATGCTCCAAGTTGTCCATAACCGCGGACATGGCTTTTCGAAAAGATTTAACCCCGCAGGGGTGCACCAAAGTTTCCACACGCATTTCCACCATTTTTGCCAGATCAATTAACATACTTCCATCGGTATGTCGGCTGGGCTTTGGACACGACGCTTTCCCAGACCCAAAGCAAGTACATGGGGGACACCCCACAAATCTACTTGTAATGAAGTCGGCCGGCTCTAAAGACGGACCCAGAGGTTGCGAGATCGGCCGAGAGATCAGAGGCCATAGGTATAATCCTCAACATAACGACCCACATCCTAAACAGTACAGTAGTAAATGCTCATCGAGCAACATATAATAAACATGGCATAACATGGCATGTAAACATCAAACTAGTTTGTGGCCCCCAACACAGTACTTTGAAATCAGGTAATAAGCCAAAGGGGTTCCCATTCACCCCACATGTGGTTAGCACACTCGATCTCAGAACAGGTGTCATGAACTCAGGTCCAAGGTGGACACTAGTGGGCGGGTAAAAACCAAATAACATCTATTACCCACCGGTGCCTCTACATTATATCTATTTCTAGTATTTTAATTAACAAGTTATAATGAAAGCCATGATAATCTCCACCATTAAGCATGCACCAACACCCAACAATGGTGGAACATCAACGATGCGAAGCAACACCTGAGCAAGCAACTACGACTCGCAAGGTCGACTGACTATCTAACAATAGGATGTGTCCAAGTCAATATAGAGGCTGTAAGGAATATACATAGTACAAAAACTAAAGCATCGCAACACGGATAGCAATAGATCAATAGAAGGAAGTAAAGACTATAAATGCAAAATAGGTTGAAAGGGGAAGAATGCTCGTGCGGAAAACACTATTGAAGATACATATCCGAAGGACTTGTCGATACTCGCATCATCTCAGCGGCATAATCCACGAATAACCAAAGCACTAAAATAAACACTAGATGCACTATTTAATACTACGACAGAAGATTCGACATGTTCATGATATGATGCATGACATGGCGAAGATGCGATGCAACCAGGCAATATTAAGCGGAACCAGGGTCCTAACAATTAATTAGGTGGTTCATGTTGTTTGGCTACCCCGCAATTTAAATGTTGTCTTAACAATTCGAAACATGGTATCCGTTTGCTACAAAAATTTAAATGGAGGCAATATAAAGACTAGAATATCTCACATATGTTCTCCATATTTAATTATTAGGTGAGTCCACAAAAATACCCCAAACAAATGAATATGTATGAGACCATGAACAATTTAATATGCAACAGGATATATGTCATATATTATAAAAATAGGGGTCTCAGAAAGGGAATCACATTAGGGTATCGGGGATCTTGGGGTTCACTGAGGGGGTTCGATGGGATCAGTCTTCAACGGCTCGGCCGTTGGATCCATGCAGGACTCATGGTCTTCGGGTCCGTCCTTCAGTTCCGAGGTCGGGGTTCGAGGCCTTGGCATGCGGGGATTCTCCGGGTCCTTGACGAAGAACACGCGGTGGATGGCAAACTTGGATCGGTGCTAGGGTCTTTGAGTAGCCCCATGTTCAAACTCCGGAAGTCGCGGATGGACAGAAGTTCTTGGCAAGGATAAGAAGTTAGCATTCTAGAAAATCATTCGATCATCCTCACATCCCCACTGTCTCCACAACATTGTAGCACCACATCACCAAAATGCTCACTAACACACCAATATCCACCACACGGCTCTTCATCACTATGTCGATGCACAGAACAGACAACACAAGGACCAAGGGTGCCGGGAACACGCACGAGCAGGCGTGCTTGGGAACGGCGGGCTCGCACGGCAGGAGGCACCGTCGTTGGAGGCGCATGAGCCTGAGGAGGCGCACGTTATGCAGGGATGCAGAACTCGGCATAGAGTGCTGCACGTAGACATTGGAGACGAGCTCAACGAGGTCGGCTGCAGGAGGACGACGCGGCTACTACCGGCGAAGAGGTAGAGAAGGACTGCGGCGGTGGGCTCCGCTCGACGGGGAGGTGATGAAGCATGCGCGTGAGGCAGAGGCGCACAGACGGCAATGGAGGAGGCCGATGCACGCGGAGGTAGGACAACACGGAGCTCCACGGTGAGGCCGACGGTGACGGGCTGGTGGCGGTTGATGCGACCGAGGAAGTGCCGGCCCGGGAGAAGAGGGGTCGTCCTGGCGGAGGAGAGGCGGTGCTGAGCTCCGACACGGCGGCTGCAGAGGCCCACCGGGAGTGACGACGATGGCAAGGGCACACGCAGCGGCACTGGGGCTTACGGCCGCGTGGGGCATAGAGAGGAGGCAGGCAGGAGGAAGGCAAGGTCGGGCGCCTAGAAGAGGACGGCGATCGGGAGGATCTCGGGTCTAGGAGGCAGAGGCGAGCGGTTGTAGTAGGTAGGGGCGACCCAGGCTCGATGAGGTGGCATAGGAAGGAGGGCGAGCTCCTGGCAGTGGGGCGTGCAGGAGGATGTGGTTGCTGGCGGTCTCGGTAGAGGAGAGGGAGGCGCTCGCGGGGCAGGGAACGACGAGCAGCGATGCAGGCGGGCCCCATGCACAAGCGGCGACGACACGCGAGCAGAGAGGAGGTGGGGAAAGGTAGAGGGCGGTGAGGGCGATGGCACAAGGGGAACCTGGCGGCGGCCGTTGCTGGTAGGGAGGAAGGAGGCGACACGAAGGGAGAGGGTCGCGGGGTGGTTGGTGTGTGCGGGACGTGGTCGGAGGAGGGAGTGGTGGGTCCGCGAGGTGTGCAGGGCTGGGTAGTGGTATGTGGGTGGGCGCGTGTTCATGACCGTGTCGCTAGGTGCGTGCATGTGTGTGCTGCCTATGTGTGGCGGCGGACGGTAGCGTGTGTGGAGGCGGGGTAGGTGCTTCCTAGGGGTGTAGATTAGGGTTTGTTTTGGGCCGAGTGTTAGGTGGCCTAGCGCGGGAGGCTGGGCTGCCTCCCCAGAAAAAAAAATTATATATTTAATTTTATTTGATATAAAAGAATTTTGTAAAGAGTTTTTAGGAAAATAAAAGATTCAGAAAAGACCGGGCTTTTAATTTGAAAGAGACGGGGGATATTTAGAAAACAAGGATAGGCTTTTGAAAATTGTTTAGGCAAAATATGCATGCAAACATGAAGATGCTCAAACGCAATGTAGCATGACGACATGGGCATGCAGTCATGATGATGCACAAAACAAAAACACAATGATTTTCTAGTAGTGGTTTTCCTGTGGTGTTACAGTAGGCGCTTATACTAGAGTGGGCATTTCGAAGGTATTGACCGGTTACTCGACCCACGATCGGTGTAGATTAGGGCAGGGTACCTGAATAGTGTGGGTAAAGTGTACAACCTCTGCAGAGTGTAAATATTTGAATAGCCGTGTTCGCGATTAAGGACGGGTTGGACAAACTACTGTAGAGCGGTGCTGGTTTTGATTTCAAAAAGGATTTCGGAAAAGCAAAGGCTTTGGAATGTTTTGACCATGGGATGGTCGGAAAGGAAGGAAAGGAGTTTGGTCATGGGATGACCGGAAGGAAGGAATAAATGGGTGACCCAATCATAGTGGTTTCCAAAACAATTCAAATGGTTTCCAAAACATTTTACAAAAGTTTTCAACAAAGATATGTAGATGCTATATCTACAAGAGAAACTATTTTAGAAAAGAACCTCTCATGGAGCCCTCCTACTACCACAACTATATTTCATATCCGCTTATTGTTATCTCTTAAGGTGGTTTGCGAGTACATTCAAAGTACTCACTGGCATTGTCCCTGTCTATTAACTTGGTCATATTTCAAGAAGAAGGTGATGTTGATGGCTATGCGAGCTAGGACGTTCTCCTAATCAGTTGCTTGTAGGTTAAGGCATGGCTCAGGCTTTACGCTTGACAAAGTTCCGTTGATGATGATTGATGTAGCCATAGTGACATGTAAGGTATGCCATGTATCCTCTTAAGTAATGGATGTTTACTTTGATACTTTTCGGTTATGTGCCACTACTAACTGATCATGGGATCATGGTGTATACATAATAGGGATTCTCGGAGGAGTAATCCCGGGGCCCCACACCCCGGAGTCTCCGGCGTAATTGAGACAGGCATGTTAAAGTCTTTTTGGCCTTTGGGCCATGTAACCCCAAATCCATCCATACTTTACCCTTTTATGCCTAAAATACCCTTCACTAGTGGCTGGCCTATAAATAGCCCCACCTCTATTGTAAACCCTATACTTGGATAATTGGAATTAGAAGACACCCTTATGGATATCCCTAATTCTAGTCTCATGCTCCTTGTGAAAGAGCATGAATTTTCCCCCACCTCGTTGGAGTTTGCATTGTGCCTCCCTCTTTGTACAAGGCCTTGGAATTGGAGCCCTTTCCAAAGAAGTCAAGATCTCACCGAGATGACCACTCGCCGTGCCGATTCGAGAGATAGATCTTCACCTAACCCCGATCCTAAGGATTGCGCCGGACCGGTCGCTGCTGGCGTGAGCTATTGGCTTGTATCATGTCTTTGCGTGAGTGTCTTCATCGAGATATTCATGCTTGAGTTCGTGGTTTTCATCCCCTTCCTCTTCCCCTCACACCTCACTCTCGATTTCCCTAGGGATTCATGAAAGATCGGGCACCCCTGAGGTTATCCCTCAAGATATTGGTATCAAGGGCTTTGTTGCTTACAAATTTCCTCTCAATTTTTCTTCTATCCACCATAAATTCCAAAATACCCAAAAAAGAGCTCCAAATTTGCCTTTGGATCGATCTCTTGATTTGGAGTGTTATTTGTGGTTTTGATCCGACCAAATCTTGTCTTAGGTGTTGGTCTAGCTTTACCCTGCGTTTTTCCAGGCCAATTTTTCGCAGATTTGAGGCCCCAAGGCGTGGAATTCCGCTCAAGAACACGAGTTGTTCGAGTAGAAAACCCGACCTCGGAGTCTCCGGCCTCAACCAACGAAGTCTCCGGCCTCAGACCCTGGAGTCTTTGGTCCTGGACGCCAATTTTGACATTTTTTTGCCTCTTTTTCCATTTTGGCTAATTTCCCTCTTGTTGTTTAGGTCCCGTGTGCGTGTCAGCAACTAACAATAGGCTTCCGCATCAACAAATCCTCCATGCCCATCGACACCATAGCACCCGAACGTCCTTCTACACCACTGACCACAAGTTCATCATCAACAACAAAGGTATAACTTGTGTCACCTTGTTAACCCCCATCTTCCTTTGTGTGTACCTATCCGACGAGAGTGGCTCATCTTGTGTCTGCTTGAGCATTGTGCATTTGGCCTTGGATAGTGAGAGTTCCATAGCAATAGAAAGAGTGACTTGGTAGCATCAAGGGAGAGCAAAAAATAAGATACAAAGAAAAATAATAGTAGTCTCCCATAGCAAAAGAGTCTTAAGCTTGTAAGCAAGAGAGAAAGAAGAGCGCGCCAGGCAAGTGCACAAATCCATGCTCATTTTTCTCTTTGCAAATGGGCCACTGTCTCTCCTTGCATTGGCACGACGATCAAGCTTAGTCTTTGTTAGAGCATTTTGTTGCTCATTTTCATAGCCATGTCAATCCCAATAATCTCCACGTGTGTGTATAGTTGTAGGTTCCTGTCACACTTTTGAGTTGTTAACCTTTACCTGTGACTTGAATTTGTTGGATTTTACCCACTTTTGACTATCCCTTTTCTTTTGGTTGATTCTTTGGCATTCCACAACCCTAACCATCCACCAAAAGCTTTTGAGAGTTTTAGTTCTTTCTTTAGTGTGAGGTTTCTTTGCGATTTTACTTTGCAAGCAAATAGTTCTCACTTGTGGTTTATAGTTCGGTGAAATCACCAAGGTGAGGTACAAGGCTAACACCCACCGTATATTACCTTCCATATACAATCCACTCTTGTCTTGCATGATGGATAGGCATGGTGAGTCGAGCCAACCTTCGCCACAAGTTGAAGACGAAGGCCCGTACATAACGAGCGCAAGCCACTACATCATTCGCCATGAGTTCCATGAACGTTGCAAAGCTCTCGAGTCACGACAAGATGAACAATTCAACGAAACTCAATCTGAATTCAAGATCATCGACAACCGCTTCAATGTTCTACACCAACAAATGCATGATATGCGGCAAGGCTTCTCCAACCTACATCAAGAGATGTGGGACATGCACATAAACTTCGCCAACTAAAACTAAGTGCTACAAAGGTCGATGGCCAAGCTCGTGTGAAACACAAGACCGCATGCACGCGCATTAAGCTATTCACGACACCATTAAAGTGTGTCAATCTCATTGCGTCACCATTCTCCTGTTCTTCAAGATCCTCATCCAAGTGCTCCAAGATGCAATGACGCCCCCGAGGTTGAAGATGGAAGTTCATCCCACTATGTACCTTCCCCACGACACGCCGCAACGTCAAGCTATGATGGTGTTTTCTCCTCAAGGCCCCAAGCAAGGCGAGAAGGCCACCTTCATCACGCAAGGGCACTAGTGATCCAACAACCAAAACCACAAGTGGAACCTTGAGTGCAACCTCAAGTACACTGTCACCGTCCACGAGAAATTCTTGACACAACAAGTGATGACTCCATCTTGGAGGAATAAGCTCGTTGTCAACACAAATATCTCCATGATCCTCCTCTTTGTCATCACCATCATGAACGTCCACGTCACCATCATGGTCACTGTCACGAGCCTCCTCCACAACATCAGTACATGGATAAGCACATGGTACATGTGGAGCACCAACAACAACATCAAGAGGATCGAGACCATGACCATCACCAAGAGGCCCATGTGCCTAACCCATGTAACCAACCGAGAAACGAGCCTCCTCCTCATTCACAACATCAATAGGCTCCACATCCTCAACACACTCATGAGGCCCAAGCGCCTCAACCTCATCATAAACCACACCAAGAGCAATAGGAAGCTCCACAACAATGTCGCGAGAACCAAGTTCCACTCCCCAAAATGAGGCTACTCAACCGCAAGGTCACCAAGCTTGTCGCCATGATTGCGTCGAGGATGAAGATGGTTACCATCATGGAACCCACCACCAACATAACCGCAATGAGGAAGAAACCTTTTGCAAGCTCAAGTTCACGATGCCCAAGTTCACCGGTTCAAATGATCCCGAAGAATACCTCTCATGGGCACTCAAGGTCGACAAGATCTTCCGTATGCACAACTATAGTGATGAGAAGATGGTCGACATGGCTTCCCTTGAGTTCGATGATTATGCCAACCTTTGGTGGGAACAAGTTCAAGTAGCTTGTGACACAAGAGAAGAGCCTCCAATCACAACTTGGCATGACATGAAAGCTCATATGAGACCCTGCTTTGTCCCTACGCACTACACGCATGACCTCTTCAACAAGCTACAATCGCTTTGTCAAGGAACAAAGACTGTGGAAGAGTACTTCAAGAAAATGGAGCTCAACATGATCCGCGCCAACATTGACGAGCGTGAAGAGCAAACTATGGCATGTTTCCTCATCGGCTTGAACCACCCAATCAAGCGCATTGTCGATTTCCAAAAGTACACCAACATGGTTGAGCTTGTGCACATTGCAACAAAATCCAAGCATCAAGTACAAGACGACATCAAATACAACAAGCCCAAGATGTACTTCACCTACAGGTAAATTTCAACCGCTACACGAACAACCTTCAATGGATGCTACTCAAGTACCTCCAAGCCTTCCTTCAAGCCCACACTTCCTCAAGGAAAACCACCCCAAGTGGCAATCATACAAAGGATGACCCGCCATTCAACGGAGAATCCTACAAGTGTGGAAGCAAAGGACACGAGTCGGCTATTTGTGGAAACAATAAAGTATTGTTCGTCCATGACAATGGCGATGATGAATACTTGAGTGATGCCAGCTCGCGGACGCACCGCCGGCTTGCCGTGCACGAGGAGCCGCAGCGGGCGAGGTGTGCTGCAGAGCACGAACGGGGGAGGATGCAAGGGGACGCCGAGCCACGGGCGCGCGAACTTGCTTCCGAGAGGAAGCTAGCTTGACGCGCTCGCGCGGGAGCTCGCGGGATGCGCGAACGGAGCCATAGGCATGATGACGCACGCGAGGACGATGCGGCTCGAATGCGTACGATAGTGCGGGGAGGCCGGAGCCGCCGGCATACACGGACGCGGCCACGCGGACGAGAGTGGACGAGTCTGGAGCCGTAGGCGTACGCGGAGGCGGCCACGCGGACAAAGACGATGTGGCGACGACGGCAAACCCCTGCGAGGCTTGATGGGGCGAGCGCGATGACGGCGCGGCGGCGGTGACGAGGATCCCCTGGGCCTCTCTGAGAGGCGGAGGCAATGACGGCGCGAAGACGATGGCGGCGAGCCCCCGTGCCTCTCGGCGAGACGGCGACCGCGGCCGTGGGCAAGCCCCTGAGAAACTTGACGAAGCGGAGTTGGTGACGACGGCGCGGAGGCGGCGAGCCCCCGGGCGAGTTGAAACGGTGTCGGTGCCGACGACGATGATGAAGAAGATCGGTCCCGTGTGGAACGGAACTCCGGCTGAAGTTATACTTCGCCCCACGGTGGGCGCCAACTGTCGTTGTATTGGGAACGGCAGTACCTAAGCAGGTTAGATACAGGTGTGGGGACTAGCAGGAAAGCTATCGACGACGTCCGTAGGCGGGATTGGATACAAGAAAGCGTAGTGATGTCTATGCACTTCTATTCTTGTAGACAGCAGTTAGGCCTCCAAGTGCCGAGGTTTGTAGAACAGCAGCAAGTTTTCCCTTAAGTGGATCACCCAAGGTTTATTGAACTCAGAGAGGAAGTGGTCAAAAGTATTCCCTCTCAAGCAATCCTGTAATCAAGATACAAGAAGTCTTTTGTGTCCCCAATACACCCAATACACTTGTCAGGTGTATAGGTGCACTAGTTCGGCGAAGAGATAGTGAAATACAAGTGGTATGGATATAAGATAATGGTGCTAGAAAATAATTTGATGGTGTGGAAGAGACTAAAGACAAACTGAAATAAAGATGGAAGGAAGCAAACATATAACAGATCTAATTGCAAACGGTGTATCAATGCTTAGAAACAAGGCCTAGGGATCATACTTTCACTAGTGCATACTCTCATATAAATATATTATCTTCATGATACTACTCTTAACTACTCTCAGGTTGGACACCCTAATCGATAGTAGGGCTATAACAGCACATCTAAAAGTAAGCCTTTCCCATCTAGAAAACCCCACACTGTCACTTTGAGTACTAGATGAGTCCAACAAACACCACAATTTCATAAAGACATCCAACTCCAAGTATAAGTCATAACAAGTATTTGTAATCTCTAGCCTAAGTGCCACCATGGTGTGCACGCTGTCACTTTCACACACATGGGGAGAGCAGAGATCTATTTAAAGCACTTGAGTAGCAAGATAGATCTATAGATTACAAAGCTCATGATCACAATATGATCATGCATAGAGAGAGATGAACACATAGCTACCGGTAGAACCCTTAGCCTCGAGAGAGAACTACTCCCTCCTCATCATGGGAATCAGCAACGGCGATGGAGATGGTGGTGGAGATCGATGGAGATGGCTCCGGGGGCACTTCCCCGCCCCTGCAGGGTGCCGGAACAGAGACTTTCTATCCCCCGAATCTCCCCTTCAGTGGCGGTGGCACTGCGGAACTTTTCGTGGTTAGAGGCTTGATTATTTAGGGTTTATGCATCGGGAGGCTTCTTATAGGTGAAGAGGCAAGGTCGGTGGAGTGTCAGTGGGCCCACACCACCTGGTGGCGCGGACAGGGCTACCCCGCGCCACCATATGGTGTGGCCAGGTCCTGGCCCTCCTCCGTCTTTGCTTCGGGCTCCGTGAGTTTTTCGGTAAAATAGGAACTTTGGCTTTTGTCCTGTCCAATTCCGGGAATATTGATTTTCTGACTTTCCTGGAACCAAAAACAGCAGAAAACAGGCAACTGGCACTGTGGCTCTTGTTAATAGGTTAGTCCAAGAAATCATATGAAAAGTACTCCAAAGTTGGAACAAAAAATAAGAAAGTAGATAAAACCAAGCATGGAACACCAAAAATAATAGATACATTAGCAACGTATCACGTAGCTGGACACATGAAGTACCTAGGTTCAGAGCCCTCGTGGTGAGGTAAAACTCCTATTCTTGCCGATCTGACTATGAGCGATATACGAGGTACAAGCGCTCCTCGAGCTGTATTCTCTAGGTACTGTCTTAAATGCACACAGACCAACCTATGTATGTATCTGTCTATGTGAGCCCGAGTGAGTGAGCTAGCTAGCAGAGAGTGAGAGCGAGCTAGCTGGCTAATGATTGATGTGTGTCTGTCTCCCTTAATGAATGAGATGAGTGAATCCCTCCCTATCCTTATAAAGGTTGCCCAAGGGACAAAGGTGGGACCCACACACCTAACTAGTACTATTGCATGTGTCATGCATGATGTAGTGCATAGTGGCACACAAGTGCATACATCATCTGATAAAGTAGTATGGGCTTTGTCTTCTCAGTCTTGCCATTGCTTTTCCCCGTCTGGTACTTGTCCTTCCTAGCTTCTCATATGTGGTTGGTCTAATTCCTAGCAGCTAGGGTGTTGGTCTTGATCGGTAGGGCACCTGGGATGATCCGGAGGCGGTCCATGGGCGACCACCAATGCAACCTGGAGTTGATGATCGATCCGGCTAGGAAGGAAACGCCAGCCGGTAGCGATCGTCCAGGAGCTAGCGGCCTAGCCGACTAGGGGGGTGGTGGCCCATCTGGACAAGGAGGAGGGAGGTCTAGCCGGGGGCTGCCTCGCGGAGGCGCAGCCGGGGAGCGCAGACGGGGCCCAATCGGGGAGACGCCAAGTGTCCTAGCCGGGGGAGCCGGATGGAGCCCAGCCGAGAGTGATCCGGCGGGAGGCCAGGACGGCCCAGGTGGGAAGGAAGCCAGGTGGGGCTTGGTTAGCTGGCTGGGCTAGCCAGCCCAGGAGCAGGAGGCCAGCCAGGATGTGGGGTGGCGTGATGGTGGGCCGTCTAGGAGGCTCCAGCCGGCCCGGGTTGTCTTCTGCTGCTCGTTTCCTTTATCTTTTTGCCTTTTTTACCCATCTTGAGTGCGTTTGGAGCGTCATTGGGGTACCCGGGGATAATCCCCCCGACAGGGATATAAGGATCTCCTCTATCAAAGGAGCATGATGCAAGAACTAGATAGATCCCCAAGGGTGTCTACTAATTCCAAATATCGAGCCTAGGGATTAAAATAGAGGTGGGGGCTATTTATAGGCCAGCCATAGGTTCAAAGGTACTTTAGGAAATAAAGAGTAAATTATGGACGAAATTAGGGTTACATGGGCCAAAGGCCCAAAGGCCTTTTCATGCCGATCAACATGCAGTCCGAAGATCCCGGTGTGGTGGACCGGAGACTCTGTTGTAGGCCGGAGATTCTCGTCTGTTTCCGGAGGGGTGTTCAGAATGTCCATGGGCTCGTTCCAAAAGTTGGTCCGGAGACGGGTCGTAGACTCTGGTATGATAGTCCGGAGTTTCTAGTCTTATAGATCAGAGACTCCGGTGTGATCAGGTTCAACAATGTGTTCTTCTTGTCTTGCTCCTTGTACTTCATCCGTATGGGCATGGTGATGCGTTGGGGCTTCATAGCTGAGAATGCATAGTGTATTAATTTGCATGAAATAGCAAGCCATCCAAGGATGTATCAAAGTCACAAGAGGAGAGGATCGAGTTAACCTTAGCTTGTAGAAGTTTGGCTCGGGCACGATTCATTGGTCCACACGGGGGACTTGTTGGTGTAGATGTATGGACGTCCGTATGACGGGATACATCAGCTCCCCCCTTGGGAAAGAGTTGTCCTCGACTCTTCTTGCTTATGATCTTGAACATCTCCATGGTAGGGTGAGAGGTCCTTAACATTAAATGTATTGCTCACAACGTACTTGGAGGTTGGTATGTCGATGATGTAGGCGTTGTTGTTGATTCTCTTAGTTACCTTTAAGGGACCATCTCCTCTTGGTTTGAGCTTGGAATCGTGCTCCTTGGGAAAGAGGTCCTTGCTCAAGTTTATCCACACAAGATCACCTTCTTCGAAGACCATCTCTTTCTTCCTCTTAATCAACCTTGATGCTTGGCGAAGGACTTGTTGCTCGATAGTAGCTCTTGTTTCTTCATGAAGCTTCATCATAGCTTGGCCATGCTTGTCAACATCCATATTGGTGCGCTCATGGAGAGGTAGAGGTAGGATGTCGAGCGCGGTGAAGGTCTCAAAACCATAGACGATCATGAATGGGCTCATCTTTGTTGTAGAGTGCTTGGCGCGATTGTAGGCGAACTTGGCATGGGGAATGATTCCTCCATTTACTTCAAGTTGTTCTTGATCAACACACGGAGAAGAGTACCGAGGCTTCGGTTGATGACCTAGGTTTGGACATCAGTTTGTAGATGTGACACGGATGAGAAAAGGAGCTTGATGATGAGCTTGTCCATGAGGGTCTTCCACAATTACATCATGAATTTGACATCACGGTCAGAGGCGATTGTTCTTGGTACACTGCTAAGACAGACAATTTCCCTAAAAAACAAATTGGCAACATATGAAGCATCGCCGGTTTTATGGAATGGTATGAAGTGTGCCATTTTGTAAAAGCAATCCAGTATAACAAATATAGAGTCATGACCATGCTTAGACCTAGGCAATCCTAGAACAAAATCCATGCTAATGACGGACCAAGGTGCATAAGGAATAGGCAATGGCATATAAATACCAAAGGGATTAACTTGTACTTACCTTGAACGCATGTCGTGCATCATTAAACATAGCGCTCCATGTCTCGCTTCATCTTGGGCCAATAGTAATGAGTCGAAAGCATATCCAAAGTGAGCCATGCGGCCTCCACCATGTGATTCTTGGAGAAGCAAAAGTTGGAGAGACGACTTCGGGATGCAAAGCTTGTTTTGTTTAAAGAGAAAGCCCTTATGCAAATAGAAATCTACTCCTTTGTCAATGGAGCAGTTTGCGAAACTTGGTCCAAAGAATGGGTAGTAAGAATACAAAGTTTTGATTTCATCAAGGCCAAACACGTTTACTTCAAGTCGAGTAAGAAGGCTTGTCTGCTTGCAAGATAAGGCGTCCGCAACTACATTATCTTTTCCCTTCTTTTACTTCACAATGTAAGGACAAGACTCCATAAACTCAACCCACTTAGCGTGTCTCTTGCTCAAGTTGGCTTGGCCTTTGAGATATTTCAACAACTCATGGTAGAAATGTATGATAAATTCCTTAGTCCAAAGGTAGTGTTGCCAAACTTGAAGGACACATACTAAGGCAAAAAGCTCTTTGTCATAAGTCGGATAGTTAAGGCGAGCACCATCAAGTTTCTCACTATGGTAGGCAATAGGATGCCCATTTTTCATGAGGACTCCTCCAATGCCAATACCACTAGCATCACACTCTATATCAAAAAAAATTGTGAAATTCGGTAATGCAAGAAGAGGTGCTTTGGTGAGCCTCTTTTTAAGTTCATCGTAAGCTTTTTCCTGTGCTTTGCCCCACACGAAGATGACATTTTTTTTGGTCAACTCGTTGAGAGGACAAGCAACTATAGAAAAGTCTTTCACAAAGCGAAAATAGAAACCGGCTAACCCATGAAAACTTTGGAGTTCACTCACATTTGTGGGGATGGGCAAATCTCGTATGTCCCTTACCTTGGAAACATCAACTTTAATGGCTTTCAAATAAACGACAAATCCAAGAAAAATCAAGTTGTCTTTAGCAAAAGTGCACTTTGGAAGATTAGCATATAGCTTTTCATGTCATAGGATTTGCAAGACCTCCTTGACATGTGTAACATGTTCCTCAAGTGACTTACAATAAACCAGTATATCATCGAAATAGAGAACAACACTCTTTCCAATGATTGAACAAAAGGGCATGACCAACCATTCATAGAGACCAAGTTTTGTTTTGAAGGAGGTTTTCCACTCGTCATCTTCCGCCATACGAATTTCATGGTAACCACTATGAAGGTCAATTTTTGAGAAAATAGTGGCTCCACACAACTCATCGAGAAGTCATCGAGATGTGGTATGGGATGTCAATAACGCATGGTGATAGCATTGATTGGTCGACAGTCCATGCATAACCGCAACATAACATCTATTTTTGGGACAAGAATCATGGGTACCGCACTTGGACTAGTGCTTACTTGGATCAAACCTTTGGAGATGAGTTGGTTGATTTGACGCTCGATCTCTTTCGTCTCCTTCGGGTTCGTGCGGCAGGCGGCGCGGTTTGGAAGAGGTGCGCTGGGTGCGATGCTCGATTCCATGAAGAGGAGGATTTCCATGAGGGAGCTCTTCGCGAAACACATCCTTGAATTACTACAAAATATCCATCAAAGAGGGAGGAATATTTTTCAAGTCATTAGTTCCTTGCGCTAATCCCTTGCAAATGAGGATGTAGTTCAAGATGGATGGTTATTCCTCACATCTCTCATCTCACTATTGGTGGCAAGGAGAACACTCTTAGTTTTTCCACTCGAGTTAGGCTTGTGGCTCTCACTCAATATATGTTGGTTCTCTCTCTCACCACTCTTCTAACAAGTTTCTCTTGTGGTTTGCACCCTCACTAAAACCTTTGCATTGTCCGCAAGTATTTCTCTAGGAGGCATCTGTTGCAAAACACATGTCTTGTTAAGCCACTTGAAGGTGTATACATTTGTGCGACCATCATGTAGGGCACCTTTGTCTAATTGCCAAGGTCGACCAAGAAACATGTGGCAAACAGTCATTCGGACGACATCGCACTCCACCGTGTCTTTGTATGGGTCAATAGAGAATGTTACCGAGACGGTGTGCTTGATCTTCATGGACACTTGGTCACTTAGCAATTGGACATGGTAGGGGTAACTGTGAGGATGGAGGGTGACATTGAGATTCTAACACAACCCGGTGCTTGCAAGGTTGTGGCAAGTCCCTCCATCAATGATCACCTTAATAGATTTCCCATTGTTGTCGGCACGTGTTTGGAGATGTTGGATCTTGGATCTTCATGTTGTTGGGCTTGAGTTGTCAAGATCCTTGTGATGACAAGCGATGGACTTGTGTCATGTTCACACATGAGGAGTTCTTGGTCATCTTCCACACATTGCCTTGACATTGCTTCGTTGACTCTTGCATCGAATTCATCTTCACTCAAGTACTCTTTGTCGCCATTGTCATGGATGAACAATACTTTCTTGTTTCCACACATGGCCGACTTGTGTCCTTTACCTTGATGACCCACAAGTATAGGGGGTGTATCGCAGTATTTTAGAGGGAAGTGAAACCCAATTTATTGATTCGACACAAGGGGAGCCAAAGAATATTTATAAGCCCTAACAACTGAGTTGTCAATTCAGCTGCACCAGGAAACAATCTTGCTCACAGCAGTTTATCAGTAGCAACAGTTTTGTAGTAGGAATAGTCAAGTAGCAACAGAGTAATAGCAATAGTAAAAGTAAACAGTAGTAACAGTAAAGACAGTAGTAACAATAGCAGTAAAAGTAGGATTCGAGAGCGGTAGGCATAGGGATGGATGGACGGGCGTTGCATGGACAAGACAATTCACATGGCAATCAGAACATAGGGCGATTGCAGATAAAATAAGATAAAGCATCCAAGTACTAGATAATCCTAGGCATGTGTTCCATATATAGTCATACTGCTCGCAATGAGAACTTGCACAACATCTTTTGTCCTGCCACCCCGTTTGTAGCGGGGCCTCAGGGGAACTACTGGCAATTAAGGTGCTCCTTTGATAGAGCATCGGAGCAAAGCATTAACACTCCGTGAACACATGTGATCCTCACATCAAAGCCTTTCCCTCCGGTTATCCCGATTTCTGTCACTTCCGGGCCATTCGTTCTGGACAACAACGTGTGTATACAACTTGCAGGTAAGACCATAAACAATACTATCATAATGAATCAATAACATGTTCAGATCTGAAATCATGGCACTCGGGCCCTAGTGGAAAGCATTAAGCATAACAAGTTGCAACAAAGTCATAAAGCACTAATAAAAGATACTAGGCACCATGCTCTAACAATCCGATGCCATTACATGAACGATCTCATCCAATCCCTACCATCCCCATAGCCTACAGCGGGGGATTACTCACTGATAGATGGGGGAAATATGGATGGTCGATGGAGAAGCGATGGTGATGATGATGGCGATGATCTCCTCCAATTCCCCGTCCCGGCAGGGTGCCAGACCAGACTTTGTGGTGCTGTTTTGTGGAATCTGGTGGTGGTGGCGGAGCGAAACTCCTTCTAGAAAAACATCGAACCCCCCTGAGTTTTTAGGTCAGAAGGCTTCTTATAGGCAAAGAAGGAGACTGAGGGAGTGTCTGGGTCGGCCAGACCACCCCCTGGCGCGGCCAGGTGGTGTAGCCTGGGCCCAGCCCTCCTCCGTTTCGTATTCTGGCTCCTGGAGTCTTCTGATGAAATAGGATTTTCGGCATATTTTCCGGGATTTTTCTTGATAGTTGATTTTCTGCACAAAAAGTAGACACCAGGGCAATTCTGCTGAAAACAGCGTCAGTCCGTGTTAGTTGCATCCAAATCACACAAGTTAGAGGAGAAACAATAGCAAAAGTGTTCAGGAAAGTAGATACGTTTTAGACGTATCATACCTCCACACTTGTATCATTCGCCGTTGAATGGCGAGTCATCCTTTGTGTGCTTGCCACCTGGGGGCGGTTTTCCTTAAGGAAGTGTGGGCTTGAAGGAAGGCTTGGAAGTACTTGAGGAGCTTCCATCGAATTTAGTTGGTGTAGAGGTTGAAGCTTGTAGGTGAAGCACGTATTGGGCTAGTTGTACTTGATGTCCTCTTCTACTTGACGCTCGGTCATCTTCCACATGTTGCCTTGTCGTTGCTTCTTTGACTGTTGCATCAAATTCATCTTCACTCAAGTACTCTTCGTCGCCATTGTCATGGATGGACAATACTTTCTTGTTTTCACACGTGGCCATTGTCATGGATGGACAATACTTTCTTGTTCTTCTTTTGGAAGTCGACTATGCGCTTGATTGGATGTTCAAACCAATGAGGGAAACATGCCATTGTTTGGTCCTCATGCTCATCAATGTTGGTGCGAATCATGTTTAGCTCCATTTGCTTGAAGTAATGTTTCACGGCCTTCGTCCCTTGACTAAGATATTGTAGCTTATTGAAGAGGTCAAGTGTGTAGTGCAAAGGAACAAAGCGGGATCTCACATGACCCTTCATGTCATGCCAAGTTGTGATTGGGGGCTCTTCTCTTGTGTCACGAGCAACTTGAACTTGTTCCCACAAAAGGTTGGCATAATCGTCAAACTCAAGCGAAGCCATGGCGACAATCTTCTCATCCCTATAGTTGTGAATCCAGAAGATCTTGTCGACCTTGAGTGCCCATGATATGTATTCTTCGGGATCATTTGAACCTGTGAACTCGGGCATCGTGAACTTGAGCTTGTCGAAGGTTTCTTCCTCATTGCGGTCATGGTGGCGATAGTTCCCATGATGGTGATCGTCTTCATCTTCCATGATGGTGTCATATTATGTGACATATTTGGAAGGAAAATGCCAAACTTGGTATATTGCGAACATCTCGAAAAAACCTTCACATAAATGACCTATCATGTTCGAGGTTGTATGGTTTTCAGGTCAAACGACCAATGTTACGGCCAGAATTGCGACATAGTTTGTGATAATGTGCTCATATTGTACACACATGTGCATCTTGGGATGGCGAACACTGTTTTAGGAGGAAGTTTTCCTTTTCATCGCACAGAAAATGCATTTTCCATTTTCCGAGTGCCAAAAACGGGGCATTTTGTGAAACAACCACCAAATGGTTAATTCAAAATGCTACCACCATATTTTTGAAAAATATTAGACAACCTTACATAGACAATGTCACAAGTAGGATATCTCAAACTTTCCATCCATCCCTGGCAAAAAAGACAAATTTGTGCCGAATCGGTAGGAAGTGGGTCCCATTTGAACTCCAAGTACATGATATAATGCTCTTGATTTTTTGAAAAAATCATTTTTAGACTCACAATATGATGTCCTAGAAAGTAAAAAATTCTATAATATATACTAAAAATAAATTTTACAAGTTCACTAAATTTTGTTTGACTCAATTTGAAGTTATAAATAAAAAGATTCAAAAGAATTTAGAAAAGAATAAATAGAAAAATAATCTGGAGGCGCCCGACTGGGCCAACTTCCTAGCCAGACGGCCCAGTCTACCAAACTGTGTGTGCTGGCACACCACTATCGGCCCAAGGCCAGCCCAGGAACAACCGAAGCAACCTCAGGTCTGAGAACGAATTCCGCCTGAGGCCCAAGCCCAACAGGGAATCAATAAACTTATAGATCTCGTGCGGTCAGTGTTCACAGAAGATGAGTGTGGTGCATCGGTTAGCATAGCTAAGTAAGGAGGGGAGGGCGTGGGTTCGAGTCCCCCCGTCCTCTTATTTTTTCTAGTTTAATTTCGGCCGACGGGGCGACTCTTGCGTTGGTCCTGCCTGCAATTTGCTGTGGGGGCCTGCATGGGTCCCGTCTGTAGTACGATATATGTCACACGCGGGGCATGTGGGTCAACCCAAGTGTGGATATGTTTGTCCCATAAATTAACACATGGATATCATATGTAGGAAAAAATTGACATGTGGACATGAGACGTAGATAAAATTGGTTAGTTGGCAGTCTAGTTTTTTTTAATAAATCATGTATTAGGAGTAACGTGAATTTAAATTGGTCATAGTCGTCTAAAATTAAGGTCATGGACCAGTGTTATCTATGTTATGACCTATTGGTGTAAACAAGTTATGACCTTCCTAACAAGAAAGGTCGTAGTTTTGTTTGGACCCCCGTAAATGGCTTACGACCAACTGGTTCGAAATGGTCACCGATCTATGACCCAAAAAAACCATGGCCATTAAGAAAAGACACTAGTTAACACATTTCTTGTAGTGAATTATTGTGACAATCTTGGTGAGCTTGTTGATGTGCTTGTGGTTGAGGAGCCTCATTTTGGGGAGGTGGAACGTGATTCTTGCGAAGTTGGTTAGGAGCTTGCTCTTGCTCTTGGCGCGGTTGATGACAAGGTTGAGGCGCTTGGGACTTATGAGGGTGTTGCGGATGTGGAGCCTCTTGACACGGTTGTTGACGAAGAGGAGGCTCATTCCTAGGTTGGTGTTGCGGGTTAGGCACTTGGGCCTCACGACGAAGATTATGGTCTTGAGCCTCATGATGTGGTGGGCGTCGGTCAACATGTAAAATTTGACGCTCCGTGTCTTGATGTGGTGGAGGAGGCGCCTAGTGATGACCATGGTGTCGGTGTGGACGTTCATGATGTTGATGGTGAGCATGATCCTCCAAGTTGAAGTCATCACGTGTGGTGTCAAGTATGTGTCACGGGCGATGGTGTTGGACTTGAGGTTGTACTAGAGGTTCCACTTGTGGTTGCATTTGTTGGATCACTAGTTCCCTTGCGTGATGACGGTGTCCTTCTCGCCTTGCTTGGGGCCTTGAGGAGAAATCACCATCATAGCTTGACGTTGAGGCATCCCGTGCGGAAGGTATATAGTGCGATGAGCTTCCATCTTCAACCACTCGGGCTTCATTGCATCTTGGAGCACTTCGATGATGATCTTGACGAAGAACAGAACGGTGATGCAGCGAGCTTGAAGAGCTTGATGCACGTGAACACGGTCTTCTGTTGTTTGTCATTCCGTCGATGAGGAGGTGAAGCTTATCATTTGTTTTGGCGACGGAATGTTGGAGCACATCATTTTGATGGCCAAAGTTGTGTTGCATCGCATGCATTTGACTTTCAAGGCCATCGAAGCTGTTATTGATGCTCTTGAACTCAGCTTGAGTCTCGCAGGGACCACCTACTGGTAGGACACATTCATAGAAGGATCTAGACCGTATCTCCCTTCGAAGTTTGCTGGCTCAGATCGAAAAAATTCAAGGCCCACCCAAATTTCCCGTGTGTAGGATATAATAGCGGAAGGACCCTGTAGATCCGCTTGGCTTCCCCGAGCGCTAGAGATGTGGAGTTCACACTTTGTCAGCGTCTTCACCATCTTCGATCTAGCTAGATGCGTTCGGAGGGACGGAGTATCCCCCAATGAATACCTCGCTATATGGTTAAGGGTGAAGGAAACTCTAGAAGGTGACCGCACTAAAGAACTCGTCTACCACTTCATGGAAGGGCTCATGCCCGAAACACTCCTCTGGCATACACGTCGGAGGCGATAGACTACCGGCTTGCTCACCCTCCATGATATGATCACAATTGTTTATAGTTTCGTTGATGCCAACAAGGAAGCTGAGTCTGACATTGTCGCTGCAGCCTGAGGAGGCAACAACAACAGCCCTGCACCATCCCCCTCCACCTCCGCCATCGAAAACACCGAATCCAACTCCGACTCAGTGCTTGAGGCACTGTACGCCAACATCAACATGGATGGCGGTGACTCTGATGCAAACTCGGAGGAATATGATGCTGCTATGAGGGAGATTGAGAAGGAGTTCGAGAGGGATTAGCTCGCCGAGTAGACTGTCACTTCTCGCTAGGCACTGGTGGCCATTGCGAACGTGATAGAAGAAGACCAGCAAAACTAGCTTGCAGGTAAAGCTCCACCAGCAACGATAGCGGCAGGAGCTGCAGCAAAAGGAAAAAAACCTCGCTGATCCTATGGGTTCGGCTAAAGCCATGCCTCCTCCGGCTAATCCCTTGCAGCAGCCGCAGGAACTCACCACCGGACTAATTGCTACAAACACAACAAACATCCTTCCACCACCGTCCACATCAGCAGCTAGCAATCCCTTGGTCACTCTAGCCGACAAGGTGATGTATGGCCCACTTTTGTCAATCCATTAACCGTCGCCCATATCCAGAGCGTCACGGAGCTCGACAACAAAAACGCTCAGATACTCGTAGAAGCCAAGTGCATTGCACATCAAGGAGCCCAGCTGGACAAGGATTTGGCCAAGGCATAATAATCAATCTAGGCGGCAAGAGCAATGGAGGCTGAATACAAGCAGTTGCTGTTAAAGAACAAGGCAAAGAAGTCACCAGCTCACGTCGTTGGTGATCTCTGTGTTCAACACAAGTTAGGATGGGAATCATCAAAACTGGCAAAAGCCATCCCATACATAGATTCATAGGGGAGGCAAGTAATGCCAACTCCCGCCCTCAACATGGTCATCGCCAAGACCCTCCTCGAACAGGACAGGTGGCCACAAGCGGTGGCTTAGGTCTATGACCTCATAGCAAAAGCTTGCAAGCTACAGGAGAAATCCACCTCACAAAGGCTCGAGTCCAATTCGGAGCTTTGCGAGTCAAGCGCACACAACCTCCGAAGGCCAAGATCTCCCCGCCATGAAGGGTCTCACACGGGATCCATAGAACAAAGGCAGAGAGATGCACAATAGGACTGACGCCATCCCAACTTCCTCCAGCAACGGAGACAAGGCTCAACCTCATTGCTCACCACCTCCCCCCGGTCCCAACATCATGAGAAACCACAACCAGGCTACCGTACAAGCATGTCACCTCCCAGGCACCCCCAGGTTGATATCGTCATGTGTGAATAGGGGGAACAACCCCGGCATGATGGAGATCATAGCAGCAACGAAGGACATAGGAGCAAATCCCAGAAGGAAGCACCAAGTCTGACAAGTAATCATGATAGGCGTGAGGACTCGCATGGAGGCAGCAGCAAGAAGGCTAACCCACCGCCGCCACTGCCACCGTCACCACCAAGTAGCCATCATGGCGGAGGACATGGAGGGTCCCATGGATTGCTTCACAACTCCCCTCAACATGGCAGAGGGAAGCAACCAGAGCCGTACGATGCACTTCACGGCTTGACAAGATCCAAGGAGCCCGAGAACTCCCATACCTGGGGCCACGTTGTTTCGGACCTGTAATATGGGCCACAACTTACCCCAATGGTCTACAGATTGACAAGACCATCAAGCCCTATGATAGCACTACCAGGCTAGCCACGTGGTTGTAGGACTACAGTGAATCGATTCACATCGCCGGGGGAAACCCCAATGTCTCCATCAAGTACCTCCTACTTATGCTCACCGGCACCGCCCAACAATAGATCGATGACTTGCCGGAGAAATCAATCTACAATTGGTTGGACATGAATGAGGCATTCAACAAGAACTTCGAGGGCACGTATAAACGTCCCTGCACCGTCAGTGACCTAAAGTGGTGTGTGAAAGAAAAGGATGAATCCTCTCGTGCTTACCTATCTTTTTGGTATGATATGAAAAATTCATGTGCGGGAGTGCATGATCAAACCGCTATGGCCGCCTTCATCGACAGCCTGGAGAAGGGCACACTACTCCGACATACACTGAAGTGCCACCTAGATAACATCAAGCTCTACCTCAACTCGATGATTTCCATGGCTAGCAAATTCTCTTCTTCTGATGATGATGCTCGTGGATCATTGCCGGCCCTAGCCATCCCTACCTAGGCTAAGAAAAACAACAATAACAATCGGAAGAAACCGCTAGAAGAGAAGCAAGCAACCGACATGGTCACCATGACGTTTGCTGGCAGAGGCGATGGCGGACATCGTGGACATGGCCGGGGAGCTAACCGTTGGTAGCATAGGAGTGACCCTACACCTTCAGCGCCATGTGTTCCCTAGACGTACGAAGAGTACTGTGATATGCTGTGTTTTGTCTACCTCGAAGCAAATGGAAAAGACACTCACACCAACCACCAGTGCAAGTTTTTCAACGATCTCAAGGAGGACCATGAGTCCGGCTACAAGTGAAGCCGGAAGAATAGGCCCCACGGGAAAGGCAAAGGGAAGAAGAAGGAGGAAGAGTCCAAGGATTCAGATGACATGGACAAGGACGCAGACCCTAATCCCACCAACAAAGGTGATGGCAAGGGCAAGAATCTCTTTGAAAAGAAGGCTCCAGTCTACCACACTTTCCTTGGTACTCCCACCATCCGGGCCCAAAAAACCTCACTGAAGATACTAATGGCTAACCTCCCACAGTTCTCTAGTACGTCAGGTGGTCAGAGATTCCAATCACTTGGGATAGAGAAGATCATCCAGAGCTCATCCCAAAAGAGAACTAGTGTTGTTCCTGTCCGGCAAGCTAATTCCCTTGGCTGCATCACCCTTCTGGTCTCCTTTGGTGATGTCAACAATTACCGCCAAGAGTGTATGAAATTCGAAGTGGTTCCCTTTTAGAGCGTGTACCACGTCATATTTGGATGCGGCATCTTCCACTGGACGCGACATCTTCCACTCCTTCCTCGCCAGGCCATGTTTTGTCTACAACAAGCTTAAGATACCCTGACCAAAAGGCATCATCACTGTTGTCGGAAGCTTCTGAAAGGCAAGGGAGTACAAGCTGAGTGAAGCCGCCTTCGCTTAAGTGGTCCTCTATGCTGAAGAGTTCTAGGAGATCTAGTGCCAGGTCATTGCCTAAAGAGATGCCGGCTTGGAAGAAGAATATTTATGACTCTAAACCCGCATTCAAGGCCGTCATCAAGACCAAGAAGGTGGAGCTTGTTGAAGGAGCTTCCTCCAAGACCACCTCAATTGGGATGGACCTGTTGGAAATATGCCTAGAGACAAATAGTAGTAAGGACTATTATCATATTTCATATAGTTTATGATTAAGTTTTATATCATGCTATAACTGTATTGAGTGGTAACATCAATACGTGTGTGATATACAAACAACCAGGGGTTCCCAGTGAAACTCTAGTCACTAGTTCATTGGTCAACAGATGATCAAGTTTCCTGATCATGTGGCATTTATGCCAGTTGGAAATGAGGTCATCTCATTCTGAGAATGAGATGATGAACCAATACCCAACGTAAACATAGTGACCCGATCATGTCATGAAGTTCAAGTTACGATGATTAGAAATGGATCCTCGTAGACTATTCCTTAGTCTGTGAGGCTATATCAATCACTGTCTCTCGAGAGTGCTTAGATAGAATCAAACGCCATCTGATAAAATGGTGGTTATAAAGGTGTGTTCAGGTACTCAGAGGAAACCGTAGAGGCAATATATGTCAAGACCGGGATTTTTTCCGTCCATGTGATGGAAAGATACTCAAGGGCCCACTCGGAGAAGTTATATCCAATAGCTGCGTAGCGTGTGATTAGATCACGGGTATATCACTTGTCGGAACGAGTTAAGTAGCATTGTCCAGTAAAGAGATTGAACACGACTTGGTGATGTCAATGATCAGATCTCGCGCAATGCAAGTATCGAATGACAAATGGAATAAGACTCGATTGTCCCGGTTCAAACGACGAAAGATCTTCGTGGAACGCACAGGGGTCACATGGCCATCCAGGTCTCTCTGTCGATCATTGGTGCGGGACTATCCCGACCATGTCTGGAGTGTTCCCGAACCGTGGGGTATCATGCTTAAGGGCTTGATGATGCTTAGAGAGCATTTCTAGGATCAGTAGAATCACCGAAGAAAAGAAGGCAGAACACCGGAAGGGTTTTGGTAAATCCGGAGGATGTACGGAGTGGTGGCGGAAGGTGTTCCATGGCTATGAAGAATATATAATGTGTGAATGAATGTTAAATATTTATTTAATCATTTATTCATAATTATTTAATAAAGAGAAAATGAATTAAAAAGGTCAAAGGCTTAATGGGCCAATTCTGGAGGGAGAGGGCCCATTAGGGGAAGGAGAGAGGGAGAAGGGACCAAGGGGGAGGCCAGCTGGGCCTCGCCCCTCGCGGGGCCCACTAGGGGCTGGCCGGCGGCCACCCCACCCCCTCCTCTCCTTTAGTCCCACCCCGGGACTTCAGGGAGGTAGTACCTGCCCTCCCCCTATATATAGTGGGGTATTTGGCCTAGAAAAATACACCAATAATCAATAAAGGTCTCCCAACTTTTGGGAGCACCTCCAATTGATATTTTCTCTCTCCCCCTCTCTATCTCGTGACCGTGGTCCCAAGTATGGACTGCGCAAGCGAGAGACATCTTCACCGCGGAGCGCCATCGTGCTACGGGATTTGGATCCAGGAGCTCTACTTCCACAACTGCTGCTGGATCGGGGAACCGGGAGTCATCATCAGGCACCGGATGTGTGTAACTCCCCGCGAGGTGTCGCAGTTGAGGCACTCAAGTCGTTGGAGCTAGAAGGAGCGCAAGGACTTCATCACAACCTTGAGGTCGGCTTCGGCTCGTCTACATCAACCACGCTCTCCTGAGCGTTGCCAACACTTTTCGGTCTTCAAGGGTAAGTTCACGAAAAGCCCCTCCTATTACTGTATTACTAATAGATAGGTGCTGGCAGATTCAGGGGTTCATGGGCGTAGGGTAAAATTTATTGTTTTTATGCGCGGAACCCTTACAGTGCTATCAGAGCTAGATCTATGCATAGTAATGCTAGTACAGGTAGAACACACGAGATGTAGGGTGTGGGCATTGATCTTTTAGTTGTTACCCTCCCACGTGTACTTGTGTATACCATAGTAATGCTTGATGAAGCGGCCCCCAACTGACTTTATGCGTTCATTCGCGAGACTGGTCCATGCTTGACATATGGCTTGTACCTAATAAAGTGGCTTAGGGGGGTGTCTGTCTCTCTCGCATTAGTTGGTATACCATTTGCAACGGAGGGCCCCGAAAGGGGTGTAGTAGAGACAACTACTTTGTCAGCGTTGTGCTGAAAGTTCGTAGGTAAGAACGGTTCTTGTGCAAAAGCCCATTCAGCCACGTAAAACATGCAAAGATAAAGTAGAGGCGTCTAACTTTGTTTTGCAGGGGGCGTTGCTTTGTGATATGTTTGTGGCAAAGGTAAAGTGATTACCTTTTGTTACGTAGTAGTAGATAGTCACGAGGGTGACGAACTACCACGCCGGAATGACACCGGAACCCTGGCGCCGGAACCCGGTGACGGCGGATGGAGATCACGACGTGAAGGACCATATCACATAGCATTTACATTCAATGTTATTGTTTGTATGTCTTATTGTGTGCTAGTATTAGATACTTGACGGTAGCCTAATAAGATGATCCCTGTTAAAATAACCAACGATTGTGTTCCCCCTTAGTGTGCACCACCAAGAAAGTTCTTCGGTATGAGGCAGGCCATGATGATCGGGTGTCAGACATATCTACGTTCACATACAGTGGATACAAGCCATGTTGCACAGAGAAAACACTAAGGTTGAGATGGCGAGCCTAGCATGTACAGACATGGCCTCGGAATGCGGATGGTCGAAAGATCGAGCACGAGTCGCATGAATGATGTGACCGACGTTTAGCGTCCACCCTTGAACCCACATTGATAGCCGTGATGATCGGTGGAGATGTGGCTGATAGGGGTCGTGTTATCACTAGGAACCCTCATTGGGGATAGGTGTTTCTGAGTGGAGTTATTATTTACTCATTTCATTATAAACTTAGTCTAAATTCCTTTTGCAATTATAAATGTAGAAAATGGTTCTTCCCGAGATTACCTTTCCTATAGAAAAGCTCAAGTTAGATGGATCCAACTTTTCTGCATGGTCATACGCCTGTTTGATCTCCTTGGGGAGAATAATGTAGCTGACTACATGACCTGCGAGATGTATCTAGAGCCACCCTATTCTCATGAGACCCAGGAGCAGCGGGATTTGCGTTATCGTCGTCGTGTGATGGCCACATTCATATCAGTGACCATGCGCCTCGGAATGGAGGATGGGTTATGGCCAATGGTGTTGAGTCTCAAGCCCCGGATGGTCATGACACATCTGAGAGCACATTTCGTGGAACAAGTGCGCATGTGGGAGTATGAGCTGATGCGGGACTTCCTCTCCATAAAGATGGAGGAGGGCTCCTCACTGGATGAGCACTTATTACGCCTCTACGATGCGTACATGAGTCTGGCATACTACCTGGACAACTGGTTCTCAAGCTCATTTGCGATGGGAGTTGTGCTACGGTCGCTTCCTCCAAGCTTCCAAGCACAAGTCAGGATCTGCATTATGAGAGGCCACACGGAAACATTGGATTTCCTCGAGTTCATATCACATTTCAGAAATGTGGTAGATGAACCCAACATCATTGGAGTCGTCAACAACAAATGTATATATTTGATATACATTTTTATAAATGTTATAATCTTGCAAACACATTGCAATGTTAAGTATATCTGATACTTGTTCTGTTTTACTGAAAACAGGTTCTTCTGCATGAGAGGTTCTTGCTGGAGAGGAGGTGACATTGCCTGTTGGTGGCGAGCATGATGATGATGGCCAACGACACTCTCCCTCGACGTTTATCATTTATTTTATGTTTTAGGATGATTAATGTAATTGAGAGATTTGGACTTCTTTAGTTTGTCTCACACTTCGTGAGACGGTTATTCATATAAGTTTGTAACAAACAGTTGTTCTCCTTTTATGAATGATTTCTATTCATGTTCATATTTTGTTTGATTATGTGTGAATTATCCTTGTTGTTTGAAACTAATTGATAATGTATGAACATTTGTAAAACATTAAAATGCCTTGTTTAAAAATACCCAACTTAGTGATATTTCATTAAATGAATGAAACCATTGTTTAAATTCAAAGTTATGTGATAATATGTTAAAGTCATTCGATTCGTTCTCACATATAAATCATGCCTAAGTTCAGCAAAATAACTTGAACACCATGTATTACTTGAATACAAAGTGTTTAAAGAATTGCTAAAAGTAAATACATATTCGATGTATTGTGTTTTAACGAAAATGGTAATTATCATTAAATGATTGTTTAAATGTCTAAAGTAGTTTACCAAAGGAAACATGAATATGAAACTATTTGATTTGATCAAAGTGTTTCATCAACAAAGGGTATAAGTATAAAAGAGAATCTAGTTACTATGATTTGATCAATAGTAATGAAATTCAACTTTATAAGAATGGCATAAAAGAAATTGTGGAATCCAAAGTGTTTTGAAATGTCAAAATGCAAAGCATCACAGTATGATATTAGATATCAAAGGGGGTTAAATAGAAGTCACCAAATAAATCGTTGTAGTGTATATGTAGTGACCATTAGTTAGAATTAGCTAGCACTCAATTAGAATTGGTAAACCATTTGAATTCGTGAAAGGTTTGGGGTTATTCGATATAACCAAAACAATAGCGAATAAGTCCTAGTAGAGTATCCATTGGAAACTTTGAGTACGAGACCCATAGCTGAAACCAAAAGGAAAGCAAGATTCGTATTGCTTGGATTTTGGTGCATTCTTGAGAAAGCTCACTTCTAGTGATGTTTCTCAATTATGGAGCAAATGGAAATTAGTGTAAAACACGATAAGGATTCAAAACCCTGCATCAGAGTGTTGAGAAGCACAACGGACAGCGTTCCTGCATGATTTTCTTCACGAAAGGAACAAATCAATGATTTTGATCATTGTGTTTTTTCCTCCACTTTTGTTTTTCACTAAATGAAGTAGGATTCAAAATGTAAATCCATATCTTGTATGGAGACATTTGTGAATCACTTGTCATGATTTTTGGAATATGACATACCTACGAACTACAAAGGAAATGATGGTAAACTAAATTATGATAAATCCTAAAAGCAAAATTCCCTTGAGATTAGAAAGAA
Source organism: Avena eriantha (assembly GCA_910589775.1). Lineage (NCBI taxonomy): Eukaryota > Viridiplantae > Streptophyta > Magnoliopsida > Poales > Poaceae > Avena > Avena eriantha. The sequence goes on from OU342742.1 coordinate 324,500,728, forward strand.
ATTCGTTGCTGAATCTCACAAGTAAAGGGGTTACATGGAATTTTCCCAAATGACTGCAAAGCCATAGTAGGAAAAAGGGGTGAATGAGAAAAGCACAATTTGTCAAGTATTGGATGAATTCAAATGAATTTGATTCAAGTGTGCTAAATGTCTAGTGGATTTAAAACTAGTAAAAGTACTAGTATCTCATAGTAAATCTCCAAGTTTGATATTTGATCAAAGGATTTTGAAGTTGTTCAAAGTAGTAAGGAGATATGCAATTTGCATAAAATTGAGTGGGAGCTATGAAAGTCTTCCTGAAACAATATGTGATTGACATATTTTAAGTGGGAGCAATATAAGACTCGAATTCAAATATGTAGGAGCATATTTTGAGTGGGAGCTTATAGGATAGTTCTTAAATATGTTCAGGATGAAAGTGCAAATACTTATAAATAATGATTTATAAGATGTAGAAGTTGATAATAGGAGTATTATGATATTATGTAGTATTCCTTAAGTGATTCTAAAAAGGGTTTCAGAATAGAAGATAATTAAGGTACTGGTCCTTAATAACTCAAATTAGGAATAGTGTTAAGTTTAGCATCAATGGTTGAAAGAAAGAATAGGATGATCATCATCCACTATGTTAAGAAATAGGTTCTGTCTTAGTAAACCATGATGACAACTTAGCATAATATGTGATCCAATAAGAAACGTTTGAAAGTGATTAAGTTAGAATCAAAGAACGTTGAGCTAAGTTTGTCCGCAATGTCTAGTAGAGAACTGTGGACATATTTTCCAAATCCATAAAGGATGACATATCTTAAAGCATAAAGAGTTATGTTATAAGGGAATATGTTGGAAACTCCTGTAGATACCAATTAAAGTCATATAGGAAGCGAGGTGAACAAAACATCGAAAGTTGCACAGAGTGCATGGGAGTTTCGATGAATACATTTATAATAATAGATAAGGGTACCATCTAAAGTGTTGTATAATGTTATGGCAGGGCTAGTTCGCTTTTAACGTAGAATGATGTGTCCCAGGGCCTAGTGCCCATGAGAAAGCCCTGGAGGTTGATCTAACGTCACTGTAGGCTTCTGGAATCAGGCCTCGCTCTACTGCCATAGCGACGATGCATACACACAGATGCTATCATGTGATGATAAATTATTAATGTCAATCAAGGTGACATTAGTAAGTTGCAAAGTATTTGGGACTGTAAAGTACAGACCCGAGACTCAACCTCTTCCATGAGCGAGCATGTTCAGGGTACCGGGTAGTTGGTGCCAATGATTTAGAACAAATGCAGCTAGCGTATTTGTACTCTAGTGCAAGTGGGAGACTGTTGGAAATATGCCCTAGAGACAAATAGTAGTAAGGACTATTATCATATTTCATAAAGTTTATGATTAAGTTTTATATCATGCTATAACTGTATTGAGTGGAAACATCAATACACGTGTGATATACAAACAACCAGGCGTTCCCAGTGAAACTCTAGTCACTGGTTCATTGGTCAACGGATGATCAAGTTTCCTGATCATGTGGCATTTATGCCAGTTGGAAATGTGGTCATCTCATTCTGAGAAGAGATGATGAACCAATACCCAACCTAAACATCGTTACCCGATCATGTCACGAAGTTCAAGTTACGATGATTAGAAATGGATCCTCGTAGACTATTCCTTAGACCGTGAGGCTATATCAATCACTGTCTCCCAAGAGTGCTTAGATAGCATCAAACGCCATCTGGTACAACGGTGGTTATAAAGGTGTGTTCAGGTACTCAGAGGAAACCATAGAGGCAATATATGTCATGAGCGGGATTTGTCCGTCCAGGTGATGGAAAGATACTCAAGGGCCCACTCGAAGAAGTTATATCCAATAGCTGTGCAGCATGTGATTAGATCATGGGGATATCATTTGTCGGAACGAGTTAAGTAGCATTGTTCAGTAACGAGATTGAACACAACATGGTGATGTGAATGATCAGATCTCGGGCAATGCAAGTATCGAATGACAAAGGGAATAAGACACGACTGTCCCGGTTCAAACGACGAAAGATCTTCGTGGAACACACAGGGGTCACATGGCCATCCAGGTCCCTCTATCGATCATTGGTGCGGGAGTGTCCCGACCATGTCTGGAGTATTCCCGAACCGTGGGGTATCACGCTTAAGGGCTTGATGATGCTTAGATAGCATTTATAGGATTAGTAGAATCACCGAAGAAAAGAAGGGAGAAAACCGGAAGGGTTTTGGTAAATCCGGAGGATGTCCGGAGTGGAGGTGGAAGGTGTTCCATGGCCAAGGAGATTAGATAATGTGTGAATGAATGTTAAATATTAATTTAATCTTATTCATAATTATTTAATACAGAGAAAATCAATTAAAAAGGTCAAAGTCTTAATGGGCCAATTCCGGAGGGAGAGGGCCCATTAGGGGAAAGGAGAGTGGGAGAAGGGACCAAGGGGGAGGCCGGCTGGGCCTCGCCCCTCGTGGGGCCCACTAGGGGCTGGCCGGCGGCCACCCCACCTGCTCCTCTCCTTTAGTCCCACCCCGGGACTTGAGGGGAGGTAGTACCTCCCCTCCCCCTATATATAGTGGGGTATTTGGCCTAGAAAAATACACCAATAATCAATAAAGGTCTCCCCACTTTTGGGAGGACCTCCAATTGATATTTTCTCTCTCCCCCTCTCTCTCTTGTGACCGTGGTCCCAAGTCTGGACCGCGCAAGCGAGAGACATCTTCACCGCGGAGCGCCGTCGCGCCCCGGGATTCGGATCCGGGAGCTCTACTTCCGCAACTGCTGCTGGATCGGCAAGAGGGAGTCATTGTCAGGCACCGGACGTGTTTAGCTCCCCGCGAGGTGTCGCACTTGAGGCACTCAAGTCATTGGAGCCATAAGGAGCGCAAGGACTTCATCATGACCTTCAGGTCGGCTTCAGCTCGTCTACATCAACCACGCTTTCCTGAGCGTTGCCAACGCTTTTCTGTCTTCAAGGGTAAGTTCGCGAAAAGCCCCTCCCGTTACTGTATTACTAATAGATAGGTCCTGGCAGCTTCAGGGGTTCAGGGTGTAGGGTAAAATTTATTGTTTTTATGCGCGGAACCCCTACAGGACCTGGATCCCAAATAGGAAGGCATGCTCGTCGAGTTCCTCCGTGATAATAGGGACATCTTCGCCTGGCAACCTGCAGACATGAAGGGTGTACCTAGGGAACTTGCCGAGCATAGCCTAAACATCGATCCTAAAACATAACCGGTGAAACAACCTCTACGATGCTTCGGTGATGAAAGATGATGGGATATAGGCAAAGAGATAGCTAGGTTACTTAAGTCTAGTTTTATCCGAAAAGTCATTCAAACCAAATGGGTGGCAAATCATGTACTTCTCCCCAAAAAGGGAACCCAAGAATTAAGAATGTGCGTTGATTACACGGGCTTGAACAAAGAATGTATGAAGGATCCGCTTGCTTTGCCTCGCATTGACCAAGTGATTGACTCGATGGCTAGCTCGGAACTTCTGTGTTTTCTCGATGCATACTAAGGATACCACCAACTCAAGATGTGAAAGTTAGACCAATTGGCCACTTTGTTCATCACACCCTATGTCACATATTTCTATGTCATGATGCCCTTTAGGTTGAAAAACGCTGGTGCTACCTACCAGCAGACGATGGCACGTTGCCTAAACGACAAAATAGGTCGCAACATACACACTTACGTGGACGATATCACTGTGATGTAAAAGAAATCAAATGACCTCATCGTCGACTTGCATGAAACCTTTGAAAATCTTCAGAAGTACAACATGATGCTTAACCCCAAGAAGTGTGTCGTCGGGGTGCCATCCGGCAAATTGTTGGGCTTCATCGTTTCGCATCACGGAATTGAGGTTAACCAAGAGAAGATCAAGGCCATCCTTGACATCAAATTCCCGACATGCTTGAAGGACATACAGAGGCTCACAAACTACATTGCAGCAGTAAGTCGGTTCATTAGCTAGCTTGGAGAGAATGCTATGCCACTCTACAAGTTGCTCAAGAAGGCAGACAAATTCATATGGACGGACGAGGCAGATGCAACACTTCAGGAGTTGAAGAGAATACTCTCCTTCACACCAATACTTGCACCAGCATCAATGGAGACTATGTTAGTGTACATGACGGCAACCAGCCGGGTCATCAGCATCGTCATCGTGGTGGAGCGTAAGGAGCCAGCGCACAAATATGGAGTTCAACAACCAGTTTACTACGTAAGCAAGGTATTGACGAAATCCAAGCAGCGTTACCCGCACTACCAGAAGCTAGCTTATGGAGTCTTCCTTGCTTGACGAAAGCTAAGGAATTACTTCCAGGAGCACCCTATCACAGTAGTGAGCAAAGCTCCATTGTCCGGCATCTTCGACAACAGCGATGCAACATGAAAGGTGGAAAAGTGGGGCATTTAATTTGCCTCCTTTGAAATCACTTACAAGAGGCACGATGCTATCAAATATCAAACATTGGCGGATTTATCGCAGATTGGACAGAACTGCCAGAAGACACTCCTGTTCCAAAGCCAGAGTATTGGGTCATGCATTTTGACGGATCGAAGTTGCGCAATGGCTCGATGGCTCGTGTATTACTATAATCGCAGATAGGAGAAAAGTTATAGTACGTCTTGCAGATCCACTTCAACGCTACCAACAACATGGCGGAGTATGAGGCCCTCATTCACGAACTTCATGTAGCCAAGGATATTGACATCAAGCGCATAGTTTGCTGTGGAGATTCCGAGTTGGTTGCCCAGCAGGTGGCTGGCACCTGGAATGCGTGGATCCCTATAATGGCGACATATCAAGAAAAAGTAGACGAGATAGCCAAGTGCTTCGATTGTACGAAGTCAAGCACGTCAAAAGAGAGGACAATAAAGCGGCAGATCTGCAGTCTAAGCTTGGCTCAACCCGCCAACCAATTCCATTAGGCGTTTTCCTGGAGCATTTGTGTACCCCATCCGTGGAAGGAGCGGACCTCGACAACCCGGATAGAGTGGATTCATTTGTTAATACAGTAATAGTGACCTCTCCGGCTTGGAAAAAACCGTTCATGGACTAGCTTCAAGACAGAACACTGCCCGTTAACAAAGTCGAAAGCCAGAAGATAGTATGTAGATCGAAGGACTACATCATCATTGACGGCCATCTATACAAGTGAAGTACCATAGGATTTTTCCTACAGCGCGTCTCCCAGTAGCAAGGTATGGATATCCTCAAAGAGATACATCTCGAAGATCGTGGTCATCATGCCACTCCCTGATCGCTTGTGGCAAAAGCCTTCCGGCAAGGATTCTACTGGTTGACCGCCAAGGAAGACGCTGACAAGCTGGTGTGAACCTGTATTGGGTACCAGTTCTATCCACGGCAACCACATGTTCCAACTAAAAGATTGTGAACAATACCAATTACTCGGACGTTTGCAGCCTAGGGGCTTGACATGGTTGGGACTTTGCAAACAAGACCATGTGGATTTACACATCTACTAGTAGTAGTTGGTAAATTCACAAAATGGATTGAAGCTAAACCCATTAGAAAGCTTGATGGGGAAACAACCCTAACATTTGTCCGGGATTTAGTGGTGAGATTCGGTCTCCCACATAGCATCATCACTGACAATGGCAAAAACTTATCTCTTGGAGAAGTTGAGGACTATTATCATGAAAAAGGCATCCTCCTTGGCCAAGCATCTATGGCACATCCGCATTCAAATGGGAAAGTTGACCGGGCCAATGGACTTATTCTGCAAGGAATCAAGCCATGCTTAGAGGCACCGCTACATAGAGAAGCTGGATCATGGGCGGAGGAACTCCCATCTATATTGTGGAGTTTATGAACAACACCCAACAAATCTACCGGCTTGACCCCTTTCTTCATGGTTTATGGAGCATAAGTTGTCCTACCTCCCGACATCCTCCACGATGCACCAAGAGTCGCCGCCTACGATGAAGATGATGCTGAAGAATCCAGACGCTTATCTGTGGATCTACTCGAGGAGGAGCATGTGCTGGCATTCCAGAGATCCACCATCTACCAGCAGAAGCTGCTTGGCTACCATAGTCGCCGCATTAGGCATCGCTCGTTTAAATAGGGGGATCTGGTGCTTAGACTCAAGTAGGAAAAATCACACAAAATATCCCCGACTTGGGAAGGACCGTTCGTCATCAGCAAAGCATTGCTCAATGGTTCCTATTACCAAGTCGATATTCGCGAGTTGAAAGATAGGCCAAAGAAGCGCAAGCGCAAGCGCAAGCAACGTGACTCCAATGATGATTTCCTAGACATAGATCGGCCATGGAAAACATCACAACTACATCCCTTTTACACTTATCATATTATATATTATGTAATAAGTACCTTATATGATCGATGAAATAAAGCATTTGGTTCACTCATATTTTCTGAGTCGTTTACCTCCTTTAGTGTTCATTTTTGGATCATATAAACCCTTTTATGCACAAGTTTGCATTTCCACTTGTGAAAATTCTTCCTATGGGCATTAGCTTAAGTTTTCAGGTCTACACGTTTTCTGATATTTTTATGTGGATTCCGGAGTAGAGAGTTTTTGGCACTCAAAGCTGGCGATTTTGTTTTTAGGTTCTTGATGGTGCTATTTAGCATCATCGCCTGAGAGCATGGTTCTGTGCTGCGAGTCTTTCGTCTCATGAAAGCTCAAGCATACGAACAGGAACAATCGATAATCCAGAATTTGCTTAAAAATATATACATGCTAGATCTAGTTAAGTAGCAGGAGACTTGTAGCCAACTTTTCTGACTTACCCATACATAATTTTTCCACATAAAACACTACAGAGATACATTTAATACAACAATGTTTTTATGGCTCTGCTGCAGGGGACTTCAAAACTGGATCATCAGTAGCAGGAGAGCCATGCCTAGAGAGATCATCAAACTCGGAAGCTCACAGGCTAGATTTCGAAGATGCTGGTTCATCGTCCATCTCCTTGGCAGGCACGTAGACGTCCGCCTTGGTCATCTTGGAAACCTTGGTGTCATAGCCGGAGAGGGAGTTCCATATAGCATCACTATAGATCTCATTCCCTTCTTCGTCAAACTTCGGCATACTGGAGGTTATTAGGTCCTTGTCAGTGTCGTCATAGTGCGCTTTGACCAAGGACAAGGCCATCCTTGCACCAGCCTGGATGCAAGAAGCTTTCTAGCTCCTGACCTTCTCAGGGGCTCGACACAGGATCTCCGAGTACTTGGCTGCAGAATCTGCCACCTTGATGGTGATATCTAGGGTCTAGGCTATCTCCTTGGCTTGGGCAATGGCAGTGTTGATGAAGTTGTTAGCAAGAATCATGCATTCCTTTGGATTTGGAGCACCTTCACCCATTTTGATTAAACCAATGAGGGTTGTGTTGCCGTTAGAGACAAGGATCATGAGTATAATAATACACATGTCTGACTTACAGAATTGACAAGGTTGGAGGAATGTTACCAAAGATGCTCATCTCAGCTTGTTTGCAGGCCTCCACCAAGACTTCATGCTCCTTCTGAAGTTTCTTGTACACCTCAATGTTCCAAGCATTCCGCTCTTTAGTAGCTTGGTTTTGCTCATTGAGTTTCTCAATTTCCTTCTTCAGGCGTTGAATCTCCATGTTGGCAGATTCTTGCATCACCTTCATCGCCTCTTCATGGCCCTTGACAGCTTCAGCCAGTTCTTTTCTCAATATTTTGTTCTCATCATCAAGCTCATGCATATGCTTGGATTGCTCAACGATTCTCTTAGCCTTGGCGATGGCCTCTGTAAGACGCAACAAAGACATCATTGTGAGAATTTGGATGACATGGTTCTATGAGGAAAGTAAGGAGCTGTTGGAGGAAAACAGACATTGCTATTTTTTGATATATTCCTTCAAGAAGGTTGTATTACCCTTTTCAATCTCCAGAGCATCCTGCAGCTTGGAATACTTCTAGTTGGCGGCCTACCTCCGGGCATTATCATTCTTCAGACAGATAGTGCTTAGTTTCTCTAGAGAATCTGGCGGGAACTTCTCAGTTTCAACTAAACGCTCGGGGGCTACAATATCAGATTTTAAATCACATGTCTCTTAAAGCATCTATTCGGAAATATTCTAACTAGAGACTCAGGGGCTACACTATCAAAGTTCTGCACTTAGTTTTTTGAGCACTGAGGGAAAAAACTATTGGTTTTCTGCCTAAGAGCTCGAGGGCTATAGTGGGATATATTACAAAGTAAAAGAAGTGAAGTTCATAGACTTACAACGGCAATAGCTTTCAGATTGTTGGCCAAGTGAGCATATGCATTATGGAAAGTCCGGGCATTATTATACACAACACCTGCCTGCTTGATAAGATCGTCCAAGCTCAAAGTTGGAGGAGTCAGAGGCAGAGGAGTTGTAGAAGCCGAAGGCATGGATGAAGCCCTCATTGCCTCCTGCATGAGTATAGTAGTTGATGGCTCAAAGCCTCCCGCCTTTTGTGTTGCTGCTGCTTCTTCTCCCTCCACTGTCTGCTTCCCTTTCTCAGTGGCATCCTTAGTTGTAGCTTCAGCCACATTGGAGGAAATGCTCTCTTGCGTCACTTGGCCACCGGGAGTAACGTCCATACCGGCAGAGCCTAGGAGATCCGGAATCTAATTGATGTCTATCTCCATGGTGGAGGTATCAGGGATGACAGGGGACGAGGCTCTGGTGGAGCCTGTTGCAGGTTTGGTGGTAGGAGTCGTGGGAGCAGCAACGGGAGAAGACTTGGAGAACATATCGTGAATATTCTTGGAACCCCCAACATTTTTGGAGGTCTGCCTCAAACCAACACCGAATTTCTTCCTGAAACGTACATAGTATAAGTACAGAAATTTAATAGGTGCAAAGAAAAATAAAGCTGGAAAATGAATATACTTACACTATGGCATATGCCTTAGCTAAGGGGATGCCGGTGTATTTCTTATTCTCCGACTCTAAGGTGATAGTGGATTTTTTGGAGACTCCATTCTCTATTTTCTTCTTCTTGCCCTCGACAGCAGCTTCAGAGGGGGAGCTCTTCCACTTTCACGCTGCTGGAGCTAGATGATCCTTGGGAGCATCATCATCAGACACAACATGGATATCTTTTAGCTTTGGGTGATAGACATGGGAGGCCATTTGATCTGCCGCCAAGATAACCATTTGATAGATCAAACAACGAGTCAAATGAGTAATGCATTCAAGACGGAAGACCTTAGAGTATATATATAATGAGCAACAAAGGAAGCACAGTTACCTCTGGGCACTTGCCGCCTTCGAACATGTCAAAGGTGATCTTTAAGCCACGCTTCATGTCTTTCACTTTGACGATGTCCTTTAGCCCGATCTTGATGGAGTCACTGGAGAAGTCACCCTACGAGATTCGCATAGGATCTTTTCTACTCTTGGAGTACTTATGCATCAACTCGGCGCAATGCTGTAGAGGTTGGATCGGCCTCATGAACCAGCACATGGCTAGGTCCAAGCCGGTTAGTCCTCCATCCACCAACCACTTGATCCGCCTTATGGCATGAGAGGCCTCGTCATTTGATGGTAGGGGGCCTTGGGATCTCTAGGTGGGGGCCTCGGCGGCATCTCCACCAACAAAGTCAGGGTATGAGTCTTGGCGGCCGGCTAGAGGGATATCTAGGCTGTAGAAGTATGTTCGTTGCCAGTTCTTGCAGGACTCATGATCGACGATGTCGGGGAATCGCTGATGAGGATGGATCTTAAAATTAATCATTCCACAAATGCACAACTCATCCTTGGATTCTACAAACTCACTTTTGACGGTAAAAAAGTAGATAAATATATCTAACCTAGGCTTAATTCCTAGATATCCTTCGGAGACTAGAAGGCTAACGCCACGCCCCAGCTGCGATTTGAGGTAGACCTTCAGTCTAGCTTGGGGAGAAGGGACCCCCTCGCAGGCCGGCGCCTGTAGCCAGGCCAAGCCCTCTGTCGTAGGGAGATAACTTTCAGCGGAGAAGTCAGAGCCCCTCCATACTCCCTTGTGGGAGTCATCATATTCCTTTGTAGTGTTATGCACCGCCTGTTTCTGGTTGCCGCTGGTGGGTTCCACCACGGCGGAGACTGGGATCACCACCCCTTCCAGTGGGACGGAAACACTCCGCGATGGCTCAACCATAGCCTCGGTAGCTACCGTCATTGAGGGAGTGCTGCTGCTGGAGGCTATTGCGAGGCGGGTCAAGGCTTGGAGGGAGAGCTTGAACAGTCGCGCGGACGGAGGAAGAAGAAGGCGCAGGAAGAATGCGGGTAAAACAAAATGTGTAGCTGCAGTAAATATTTATAGACCCCATCATCAAGATTCGTGCAAAGAAATCTAACGCATACAGTGTTGCCAACGTGTGGATGAACGTGTGCGGTACTTTCACCACGTCCCCGATTTGCCGCTTAACATTTTGGATTTTGCGCACGTGAAAATAGCTAATGATTAATTCACTGCTATATGTGAGTTTTGAGGTAGTGTAGGTTGTAGCCTATGTCATCCTTCTGACCGTTGCATTGGAAGATTCACATCTGAAAGATTCCATGGAAGGCGGAAACTATCCGACTCTGGAAGAAAGGACTTGAAGAATCTCTTGCTTACAAAATGAAGACATGCAAGGTTTGTAGGGTTATTTGGGAGACCTTTGGGATATTGCTCGACGAATTGCCGAAATCACCTAGACGGAGCATTCAAGATCGAAAGGCAAGACGGCGCAAGATCTCAAAGTCCTCTGGGGGCTACTATTGGGGATATGCTAAATGGGTATCACCATCGCATGTCTCTAATCTAGCTAACCCGTGTGGCCCACAGTTAGTAGCACTGCCCATGGCCTGCTAGGAAGCCCAGTTAGACGGATCCAGAAGGGAGGCACATGCTGAATGAAGGAAGGCTACGTGGAAGTCACTGACATACGCGGAGCCTTGGAGTACAAGACACAAAGACTAGTTAGTATTAGTGTAGGACTCTATAACTTCTCCAACAAGGTCCTTTCCCTGTAACCCTAGGTTCTGGCGCCTTTATAAGACAGACCTGTTGGAGCCTTTAGGGTGAACACCCAACATACAACGTACAACACCTCGCACAGTGAACCAATCTCTGTAACTCAGCATATTACCATTATAGTGATTTAGAGCAGGAGTAGAGTTCCGCCACTGTTGTGGGACTTCGTACCCTCTAACTCGTTGCCTTCCCCCACCTCTCTAAACATGCTCTGTGAGGAACCCCCCACGGCGTACTCATCGGCCATACCATGAAACGGAGACTCCGGTCTGCAGGGCCGGAAACTCTGGTGTGGGGACACAGCTCAAACTGCTCGTGTTCTTGAGGGGAAATCCGCGCCTTGGGTCCTCAAATCCACGAAAAATGGCCAAATTGGGCTGGGAAAATGCAGGGTAAAGCTGGACAAACACCTATGACAAGATTTGGTCAGATCAAAACCACAAATAACACTCCAAATGAAGAGATCGATCCAAGGGAAAACATGGGGCTCTTTTTTGTGGATTTTTCAAGTTGATGGTGGATACAAGAAAAATTTGTGGGCAAATTCATGAATAACGAAGTTCTTGATACCAATATGTTGAGGGATAACCTTGGGGGTGCCCAGTCTTTCACGAATTCCCGTGGAAATAGAGGGGGGAGTTCGTGAGAAGGAGAGAGGGGATGAACACCACGAACTCACACACAAAGAACACGAGGAACACACTCACGCAAAGACACGATACAAGACAATAGCTAATACTGGCGACGACTGGTCCTATGCAATCCCTATGATTGTTGTCGGGCAAAGATCTCTCTCTCGAACCGGCACGGTGAGTGGGGAGTCTCGAGAGATCTTGACATGTTGCCAAGTGGCTTGGTGAGATCCAATATGGGTGTCAACTAATTCCAAATATCAAGCCTAGGGTTTACAATAGAGGTGGGGCCTATTTATAGGCCAACCATAGGTTTATGGGTACTTTAGGCAATAAAGAGTAAAGTTTGGATGAAATTGGGGTTACATGTGCCAAAGGCCCAAAGGCCTTTACATGCATGTCAACGTGCAGTCCCAAGATTCTAGTGTGGCAGACCGGAGACTCCAGTGTAGGCCAGAGATTCCTGTCTATCTCCGTTCTTTCTCCGGATGGGTGTTCAGAATGTCCTCGGTCTTGGTCCGGAGGCTGGTCCAGAGATTGGCCGGAGACTCCGGTGTGATGGTCTGGAGAATCCAGTCTTCTGGACTGGAGACTCCGGTATGATCAGCTTCAGCAACATGTTCTTCTTGTCTTGCTCCTTGTGCTTCATCCTTAGGTGCTTGGTGATGCGTTGGGTATTCATAGCTGAGAATGCATAGTGTAGTTGCATAAAGTGGCAAGCCATCCAAGGATGTATCAAAGTCACACGAGGTGAAGAGCGAGTTAACCTTAGCTTGTCGAAGTTTGGCTCAGGCGTGAGTCATTGGTCCACTTGGGGGACTTGTTGGTGTAGATGTAGGGACATCTGTAGGACGGGCTGCATCAGCGATTCTATCACAAGTAATATATATGTGCTCAGGCAGAAAAGTTTCATTCACGCTATATTCACCAATTGGATTGAACATGAAACAAGGAAAATATGTGCTGGAATTTAGGCATAAAATTTCAGAAATCTGATCCATAGCACAACTCATACTCATAGGTTCATTTAGCATGATGGAATATACAATAGCAGCAGGTGGTATTCGACCAAGTATCTCCTTATGTGTAATCAGTACCACATGATAAAAATTCGAATTTGGTAAACTATCACATGGTGCTGTAACATTAGTTCGAGGCAAGTCACTAATGACCCACAAGTATAGGGGGTGTATCGCAGTATTTTCGAGGGAAGTGAAACTCAATTTATTGATTCGACACAAGGGGAGCCAAAGAATATTTACTAGCCTTAACAACTGAGTTGTCAATTCAGCTGCACCTGGAAACAATCTTGCTCACAGCAATCAGTAGCAATAGTTTTGTGGTAGGAATAGCAAAGTAACAGCAGTAGTAAAGCAGTAGTAACAAAAGGGGGCCTGGGGGGCCCACACCACCCCTTGGAGCGGCCTGGCCTGGCCCGCACCACCAGGTGGTGTGGCCACCCCAAGGCTCTTCTCCGTCTCGTATTCTGGCTCTTAGAGTCTTCCGGTGAAATAGAATTTTTGGCATATTTTTCAGGATTTTTCCTGATAGTTGATTTTCTGCACAAAAAGTAGACACCAAGGCAATTCTGATGAAAACAACGCCAGTCCGCATTAGTTGCATCCAAATCACACAAATTTAGAGGAGAAACAATAGCAAAAGTGTTCGGAAAAGTAGATACGTTTTGGACGTATCAGTCACAAGGAGGCATCAACAAAGGAATAGACTCACAATATGTTATGCTTGTTGGCTGTAGCTCCAAATTAGTACCTATATCAATAGTTTTCTCCTCACATGTAGTAGGCAAGGGGACATCCTCCTCAAGTGACAATGCATAATCGAGCGATGCAGTTTGTAAAATAGATGGCTCCCTTTCTTCGAAAGCAACCCACATATCACAAGAAACAATACTAGAAGTATAGATGCTTACATTAGTAGAAACCTCATTTGTCTCATCCACTCTCACTCTCATTTTTTCTACGATAGGATCAACATGTGGTTTTATGTTGGTAGTTACAGGTGGACATAGGTTTTGGCACCTAATCTCCTGAAATTGCTTAATGCGGATACCTGTTAACCACGTGTGTTTATCATTGCAAAATATGGAAGGATCAGAATACTCACTACCAAATACAACCTGGAATGTATCACACCAATTTTTTCCCAACATGATATGGTATGAATTAAATGCTCTAGGAACGACACAACATCAATATATCTTGCAGGGTCATAAAAGGTGAGTGGAACATATGCGATCTAAGTAACTGGTAGTGCATGACCAAAAGTTGCTAACATAAATGGGTTTGCTAATGTACGTGAGATTAATTGTAGCTTTTCAACAACCTCAACACTAACCAAATTCACATAAGAACAAGTATCAATGGTAGTAATAGCACGTCTACCACTTATTTCCATCATGAAGAAGAACAAACCTGATGTAGGCACCACTCTTGACTCCTCCTCCCAGAATGTGTTGATGTTGTGGTATTCCAACGGGAAGGGATAATCATCTGCATCCTTTTTCTGTATCATAGCAACACCATTAGTAGACAACAGTAGTAGGTTAGTTCACGGAATCAAATATATTCTAGTGGCTCCCTCAAAACTCACTCACAACTGCAAGAAAAGGAAATCTTACCATTCCAAAAGTGAATTAGTAAAATCTTACCAACTTGGATAAATGGCACGTGCACGGATGTGATGAAGCGAATACCGAGGTTACAAGAAACGATCACACGACAAAGCAGGAGTATGAAGTGGAGATGTAGGTATGGATACCTATGTACACCAAAGCAAGTCCTAGTGCTCATCGTACAAAAAACACCCAAGGAAACACACACGATGAAGATAAACGTGGCAACACAACTTATAAACAGGAATATTGCAATGAACAAGAGAGACGCTAGTAAAAGCTCCAAATAAAACATGCACAAGATTGCTCAACGAGTGCTTTATGAAACTAGGCCTCCAAACAACTTTGATATTTCTCTTTTTTCACTTTTGTATCACTTTTCTGTTCTCTTTTCTTTGACTACCTTTTCTCTTTTCTCTTTTTTGCAACTATTCAACACAATGCAATACGGATGCAACAATTATGAGCAATTAAGGGCCAGATAAACCAGTTTTTTGGGGGCCGGATAATCCGGTCTACCTGGCCAAATATTTGCACTTCAAACCCCTAATGAGTAGCCTGTTCAGAGCAAAGAAACTAGTCTTGTAGGTACTTACTAGGCACATATGTTGTATAAACGCTGTATCTAAGTTGACACAAAGGTATGCTATGTGGACTCGGATAAGTAAAAGTAAACTAAGTAGAAAACAATGATGAATGACTCGAAAACAAAGAATAAACAAAAATGATAAGGAAAATCTAAACACTACGACTCGTACTGGAAGTGATCAGATCAAAGACACGACAACGACTAGCAACTAAGACTCAACTCTGATGCAATCTAGGCTTTGGCAAAGACAAATCCTAACCCTAATATTTTTGTATGGATTTTTCTTTATAGGACGAAAAACAACTAAACTATGGATGGATTTGTTGATGCTTACCGAGAAAATGTTGGAATCTGATACAAAGATGATAAGGGATGGCCTGATCTTCTCAATAAGTGAGGTGGATATATGATGATAGTAGGTGGAGATAACTTGTACGCCTCTCATGAACCTCTCGGTCGATCCATGATGCCAATGCAACAGCTCTCAACCCTTATAGATATACGCAACTTCAAACACTTGCACACGTAGCCGCCGACCACGAAGCGGTTTGCGATCTACTAATTCCCAATGGAACAGAAGATCACACAAAACTTGCAATTGGCTAAATACCAATGGATCAACTAATCACACTTGATTGATAGTATCAAATACACCATATCGATACAAATTGGTGTGGTAGGATTTAATGGTTCGCACTTATCAAGTCCAAGAACTAGTGTTTATCTTAAACATGGTCTCCCTACTGTAAGGGATGTCCTAGGGCTTATATGGGTGGTTGGGATGGCTAACAACTAAAACAAGTCATGGTAAACTCATACTGATACAGAACCAGACGGATTTGTTCTGTCGGTGGCCGAATGATCCGCCCTTAAGGGGGACAGATTATCCGCCCTTAAGGGGGCGGATTATCCGCCAGCCATACACTGCGATGCACCCCAAGTCCTTATCAGAATTTCTGAAACTGAGCTAGATTATCCGGGGTGTGAGCGTTGGAATATCCGGGGTCTGGAGACGTGCGAGTAGCCATTGGACAGCCCTTGGAATTATATTTCTAACAAGTACTTATTTTCTTGATTCGGAGTTAGTATGAGGAATCCACGTTCGTTTCAATTTAGGGCTTCTATTTGTCTGAATTGAACCTTCATTCTTGATCTCCTTCCATCTCTCGGTCGCCTTCCTCCCTCTCCTCCTACTGGAGCTAGTCCGATGGATATTAAATCTAATCAAATAATAACACCATGATTTAGGTAGTATAAAGTTCTTAAAAATCAAAGTATCATATCCAACTAGGAATGAATTCACCTTGTGACATTATTCAATGAGGCTCAATATTTCCTTCAGCTAAAACTAGCAGAATCATCAAACTTATTATCACGATAAGGGGATCAGCTTAACCCTAATGATGAGGACATCCCTACTTACTTCCTATCTCCAATTCCTAATGAAGTCGTCGATGTTGCTGCCAAGACCAAGTCTAATGAGATCAGGATTAGGCACATTACTCGAGCCCGTGCCAAGCTACTTGAACAACTACTGAATTCACTCCTAAATGAATCTGGTGTTTTTCTTAAAGAGAATTTTATACTGCGTATGTCTATGCACTTGTGTATGATCGAGTTCGTTAAAGAAACAAGCTTGGTGCGAGAAGGAGAAGTGATGCTAAGAAAAGCCCGACATGATGATCATCCTAGGTTGCGAGAGGGAGGAGCGGGAGGCAGGCGCGTTGGACGAGGAGGATACAATTAAGAATAACAAGGAGGAGTTAAAGAACCCCGAATAATCTGGGCCCACATACCACGGATAGTCGGGCCCACCTCAGGAAAATCGGTAAGGACTTTTGGCGCATCTCTCTATTGGAGGGGTAGATAATCCGGCCCTATAAGTTTTCATACGATCCGAGCATACTAGTTTGGATCAGACACGTTTTCGTTTCACATCGTTTTGATGCCCCACCTGCCATATAAGCCCTAGGACATCCCTTAGAGTAGTTTAGACCATGTTTAAGATAAACCATAGTTCTTGGAGTTGCTAAGTACAAACCCTTGAATACTACCACACTAATTCGTATCGACCTGGTGTATTTGCAACTATCAATCAAGTGTGATTAATTGATCCATTGGGATTTAGCCAACTGCAAGTTTTGTGCGATCTGTTGTTCCATTGGGAATTAGAAGATTACAAACCGCTTCGTGGTCGGTGGCTACGTGCACAAGTGTGTGAAGTTGTGAAGATCTACAAGGGTTGATAGCTATTGCATTGGCATTAGGGATCGATCGAGAGGTTCATGAACGGCATACAAGTTATCTACACCTACTATCATCATATATCCACCTCTTTTACTGAGAAGATCGAGCCACCCCTTATCATCTGGTATCAGATTCCAGCGTTTCCTCAGTAAGCATCCACAAATCCATCTATAGTTTATTTGCTTTTTTGTCCTATACATAAAAATCCATACAAAAAGATTAGGGTTAGTATTTTCCATAGCCTATATTGCATCGGAGTTGAGTCTTAGTTGTTGGTCGTTATCGTGTCTTTGATCCGATCTCTACCAGTTCGAGTCGTATTGTCTAGGTTTTCGTTGTTATTTTCATTAATTCCGTGTTTTTTAGTCGTTCGTCATCATTTTATGCTAGCTTACATCTACTTTTCCGAGTCCATTTAGCGTCCTTTTGGTGTTTTCAAACTAGCTACATCCTATCTACAACATCGGTTCCTAGGAACATACATATGAGACTAGTTGTTTTGCTCTGAACAGGCTTCTCATTACGGTTTTGAAGTGCAAATTTTTGGCCAGGTAGACCGGATTATCCGGCCCCCAAAAAACCGGATTATCCGGCCCTTGATTGCTCAGAATTGTTGCATCCGTATTGCATTGTGTCAAATAGTTGTGAACGAAAAAAAGAGATACAAAAGTGAAAAGAAAAGATAGATATATCAAAGTTGCTTGGAGGCCTAGTTTCATAATAACACTATTAGATTGAGCAATCTTGTGCTTGTTTATTTTGAGCTATTACTAGCGTCTCTCTTGTGCATTGCAATATCCCTGTTCATAAGTTGCTTTGCCACGTTTATCTCCATGTGTTTGTTTCCTTGGGTGTTTGTCGTACGATCAACACTAGGACTTTCTTTGGTGTAGAGAGGTATCCATACTTATAGCTCCACTTCATACTCCTGCTTTGTCGTGTGATCGTTCTTATACCCTCGGTATTCACTTCATCACATCCATACACGTGCCGTTTATCCAAGTTGGTAAGCTTTTATTAATTCACTTTGGAACGGTAAGATTTCCTTTTCTTGCAGTTGTGAGTGAGTTGTGAGAAGAGCCACGGAAAGATTTTTGATTTAGTGCACTAATCTACTAATCATGTCTTCTGGTGATGCCCATGTGATGCAGAAAAAAGATGATGATACCACCGTGACATGGCGAGACTATGAAGAGTTGCGAGATCACTTTAAAGGAATCTTACTCGCACAACAGAAAATATTGAAAGTAATGCTCAGACTACGCAGCTACAGTTGCAAGCAACTGAGAAATTAGTCAAGGTTGTCTAGACACAGGTCACTTATATACAAATAAGTATCCTTGCTTTGGCAGAGTTTGTGAATAGTTTGAAGCTACTAGTGGAGCAACACCAATAGCCATATGCTGAGGAAGAGAATGCCAACATCAATGATGGCAATATGGCCGCTGCACCTATGGTTGGAAATGGTCGTGGTGATAGCCATGGAGGCCGTGGTGGTGATCATGGAGTCCGTGGACGTGGATTTTCCCATGTAGGTCCTCAACATTTTCCCCGACATGTAGCTGCACCACCGGATGATGGATTGGTTAGGCCCAAATTCTCCATACCCAGATTTGAGGGAGGTCCTGATGTTCAAGAATACCTCACTTAGGAGCTGAAGATAGAGAAATTATGGCACTTACATGACTACAATGAAGATAGAAAGATCAAGCTTGCTGTTCAGAGTTTGATGGTTACGCGTTACGATGGTGGGATAGCATTGTTCAAACAAGGCAAGAAGTTGGTGATCCCCTATCATTACTCGGTGTACCATGAAAGAGGTTATGCAAGATCGTTTTGTCCCTCCTAATTATTTGCGTTCTATCTTTGACAAGTTGCAACAAATAAAGCAAGGTTCCATGATTGTTGATGCATATTACATGGAGATGGAGATGCTTTTACAACAAGCACGACTACACAAGTCTATTGAGATGACCATGCAACATTTTCTCCAGGAACAAAAGTTTAATATCAAGAGTGTTGTTCGGCACCATCAATATAATGATATGAATGACTTGTTACATCATGCACATGAAGCTGAAGGTCAATTGCCGAAGAAGCTCTATTCAAAGCTCGTTCCACATGAGGTGGATGTTTTTCCTCTCGGACTAGTTCATATGGACCTCAACCTAGTGCAAGTCCTTCTGATCATCCGTCTACATACACAAGACCGACTTGCAATGTGTCAAACATAAGAAACCAACTCCTGCAGCGAGTGGTATAGGTTCCAATATGTCTACAACACGTAATAGGGACATGGAGTGATATGGGTCTCCATGTGGATTTACCCTTGGGATGGCCCAATCTTCACGGATTTGAGGCGGGGAGTGAGGGAACACGCGATGAACACGATAAACACAACTTTAAAGCAAGGTAAAGATACAAATACATGCCAAAACATAGCCAATTCGATTTTCTCCTATTGGTTCGAACAACCAATCCAATAGTATCCTCGACGAGAGACCTTGCGGTAGAATTACCAAAGGAGAGATCGGCAAGCAGATGATAGAATCCAAATCAAGGAGAGAGTATCAACCAAGTAGAATCCATAAGGGGAGATACCAAGCACTACTAGAATCCTTAATAGGGAGAGACTAAACACTTGAGGAGGGTCTTCACGACTTGTAAAAGGGAACCGACTTCAAGGCCTTGTACAACTCATAGATAATCTATCGAGAGGGGGTTCCCATCTAGGGTTAGGCACAAGCCTTAATTCATCATCATCTCTAGGGTTTCATGGAGGGAGTGGGGGCATATATATATATAGGCCATCCAAGAGCTAAGGGTAAAATGGGCATAAGTAGGAAGTTTTGGGCGTTACATGGGCCAAGCCTATCTTGAGGCCCGCAGGTCTGTGTCACTTAGACCGGTGACTCCTATGTATGGGGTCTGGAGACTCTGGTGTGGTCTGGAGATTCCGGTCATTCTCCGGTGTCGTCTCCGGAGTGGTGTTCAGACTGTCCTAGGCTTGGGGGCGGAGTCTGGTCTGAAGGTGGGCCGTAGATCCTGAGGACACGGTCCAGAGACAACGGTGTCCTGGGTGGAGACTCTGGTCTTGCTCAATGGCTTCTTGCGTCTTTGTTTCTAGGCTTCTCTCTTCGGTGTCTTGGCACTAGGTTCATCCTTGGTGCCTCCTCTTGGCATCATGGTCATGGACCTAGTCATACGATCAACATTTGTCTCAAGTAGCATTCCATTCACATGATAGCCAACGGATGGTAAGAGATGGAAGGAATTCACCTTTGTGGGAATGGTTATTGCATAATGATGTGGGCCAATGGTGATTGCCTTGTGTTGGGCTACATCATCTCCCCCTGCTTGAAAACGAGTTGACCTTGACGATGTTCTTTCATCATGCAAGGAAGGAGGTGTGCCCTTGGCCTTGTTCTTGTACACGGACGGATCACTGGTATTGAAGCCATTCCTAAACATGTTGAAGAGCTTGTGGTTCTTCTTGCCATCATGTTGTGGTTAGAAATCTTGTAGCATGATCCTTGTAGGAGGTGGTCTATCTTGGGTACCTTGCAAAACCGACAAGAAAGAGAGAGAATTGTATGATGGATTATTAGTATGGGTCACACTCAAATCTCTCATCTCAGATTTGGTGTTTTGCATCGTGGCACTCATGATTTTTCCACTCATTTGGGGCTTGTGGCACTTACTCTCTTGATGGTGGTTCGCTCTATCACCACTCATCTCACAAGGGTCCTAAGCTTGCTTTATCTTGTGCGAAGATGACATGTTGGATGTGATAACTTGGCTTGGCGTCATGGGTTGGTGCACAAATGTCTTGTTGTTCCACTTGAAGGAGTATTGGTTAGTCCCACCATGATGTATAGCTCTTCTATCCTATTGCCATGGTCTCCCAAGTAGCATGTGGCACATGGACATTGGCACGACATCACACTAGACGATGTCTTCATATGGGCCAACCTTGAAGGATACATTGACCTTTGGTGTTATCTTGAGTGCTCCATTGTCATCAAGCCATTTGACATGATAGGGGTGAGGGTGCTCTATGCATGGAAACTTGAGTTTCTCACAAAGCTCCGTATTTGCGAGGTTGTGGCAACTACCTCATCAATGATCACCTTTATGGACTTGCCATCAATTCTGGCACGATTTTGGAAGATATTGAGGCGTTGCTCCTCTCGTGGTATGGAGTTTGTTTTCAAAACTTTAGCATGACTAGGGAAGGTCTTGGATCATTCTCGCATATGAGGGTGTCATACACTTCCATGGTGGCTTCCCTTCCAATCGCTCATTGAGTCAACACTTCATATTCCTCTTCACTCACGGAGTAGGTGGCGCCATTCTCATCTGTAAGCAGCACCCTTGTGTTGGTGCACTCATATGACTTGTGACCCTTCACTCCACACTATAATAAAGTGACTTAACTATCCGATGTCGTGTTGTAGGAGGATGCTATAGTGGCCTTTAATTGCTTGGATGAGCTTGGTGCTTGGTTTGTTGGCTTGTTGGAGGCATTTGCATTGACAGATGCAAACTATGCCTTGGACTTCTCATAAGTATTGACTTTTTTCAAGTGACGCTTGGCTTTGGTAGCTTGATGGAGGAGCTCAGTGAGGTTATTGTACGGTTGGAAGTCAAAAAAATTCCTTATTGGGTGGGTCAAACCGTTGAGGAACCTTTCTATGGTTTGCTCTTCGAGTTCTCTCACATCAGCTCGCATCATTGTTTTCTCCATGTTCTTGTAGATCTCTTCAAATGACTTGGTGCCTTGTTTCAAATTTTGTAGCTTGTCGAAGTGATCTTGTCTATAATCCTCGGGGACGAATCTCTTGTACATCACTTCCTTCATCTCTATCCAAGTTTCAATTGGATGTTCATATTTATTCTCGCAGTTCTTTTGGTAGTGTTCCCACCAAACATTTTCATAGTCCTCAAACTCATAGGATGCCGTTGCAACTTTCTTCTCTTCGTAGTAGTTGTGGACTCAAAAGATTTTGTCAACTTTGAGCTCCCAATGAATGTATGCAGCGACGTCTTCTTCACCCTTGAAGTTGGGAATAATGAACTTGAGCTTCCCAAACTTTCCTTATTCATGTTCACGGTGGTAATTGTGGCGTTCTTGCCATATTCTTGCTTCACTTGGTGCGTGTTGTGGAGGATGAGAAGCTTGATTGTCTCGAGGAGGCAGTGGAGGAGGAGCTTGATGCGCAAAGTCTCTTCTATGCCTAGTTTTTGGTGTTACATGGGCCAAGCCCATCTTGAGGACGCACAGGCCTGTGTCACTCAGATCGAAAGACTCCGGTGTGGTCCGGAGATTCCGGTTAGTCTCCAATGTCGTCTATAGAGTGTTGTTCAGACTGTCCCAAGCTTGGGGGTGGAGTCCGGTTTGGAGGTGGGCCGAAGATTCTGGGGTCGTGGTCTGGAGACTCAGGTGTCCTGGGGCAGAGACACCGGTCTTGCTCAGCAGCTTCTTGCGTCTTTTTTTCCAAGCCTCTTGCTTCGGCGTCTTGGCTCTAGGTTCGACCATGTCGCCTCCTCTTGGCATCATGCTCATGGACCTAGTCATATGATCAACATTTGTCTCAAGTAGCATTCCAATCACATGATATCAAACGGATGGTAAGAGATGGAAGGAATTCACCTTTGTGGGAATTGTTATTGTAGCATGATGTGGGCCGACGGTGATTGCCATGTGTTGTGTTGCATCATCGAGTGTCATACATTTGCCAGCAAGGGTCACTTCAAGAGGGATTGTCCCATTAAAAAGGTGATGAGTATGAGAGAGGTGATACGAATTGGTGTGGTAGGATTTAATGGTTTGCACTTAGCAACTCCAAGAACTAGGTTTTATCTTAAACATGGTCTGAACTACTCTAAGGGATGTCCTAGGGCTTATATGGCAGCTGGGGCGTCAAAACGATGTGAAACGAAAACATGTCTCATACAAACTGGTACACCTAGATCGGACAGAAAATTGTAGGGCATGATTATCCACCCCTTGGGGGGCGGATTATCAGCCCCTCCAACAGAGAGACACGCCAAAAGTCCTTACCCGATTTTGCTGAGGTGGGCCGGATTATCTAGGGTATGGGGACGGATAATCCGGGGATCTTCGAGTCCTCCTTATTATTCTTGATTGTATTCTCCTCGTCCAATGCGCCTCCCTCCCGCTCCTCCCTCGCACATCCTAGGATGATCATCAAGTCATGCTTCTCTTGTAGCAGCCTTCTCCTCCTCGTGCCATGCTTGTTTCTTTAACACAACCTGATCATACACAGGTGCATAGACTTAGGAAGTATAAAATTCTCATTAACAAAAACAGTAGATTCCTTTAGGAGTGAATTCACCTGTTGTTCAAGTAGCTTGGCACAAGCTCGAGTAATGGGTCCAATCCTGGTCTCATTGGACTTGGTCTTGGTAGTAACAATGACAACTTTATTAGGAGTTGGAGATAGGAAGTTAGTAGGGATGTCATCATCATCTCCCCCCTTCAAAAGGTGTCGACCTCGATGCTCCAAGGTCTTCGCCATCATATGGTGTCAAATCAGCAACATTGAAACTAGCACTGACAAGTCCAAATATATCTTGAGGAATATCTATCTTATAGGAATTATCATTGATATTGGCAAGCACTTTATAAGGACTAGCACCACACAGATGTAACTTGGACTTACATAACTCTGGAAATCTATCCTTGCAAAAGTGTACCCAAACATATCTCTAGGCTAAAACAACACCTCCTTGCACTTATTGTTAGCTCTCTCAGGATTCTTCTTGCCCTTCTTTTCAATAGCCTCTTTCGTCTTCGCATGTATCTTCCTCACAAAATGTGCTCTCTTTGATGCTTCCATGTTGACTATCTCTTGGATAGGAAGAGGCAGCAATTCAAATGGCGTAATGGGCTTGAAACCATAGAGCACCTCAAAAGGACAAAGTTGTGTGGTTGAGTGGACTCCCGGTTATATGCAAACTCCATATGCAGCAAACACTCCTCCCATTTAGTAAGATTCTTCTTGATCATAGCTCACAACAATATCGACAGTGTATAGTTCACCACCTCCGTTTGACCATCAGTTTGGGGATGACAAGTAATGTTGAATAGTAACTTCTTTCCCAGCTTTACCCAAAGTGTATTCCAGAAGTAGCCCATGAACTTCACATCAAAGAGATGTCTTGGGTACCTCATGTAAACGCATGATGTCCCTAAAAAACAGGTTAGCAATGTGCGACGCATCGTTGCTTTTGTGGCAGGCAATAAAGTGTGACATCTTAGAGAATCTATCCACTACCACAAAAATTGAATCATGGCCTCTTTTATTTCTAGGAAAACCTAATACAAAATCCATGCTTATATGTTCCCATGGTGTAGTAGGTGCAGGTAACGGCGAATATAAACCGTGAGGCCTTAACTTGGACTTCGACTTGTTGCAAGTAATGCATCCCTTGACAAATATGTCCACATCACACCTCATCTTAGGCCAACAAAAAAGATCAGAGAGCATGAGTAGCATCTTCTCACGCCCAAAGTGATCTATAAATCCTCTAGCATGTGATTTCTGTAGCAACAACAAATGCATAGTCGACTTTAGAACACATAGTTTGTTAGCACGAAACAAAAACCCATCATGGATGTGAAATTTTTCCCATGCCCTCCCAACAGAACATAAATGATATGGTTCAACACAACCATGATCACTTGCATAAAAATCACCTAAACTCTCTAAACCAGGAACTTTGATATCCACTTGTGTTAATACCATGTTCTTCCTAGATAGAGAATCAACAAAAACATTATATTTTCCCTTCTTATGTTTAATGATGTATGGAAAAGACTCAATGAACTGAACCCACTTAGCAAGATGCCTATGCAAGTTAGATTGAGCTTTCAGATATTTTAAAGCTTCATGATCAGAATGTATGATAAATTCCTTTGGCCACAAATAATGTTGCCCAACCTCAAGAACTCCAACAAGCGCATAAAATTATTTATAATAGACATGATAGTTTAAATTTGCACCTGAAAGTTTCTCAAAAAATATATGCAATGGGACTACCCTCTTGCATCAACACACCACCAATTCCTATGCCACTAGCATCACATTCAATATCAAATTGCTTCAAAAAATCTAGTAGTGCAAGCAAAGGTGCAGAAGTTAACAATCATTTTAGTTCATCAAAAGCATGATCTTGGGCTATGCCCCACTCAAATTTACACCTTTCTTAGTTAGTTCATTCAAAGGTGCAACAATAGTACTAAAGTCTTTCACAAATCTTCTATGGAAACCAGCTAGATCTTGAAAATTTCGTACTTGACTCACATTCATGGGAGTATGCCAATTTTGAATTGCTTCAATTTTAGATGAATCTACCTATACGCCATGTTTGGAAACAACATATCCCAGAAATATGACCTTATCTTTACGAAATGTACACTTTTCAAGATTACCATAGAGCTTAGCATCTTGAACACTTGCAAGACTTCTCTAATATGATCACTATGTTCATGTTCATTGTGGCTGTAGATTAATATATCATTAAAATACACAAGCACAAACTTGCCAATAAAATTCCTTAAGATATGGTTCATTAATCTCATGAAAGTACTAGGTGTGTTAGTTAAACCAAAAGGCATTACTAACCACTCATATAAACCAAACTTATTCTTAAAGGCAGTTTTCCATTCATCCCCTTCCTTCATCCTAATTTGATGATAACCACTACGCAAATCAATCTCAGAGAAAACAATAGCACCACTCAATTCATCTAACATAGCCTCTAAAACTGTAATACGATGACGATATCGACTAGTGATGTTGTTTATAGCTCTACAATCTACACACATGTACCATGTACCATATTTCTTAGGAACTAAAACAACATGAACAACACAAGGGCTTAAGCTCACACGAATATAACCTTTGTCAAGAAGTGCTTGCCCTTGTTTATGAATTTCCTTCGTCTCTTCGGGGTTTGTGCCATATGGTGCACGGTTGGGTAGCAATGCTCCAAGAATCAAGTCAAATTGATGCTCAATACCTCGTAATTATGGAAAAATAGAAGGTACCTCGTCCAAACACATGTCGCTGAATTCCTGTAATTAATTAGAAATGCCAAGAGAAAGAGGGGTCATATCAAGAGAAAGAGGCACGACTGTAGGATCCTCACTAAATTCTCTCATGTCTTCTTTGGTCGCTAATATAAGAAAATTGGGCACTCTCTCACTTTTTTTATATCACTCATAGTTGTTACATTCTCTCGCCTATCAACTAATATAGGTGCATCTTACAAGTTGACTTCAGTTTTCTGACGAGATTCATTCACAATATCTTGCGGTGACATTGGTCATAAATTGATTTTTCTATCGTTGAACTCCAAGTGATATGTATTGGCTCGACCATTATGTTGTATGGAACGATCAAATAGCTATGGTCGAACACGAAAAGCACTTAATGATCATATGTGAAAAAATAGATAATCCGGATGCAAGTAGCAACTCAACGAATTTATGGTTTATTTGAAACATGGTGTTTTCTACTCTAAGGGACGTCCCAGGGCTTATATGGGAGGCTAGGATGGCCAACAACCAAAACAAGTCATGGTAAACTCGAACTGATACAAAACAAGACAGATTTTTTTTGTTGGGGCGAGATTACCCGCCCTTATGGGGGGCCGGATTATCCGCTAGCCATATAGTGCGATGCGCTCGAAGTACTTAGCATAATTTCTAAAACTGGTCCATATTATCTGTGGTGTGGCTCCGGATTATTCGGGGTATGGTGACATGCGAGTACCCGTTGGAAATCTTTTGGAATTATCTTTCCAACAAGTACTTATTTGCTTGATTCGGAATTTGTATGAGGAATCCACGTCTGTTTCAATTTCAGGGCTTTTGTCTGTCCGAATTGAATCTTCCTTCTTGGTCTCCTTCCATCTCTCGGTCGCCTTCCTCCCTCTCTTTCCACTAACGCTAGTCTGATGGATATTAAATCTAGTCAAACAATAACACCATGATTTAGGTAGTATAAAGTTCTTATAAACCAAAGTATAATGTCCAACTAGGAATGAATTCACCTTGTGATATTTTTCAGTTAGACTCAATATTTCCTTCCAACTTAAACAAGTAGAGTCATCATACTCTATGATTGTATCCTCATCCTCCTCCCTTTCTTTAGGAAAACCTTCCGCGTCTTTGGGTAGTCTGAAAGCAAAAGAAACAAAAAGAACAACGTGTATGCATAATATATGTATATATAACATGTTGTATCATTTTTGTTGACATGCATAATATTTCCAATATACAAAATGCAACGTAAATTACAAGTAGAGAACACATACTTGTGATATCGGAACAAAGAACAATGCAGCATTTTGCAATCAAAATTGCAGGTATAAGTGAAGTTCAAATAATTATTATGATCATTGTGAAAAATAACTAGATAGATAGTCTTGTTGTTCAATACTAAATTCAGTTTTTTCAAAGAAGATCTATGATCAAATTTGTGATGAACAAGAGCAAACCAATTCAGAATATGAGAAAACCAAATTGATGTATGCCATGCTTCAACAACGCTACTATGATTATTATGAATATGATCATTTTGTCCAGTGTGAAAGATGCAACTCAATTAGCAAATATAAGTGAAGTATACATAAGTAGCACAACTATACAAAGACTTTTGGGACAAACACAATGAATATGAAAAGCCGGGTTCTATTTTAGCAAGATTAGAACAATCCATCATAGGGAAAACTTGTGTTGGCTGCAATATGTCAACTAGACCAGAATGTATTTCCATAATTTCTCGAACATGAACTATTGTCGCATAGCAAAAATATTGTGACATATTACATATATGGCTGAAAACAGCTAGTTTCAGTTCAACAATTCTATCACAAGTAATGCATATGTGATCCATAGGAAAATTTTCAGCCATGCTATATTCACTAATTATGTTGAGGGATAACCTCGGGGGTGCCCGATCTTTCACGAATCCCCATCCAAATCAAGAGGGAGGTGCGAGGGGAAGACAGAGGGGATGAAAACCACGAACTCACGCACAAATAACTCGATGAACACAGACACACAAAGACACAATACAAGCCAATAGCTCACACCAGCGCTACCGGTTCGGTGCAATACCTAGGATCGGCATCGGACGAAGATCTCTCTCTCAAAGCGGCACACTGATTGGGAGTCTTGGTGATATCTTGACGTCTTGGAAAAGGGATCTGATGCCATGTACAACGAGGGAGGAATGATGCAAACTCCAATGAGGTGGGGGATATTTGGTGCTCCTTTAGCAAAGGAGCATGAGACAAGAACTAGAGAGATACACAAGGGTGTTTTCTAATTCCAATATCCAGTCTAGGGTTTAAAATAGAGATGGGGGCGATTTATAGGCCAGCCACTAGTTCAAGGGTACTTTAGGCATAAAAGGGTAAAGTATGGACATATTTGGGGTTACATGGGCCAAAGTCCCAAAAGGCTTTAACATGTCTGTCTCACTTACACCAGAGATTCTGGGGTGTGAGGGCAGGAGACTCTAGGGTGTAGCGTGGTCTCCAGGGTGGACTCCGGGGCAGCATACAGAGAGCTCCAGGTGGGGTTCGGAGTCCTGGGGCGGATACTCCGGGGTAGCTAGGCCGGAGACTCTAGGGTGCGCGGAGACTCCGAATTGGAAGATGCTCTCTGGTGAAGACTCCCTGGGGGTGTACTGAACGCTCCAGGTAGGGGTCCAAAGACTGGTCCGAAGTCCAGGACGGAGACTCCGGGGTTAGACATCGGAGACTCCGGGCTTCGGGGCCGGAGACTCCAGGGCTTCAGCCTCAATAGCGTCTTCTTCTCTTCCAGCTCCTTGAACTTCATATGTGTGGGCTTGGCGATGCATTGGGGCTTCATAACTGATAATGCATAGAGTATTTGGATGAAGTAGCAAGCCATCCAAGGATGTATCAAAGTCACATGAGGATAGGAGCGAGTTAACCTTAGCTTGTAGGAGTTTGGCTCGGGCGCGAGTCATTGGTCCACTTGGGGGACCTGGTGGTGTAGGTGTAGGGACATCCTTGGGAAAGTGTCGTCCTCGACTCTTCATGCATATCATCTTGAACATCTCCATGGATAGGTGAATGGTCCTTGACGTTGAACGTATTTCTCACAAGGTACTTGGAGGTCAGGATGTCGATTATGTAAGCATTGTTGTTGATTCTCTTGAGGACCTCGAAGGGACCATCTCCTCTTGGTTTGAGCTTGGAATCACGTTCCGTGGGGAAACAATCCTTTCTCAAGTGTATCCACACAAGATCGCCTTTCTCAAATATCATCTCCTTCTTGTCCTTGTTCAGCCTTGATGCTTGGCGAAGGACTGGTTGTTCGATAGTATCTCTTGTTTCTTCTTGAAGCTTCTTCATAGCTTGGGCACACTTTTCGAAGCCATAGATGATCATGAATGCACTCAACTTAGTTGTAGAGTGCTTGGCTCGATTGTAGGCGAACTTGGCCTGGGGAATGCATTCCTCCCAATCCTTGAGGTTTTTCTTGATCAACACACGAAGGATGGTGCCGAGGCTTCTGTTGAGAACCTCAGTTTGGCCATCGGTTTGTGGATGCGATGCGGATAAGAGGAGTAGCTTAATGCTGATCTTGGCCATGAGGGTCTTCCATAAGTAGCTCATGAACTTGACGTTGCGGTAGGAGACGATTATTCTGGGCACACCATGAAGACGACCAATTTCTCTGGAATTTTTTTTTGCAACCTGTGAAGCATCGTTGGTCTTATGGCACGGTATGAAGTGTACCATTTTGGAAAAACGATCTAGAACGACAAATATAGAATCATGACCATGCTTAGACCTAGGCAATCCTAACACGAAGTCCATGCTAATGTCGAACCAAGGTGCATGAGGTATAGGCAATGGCATATGTAGACCAAATGGTTTATACATAGACTTAGCTTGAACACATGTAGTGCATCGTTGAACGTAGCGCTCCACGTCTCGCTTCATATTGGGCCAATACTAATGAGTGGAGAGAATGTCCAATGTCTTGCCACGGCCAAAGTGACCCATGAGGCCTCCACCATGTGATTCTTGGAGAAGCAAAATTTGGAGAGACGACTTCGGAATACAAATAGAAATCATCAACTCCTTTGTTAATGGAGCACCTTGTGAAAATTGGTCCAAAGAACGTGTCGGAAGCATACAAAGTTTTGATTTCATGAAGACCCAACACGTTTACTTCAATTCAGGTAAGAAGGCTTGTGTTTTTGAGAGACAAATCGTTTGTAACTACATTTTCTTTGCCTTTCTTTACTTGACGATGTAAGGAAAAACTCCATAAAATCAACGCACTTAGCATGTATTTTACTCAAGTTGGCTTGGCCTTTTAGATATTTCAACGACTCATGGTCAAAATGTATGATAAATTCCTTAGGCCGAAGGTAGTGTTGCCAAACTTGAAGAACACAAACTAAGGAAAAAAGCTCTTTGTCATAAATCAGAAAGGTAAGGCAAGCGCCATCAAGTTTCTCGCTATGGTTAGCAATAGGACGTCCATTTTGCATTAGGACTCCTCCAATGCCAATACCACTAGCATCACACTCTATCTCAATTTTTTTTTGTGAAATACGGTAACGCGAGAATAGTTGCTTTAGTTAGCCTCTTTTTAGACTCATCAAAAGATTTTTGTTGTGCTTTCCCCACACGAAGGTGACATTCTTTTTAGTCAGCACGTTGAGAGGGCAAGCAATGGTAGAGAATTCTTTCACAAAGCAACGATAGAAACCGGCCAACCCATGAAAACTTTGAAGTTCACTCACATTTGTGGTAATGAGCCAATCTCTTATGTATTTGACTTTAGAAACATCAACTTCAATGCCTTTCTAAGAAACAAAAAATCCAAGAAAAATCAACTTGTCTTTAGCAAAAGTGCACTTGGGAAGATTAGCATATAGCTTTTCATGTCGAAGGATTTGAAAGACCTCCTTGACATGTGTAACATGTTCCTGAAGTGACTTGCTATAATCAATGATATACTTGACGAAGAGGTGCAATTTGTTCCAAAGTTTGTTCTAATGCCCCATCCACCTTCATGCGTATATCATTGAAATAGACCTCCTTGGCGTTCTATCTCTTCTGTCTCCTTCGGGTTCGTGTGGTAGGCGGTGAAGTTTGGAAGAGGTGCGCCGGGTATGAGGTCAATACAAAGTCCATGAGGGAGCTCTTCGGGAAACACATCTTGAATTCCTGTAAAATAGCCATAAAAGAGGGAGGAATATTGGTCAAGTCATTAGTTCCTTGTGCTAGCCCCTTGCAAATAAGGACATAGTGCAAGATGGATGGGTTATTGATAAGGGGTGACCTCAAGGGTGGCCCGATCACGGATCTCGTGGTCAAATCGATGGGAAAGCGAGGGGAAAAGGGGTAGGTAGCGGAAGTGAACACACACCTCACAGAGAACATGATGAACACACACAAAACTCACACAATACAAGGCCAATTGCTCCCGCCGACGGCCACCTGTCCGATAGAATCCTCGCAAGGAAAGATCGATCAACGTGCTCCCTTCGATCCCAAGCAGAGAGGGAAGAACACCTTGGAGAGGGTGTTGACTACTACGCTCACGCACTCGCAAACATAGGCCTTGTGCAACGATGTATGCGTGATGCAAACTCCAACGAGGTTGTGATGATAGTCGGTCCCCTTGTTAAAGGGCATGAGGCAAAACTAGAGATTCCATAATAGGGGTTGTCTTTAGTCTATCATCTATGCCTAAGGAATACATGAGGGGGTGGGGGAACTATATATAGGCCAGCCACATAACAAGGGTAGTTTGGGGCATAAAACAAGGGTTTGCAATGGACTACAGAAGTACATGGGCCCATTCACTTACTCCGGAGACGCCGGGGTGTGAGGGCGGGGGACTCTAGGTGGGACAGAGACTCTGGGCCAGATGTCGCTCTACGGGGTAGAATCTGGGGTGCCAGACAGAGAGCTCCATGCAGGCAACATGAGTCCTGTCTAGAGTCTTGGGGGCAGAGACTCTGGTGCAGAGGGCCGGAGACTCCGGTGTAGAGGGCCGGAGACTCCGGTGTAGAGGGCCGGAGACTCCGAGGTGGCTAGAGATTTCGGTGTTGTCGCTGCTCTCTAGGCTTGTCTCCAGAGGGGGGCACTGAACGCTCCTGGGGCGACTCTGGAGGCCTGGCCGGAGAATCCGGTGTTGGAGGCCGGAGACTCCAGTGCTTCTGCTGCTGCTTCTTCTGTCTCCTCTTCCAAGCCTTCGTCTTGCCGGGCTTGGTGCTCCGGTCTTCCTCCCTTTCCTCTGTACTTCTCTATGTGAACCTATCATTATAATGGGACAGAGAATGAAGTAATACACCATTCAAAAGGGTATGAAGTGGGTTCGCATAGAGGAATGGATTCACCTTTGGAGTCCATGACGACTTGGCATAAGTTGGAGACCTTGATGTGGTAACGACTGTAGGTCGGGCTACATCAGCTCCCCCCTTAAAAAAGAGTCATCCTCGACTCTACATGCTCATCACAAATTAGAAGAGTTTGAGAGACCTTCTTGATCTTGGGGTTCACCGTATAGTTGTCCTCGGGAAGA
Source organism: Avena eriantha (assembly GCA_910589775.1). NCBI lineage: Eukaryota > Viridiplantae > Streptophyta > Magnoliopsida > Poales > Poaceae > Avena > Avena eriantha. The sequence goes on from OU342742.1 coordinate 324,533,463, forward strand.
TTGAATTGACAACACTTCAATGGTCCTTCACTTTCCATGAAGCCTGCAAAGCTCACAACAAAAGCGAAGCAACACTCAAAGAGTATCCAATTTATGAAGATTATAGTACGAGTCCTCAAGTAGAGTGAAGTCACCTTATGATGTAGAGATAGCTCATTTAAGAGCAGCCATACTCTCTTCGATTCATCATGTCAACTTATGGTTGGTAGAGGTTGACGCAGAAGAAATTGTCCCTTCACACAACAAAGACTAAGCAAAATATTTTCATGTGTGATAGAGGAGCATGAATTTGTGGCATCTCCATTCTTGTTCACAACACTATTAGCACAATGCAAGTATAGCAAATGTAATGCATATGCAAGGTCAATGTGCATGGAAATCATTTGAACATCATCGAAATGTGGAAACACAAAAACCCCATATAACGTCTTAGTGTGACACTCAAACCAATTGACTAAATTAGTGATCGACATCTTTGATGCGATAATAGGAGAATTTGGCGAAAACACATGAGGAAGGACATCCAAAACAACATTATTATAAAGTGTGCAAACCAACCATTGGAAAGAGAAATTTTTCAATATTTCAAATGTCATACACGAATCATCAAAAATAATATCATGGGCATATGAGTATAGTAAGCAGAAGAAAACACAACATGTTGACAAGGAAACCAAATGAAAGGGCAAGTGGTCCTTATGTTTGTTGCAACAACTATACGCGGTACTTAGAAGCTCTCGTGACAATACATGCTCAAAATTCCATTATGGTTGCACACAAAACATCAGAAAGAGAAATTGTTCAACATTTTTGTTGCAACACACAAACCATTAATATCCAATAGCAATGGAACATGATTGTCACGAAGGTGATAGAATACCATCAACATTCTTGCAAGCAAACCATAGGAAAGAACAATTTTTCGACATGAAAGATGCGAAGAATGCAAAAGGTATCAGAGTTGTGTTCGATCTTGAACTCACTTGTGGGATGCTCTCAATATCTCTTTTTGTCAACTCGTGCTCAACCGAGGTTGAAATTATAGTGCGGGTACCTACGCACATCATACACAAAAGGAAGAACATGTGTGCATGGTAGAGAAACACATCATCTATCATGACATATCTATTCTTGTGCACATCACCATTAGTGTCAATCAAGATCAACATAGATGCATGGTGAGTATACAAGTGGGGAACATGCTTATCATGGCAATCATCAAAATCTCCAAAATTTGAGAGAGCTATGGGGGCCATCTCAGTAGAGACCATATGATAATTATTGTTGCAAGCAAAACAAGTGAAAGAAAAATTATGCAACTTATTGTAAGCAACGGGGTAAATTGAATAACTATCATAACAAAGCATGTCCGACGTATTTGCATGGTTCCCAACAAACAAATGGAAAGAGATATTGTTCATCATGTTTGTCACAACACAGCAAGCAATTTTATCATCATTGCAAGCAAAACATTTGAACGAGTAATTGATCAACATATTGCAAGCAATGGATGGATACATGAAACATTTATAGCATGACATGTGTATGGCAACATCATCACCATCAAATAATTTCACATGCTCAACATTATGCAAAGGCAAAGTATCACATGGAAATATGACTGAATCATATGCAACGTCACCAATATCATCCGTAGCATGCCAAACATCACAAGTCATCATGTCCACTAGTGGGATCATGGCGTCATCAACACCCTTATTTTTACCTTGTTCATACCTCTCATAATAATTGAGTGTTGTGGTAGTATTGGACACCATGTGGGCGACTTCTTCATACAATATGGGGATGTCATCATCTTCATCCACCATGTACATCTTCTTGGTGGAAGGCATCATCCATGCTTGGAGCTTCTTGATCCATGGAACATAGCACATCATGAGAGAACACACTAGAGGTAGAGGGTAAGTCGTTAGAAATCAAAATGGCCTCACATGACCTATCAACTACCACTGTCAACTTACACGTTGTATCACTGATGCCCTTCAAGTGGAAGCACTCAATCTCACCTATGGTGGAATCACTCATCTCACTCTTGCTCTCACTCAAGTGGGCTAAATGGATCTCATACTCACATGGGATTGGTACCACATGATCACTCAATCATATGGGGATAGGCTCTGTTTTCTCAACTACATGCGCCTCCTTTGGTGAAGGAAAAATCACATGCTCACCATTCTCAACTCTATCGCCCACAAAGTTGGATGCCATAATATGGTCATCACTCGCCTCCATGGTCGAAGGGAAAATACCATGCTCGACAGTCTTGTCGCCCTCTTGTAGTTGTGGTGGAAGTAGGCTCATCTTGTTGTCGAGAGCAGTGCTCGGATCAATTTCATCACATATATGACCTTGTCTTCCGCCATCTTGAAGTATAGACTCTTGGCTTGGAGCTTGCTCATCCTCTTCCGTGGCCACCTTGGCTTGTGTAGTGGGATACTCCCGAAACGTATGACCTTGGTTTTGGCACTTGCCGCATATGATGGTTGGGCATGCCCATGGGTAGTGACCTTGGTCGTTGCACTTGTAGCATAGGGGTGTAACCTTTTGTACTTGGGGTGCCATTGCCGTGGTGGTCCTAGAAGGAGGTACTAGATGTTAAGGAGTGTGGTTGTAGCTTGAGCTTGCTCTTGGGGCCATTGTGGTGGTGGAACAAGTACTAGAAGGTGCCTTATGATGATGTTGTCGACGTAGGTTGTTGGCGTGCCTTACCAAAGGTTGACGTAGGTGGCACACTTGGTCATCCACATCACGCTCGTGACGATGCTCCTTTTCCTTGACACTCTTCCCATGCTTGTGGCACCTTCTTGCGGTAGACTCATTGATTTTGGCAAGCATGCACATGTTCTTAGCAAAGTTGTCGTCCATGCAACGCTTGAAGTTGTTGATAGCACTTCCGACCATATCCATTTGATGGTAGAACTTGACTCTCTCGAGGTGGAGGTTCCTTCTTGGTCGACGCGACTTGAGGAGCTTGTCGTTGTTGTACTTGAAGTCGTCCATGCTTGGGGAGTTATTGTTGTTGTATAACTCCATATCACTCAAGCATGTGGAGCCATTGTTGGTTTACTGCTCCGTCATGGCATCCATGCTTGTGGAGGCATTTGCATGGTCGCTCATTGTGGATTCTTTATAGAAATCATCATCGACTCCGGTGTCCCTAGACATGATTCACAAGACCAAGTGGTGTGTATGGAAGTGGTAGGGGTTAAGGATGCAATCTCAAACCTTACTTTACCTTGGAAGATAGTATCAGGCAAGTGTCCACACTTGAGAGCAATCAAAACCAAGTAAAGTGAAGTTCACGCAGAACACCAAAACCAACTAACCACTAAAACACACACACAAAGCTTATGGTGGATGGGTATGGAAGGTGGAATATCAAGAAACAATCCGAAATCAAGATGTTGTAATGGCAAATAAAGAACCACGAAGATCACCAAACAAAACAAGTCAATCCTCAATGTCGTGGTGTGGAACACAGCAGTGCCATCGGGGATGGCATGAGAGGGGACAATCAGGATGCTATCGGTGGCTAGTCACAATGGGTTGGAAATAGATACTGCAAATGCAGCGATGTACCCAGGTTTGGAGCCCTCTTCTTGAGTTAACACTCCTACTCCTACAAGGATCTACTATATGGGGAGCTGATGCTCAATACAAGTGCTCCTTTAGCTATGTCCCTCGCTGCTATCGAGAGCTAAAGGAAGATGAACTACTCAACTTGTTGAGTCTAGCTAAGTTCTAACTTGTAATGTCTTACCTAGAACCCCACACTACCCCTCCTTATATACTGGTGGAAAGGTAGGTTACAATGTGAGATCTACGGTTTACTATTTGGGCTTTGGGTTTAGAAAGCAGGCCGGCTGTCGGGTCCAGCTGGTGGTCTAGGACCCGGTCAAGCCCCAGTATAGGTGGGGACAGCGCTGCAGCATCTCAACGCCGCCTCTTTGGGCATCACCCGTTGCTTTATCCATCAGCTTGGCGCTTTATCCGTCAGCCGGAGCTTTAACCGTCAGCCAGTGCTTTACTCGTCAGCCTATAGCCTTGGCGCTTTGGTATCCTTGTCTGGTAGTGCCAGTAGGGCGGCGTGCCAGCCTGTCCGGTCAAGGGTGCGCTCAGCAAGGAGAGTCACGCTCCCCCGTATCTTTTGCCAACGAATTCGAGGCAGCCGGGTAGAGGTGGCTACCCATCGGATCTCCTGGCCACCCGGCTAGACGGGTCAACCGGGGAATCTTGAGGCGGACCTGGTGCAGCGTTCCACCCGGCTGTGGTTCTTTGTCTTGCGGCCGTCCGGCCAGGTCTCCCTGGAGCCGGCCAGTTGAGCAAGACTTAGCCTACCCGGGGGTCATCCTCCCTACACTAGTCACCGAGCGTGTTGGGACTTCGCTCTGCAGAGAAGTTCTGGCATGCTCATTGGCTGAGCATGTCATGATTATGGATGAAGACCGTATCGCGAACTGTTTTGTAGTGCTTGTCATTTTCTTGCTTGAGATGCTTGTTGTCCCAGGCTGGGATTTACCGGCCACGGGTTTGGTGGCCCACCCACAGGATCTGAGCGTCGATTGAATCTTCCGGCTACCGCAAGCGGCAAGGGAGGTGAATTGTCCTGTTGATGATGTCAGTGCTGGCGTTAGCCATGCTTACCCCCTATGGCATGCATCGCTTCAGATTGACCTCTTGGCCTGCCACGACAGTTTTGGTAATTGTGCACACGCCTTCATCATAGCGGTTTCTTAGGGATTGTGCATGCGCTTGGCCTTCGTGGTAATGCCTGCAGGATCTTTTGTGGGGGTTGCCCTGGCGCACGCGATCTGGAACTGAAACATCCTGGTAGGAACAGAGCGGTTATTTGCCAAGTGGCGGAGGGGAGCACGGGGGGCGCGGTTGCCCTGCCTCGATAAATATGGGCTCAAGGGAGAGTTATTTCCTCACTTCATCTTCTCCCTGCACCCATTGCTTCTGCCCCTTGTGCTCTGCCTCCTCGCTGCTTCCTTACGCCGCTGTTTTTTGGTTGCCGGCGCCGCCGCCTGTCTTCTGTGATGACGGGACCCCGGTTCTCCAGCGCGACCACCACACCCGCCAAGATGCTGCCAGAGCAACCCGGGGGCTGGTGCGGACCATACGTCACCGACGATCTTGTCCAGAAGTACCGGCGGGGAAACTTCATCCTGTCAGAGCGTTTGGTGAGGCATCGCCTCACGCCGGAGGGGGAGTGGGTGCCTAACCCCCGACCCGGTGAAGATATCATCTTGCTCGCCCACTTCGCCCATGGGCTTGGCCTGCCGCTAAGCATGTTTATCCTCAAGCTTCTTGTGTCCTTTGACCTCCAACTCCACCACTTTGGGGCCAACGCCATCGCACAGCTGACGCACCATGCGGCCTACTGCGAGGCCTTCCTGGGGGTTTTCCCAAACATGGCGAACTTCTTGAAGTTTTTCAACTACAAGGTCAAGGTGGTGGGGAAGGGCGGCCCCCTAACAGAGACCAGCTATTGCGCCATCTACCAGCGGCCATCATCAGCGATTCTGCGGTTGGAGATGCCTGACACCGTCAGGCTATGGCAGTGCTCTTATTTCTATGTGTGCAACCACACCAAGGTGGACTGCATCAAGGTGCCGGCGTTCTCTAATGTCCCCTCCACCCGGAAGGCATGGAGCGTCTAGAATTGGGCGGCCCATGACGACATGGAGCGGATGGCTGTCCACTTGGGGGTGTTGGTGGGGAAGGAGCGACTTACCGCCCAGGACATCCTACTGTCCTGGATGACAAGCCTTATGCATCTTCTGTAGCAGCGGTCGTAAAAGATGTGCCACCTGTCCGGTGCCATGGATCCTACATGGGTGTCACGGCTGGAGGTACCGTTCAAGGCCCTTCGAGAGTGGCTCGCCACCATCTCAAAGGAGACGCTGGAGGAGGACTAGACCTTCTCCTGCCGGCCATACCACCGCAACCGGCTGCCGCTGAAGGTTAGCCTCCTTTCTTCTTTTCTTCCTAGTGAACGTGTCCCCTAGGATCTCTTCCTGCCTCTTATTTCCTCACTGTTGAGTAGCTTTTTATGGCATCGCTTGCGGAAGACGATATGGGGGACAACAAGCTTCCCTCCTTCTCGGACAACTTCCAGCTGGTGAAGTTCCCTTCGCAGGAGCCAGAGCACTTCCCCACCCACGCTGACGAGGGCTCCCACTTCCTAGCCGGTGAAGATACGCTTCTGGACTTTGTTAGTTTTACTCTCCTTTGGACTTACGCTTGACATTCTTCCTGTGCCTTGGGGCAGCCGCACACGGCGTGGAGGCGGACCCGGCTGAGGTTGCTGCCTCTCAGGCCAGGGGTAAGCGGGCTGCCCTGTTCAGCACCGCCCCAGCCATGGGGGGCTCGAAGAGGGCTCACCGACCGAGGGCCACGACTATCGCGCCAAGCGTCGTCGGGTACGTACCCTTTCTCCCTTTTCTTTGTGTGGCTATTGGCATGCGCCTTACTCAGTGTGCTCTTCTCGTCCTTCTTATAGTGAGGCGATGTCCTTGGACAACTCCGCGAACATCGCCACCGCGTCCGACCCTCACCCGACAGGAGTTGAGGGGCCCATTGCATCGGTTGCAGTCGCTGCTGCGAAGCCAGCTGAGGCTGCAGCTTTTGCTGCCAAGACGGCCGAGGCTACGGCAGAGACGGGGTCGCTGGTCGCACCTTTGATCCTGCACCGGGCCTCTACTGCCTCTAGGCTCGCCGATGTGTTCTCGGCCCCAAGCCTGGGTGAGACGGCTTCTGCTTCCTATCAGGTGGAGGATCTCGTGGAGGCGGCGAGGGATGCTCCCGCGCAGCCGGCGGTTGAAGACATCGGACGGGAGGATTCCCCTGCCTCAGGCATTGCGGCTCTAGAGGCGTTTTGCGCGGCCTCCAGCGACAACGATGACCTTCAGCTTACCGGCTGGTGGGCAGCTCCAGTTGTGCCACCGCTTGACTCTATCTTAGCGCAACTTTCTGAGTTGGCACCCATAGCCCTTGGCCAGGCCCGTCACCTAGTGGAGGTGATGAGGCAGGGGTTTGGCAGGACCAAGGCACTAGGGGCGTCCCTTGAGGTAAATATCCTCTCTGCCATTTTTGTTGCCATTCTTTGCTATTGTTCTCTCTGTTCTCTTTTTCATTATGCCCTTCTTACAGAAAGCTTTTGCTGAAGCCGCCAAGACCTCGCAGAACCTGGGGCGTAAGATTGCTTGCTCTGCCATGTTCTCCCAGTTACGCGAATTTTCGCGTTTCTTGTTGAGCATTGGGTACCCTCCTACAGATCTCCTAGCGGACAAGGACAGTGAGATGGAGAGATTGAAGGCGGAGGTGGCCCTGCTAGAGGAGTCCAACCAGACTCACCAGGCCCAGATCGGCTAGCCAGGCCAAGAAGGTCGCCGACACCCGGATTGAGGTGCGGAAGAGTCTCAAAAAACTTCATGCCCAGTCGCATGAGGCGCTGAAGATCGCTCAAGCCAAGGAGAAGGAGGCCCTGGCTGAGCTGTGCTGGGTCACCAAAATCATCGCCAGTAAGTGGTTATTCCTTCATTGAGATGGCTTGTCTTGTTCTGTAGCCGGTCTTTGACAGCTATCTCTTTTCCGGGTGCAGCCCAGTATCTGGTGCCACTGACCAGGCCCAGGTCATGTCCCTGAGGTGGATGCCGAACACGACCTCTGTCTGGAGGAGTTGGTGGCCATTGTGTGTGAGGAGGGCAAGAAGCTACGGGATGCTGCCCTTGATGTCTACAAGTATGTCTAGCCAGACACCACTCCACCGGCTACAATGGAGGCCTTGGCGAAGAAGCTTCTTGCTGCTCCTGAGATGATGGATGTGGCGTGGGACTAGGTGGCTCGTGGCGGCACGGAGATGGTACTGGCGCTGCTGAAGTCCTGGTATCCTGACTTGGACCTATGAAATCTCTCCAGAGGGTTTCGTCAGGGGACCAGCTGTGACCAGCTGCACGCTGAAGTTCCTGACATCCGCTCCTATGGTGTCAAGATTAGAAGCTTCGTCCAGCTGGACCGGGACTTCAGTGATCTAGCCGGCTCGGAGGGGTACCACTAAAGCACGATGGTAGCTCCATGTTATGTCGATGCCCCAGTTGCGATAGGCCCTGCCTCTGCCGATGCCGCCTCCAGCAGCCACTCTCCCGCCGACGCCTCTGGCCCTTCCATAGACCCCGATCCTATTCCCCGGAATGCCGGGAGTATTTGTATATAGTTGGAAACTTGTTTGCTTGTTTGCTGGTGTGAACAATTTGTCCTTTGTTCTGCATTGATCTTTGTTAGGAGCTTTGTCTGCCTTAGTGATGTTGTTTTGTGCTCTTCTTGCATGCACTTTTCCTTGTGTTGCATTTGATGTATGATTTCTTCTGTGTGGGGGCGCGTAAGCTCACCCACATGGTGTAGTTCCCGAGGTTCAGTATGGCTGGAGAATCCAGCTAGGTCAAAGATCCTTTATGTTATTGCTTGTTGCAGGTTTACTGCGTGGGGGCGCACGAGTGCACCCACAGGGTGTACTCCTCGAGGTTCGGGCCAACTAGAGAATTTAGCCGGGTCAAAGCTCCTTCCCCACTCTTCTGCCGTCTAGGGGGTTCCTAGCCTCCATCTTTGGTACTTTGGCTCATGCAAAGGTGAAAACACAAGGAGTGGTTTGTAGACATGTATAGGGTAAATATAGTCTTTAGCTGTTCGTTTGGCTGAAAACTTTGCTATTTTGCATGAAAATGATAGCCTGGTCCTTTTTTAGTGAGCATTGGCCGTTGAAGTTGTGCCCTTGTCAGCTATTAGCCGGAAGCAATGGTTTGATTAGTTAGCATACTGCGCAATACTTCGGATTTTGGCTATCGGCTTCGAGTGAGCAAGCGCAACCGGAACATCCAGACGTCTTGTTTTCCTTAGGACTTTTCATGTATGGGTCTTTGAGTTTTCTACTGTTGCCGTGTCTGTCAGCCGACTTGCGGTCTGTAGCCGGAATCAAAGAGGAATATCTTGGAGCCACATACAATACTTCGTCTTCTAGAATGGTCGCTCGTCTGGGCCATCCAACGAGTCCCCGAGAGAGTCTGCCGGGTCTGGGGTTATAAAATAATGCAACCGGAAAGCTTCAAGTTATGCAACACAGAATGCTAAATGATTACGGAGTCCCTGAGACTATGTAGAGGCTCCTCAACTTGTTCATTACATAAAGGTAAGATACATTTGCCCTTTACTTAGGTGTACAATGGGCGAAGCAAATTTGCATTCCACGAGCGTTCAGTTTGTTCGCCAGAGCGGTCCATCTTGTTCTTTGCCGGCTGACGAGCACCGATCAGGTAGTATGAGTCGTTCTGCAATGCCCGGCTGATGATGAATGGCTCTTCCCAAGGTGGAGCTAGCTTGTGCATTCCCTTGGTGTCCTGTACCATCCGCAAGCCTAGGTCGCCCTCTCGGAATGAGATGTTGCGGATCCGGCTAGCCTGGTAGCGGCACAGATTCTGCTAGTAGATGATTGACCTGGACAGGGAAGCTGTCGTGCCTCTTCAAGGAGATCGACACTATCTTCTCGTGTTGCCTTGGCCTGTTGCTCAGTATACAGCAGCTTGCGCGGTGCGTCGAACTCTATGTCGGTTGGAAGGACTACCACTGCTCCGTAGATGAGGAAGAATGGCATGTAGCCTCTGGGGAGGTTGGGCGTTGTGCGCCAGCTCCACAACATAGCCGACAACTCCTCTATCCAGCATCCCGGAGTCCTCATCAACGGTTCGATTAGCCTTGGCTTGATTCAGGCTAGGACCAGACCATTTTCTCGCTCGCACTGCCCATTGGATTGGGTGTGTGCGATGGAAGCTAGGTCCAGGCGGATGCTCTTCTCGCCACAGAAATGCTAGAAGGCCCCTTTGGCGAATTTTGTGTCATTGTCAGTGATGATGTTGTTGGATTAGTCGAAACGCATGATGATGTCAGTGAAGAACTTGACCTCTATCGGTCCATCCAGCTTATTTATTGGTTTTGCCTCGATTCACTTGGTGAATTTGTCCACGGCCACGAGCAAGTGTGTCATGCCGGATCGGTCTGTTTTGAAGGGGCCTACCATGTCCAAGCCCTAGATAGCAAATGGGTAGCTGATAGGGATTGTCTTGAGCATTGATGATGGAGTGTGTTTCTGCTGGGGGAATCGCTGGCACCTATTGCATGCCTTCACCAGTTGCTTGGCGTCCTGCAGTGTCGTGGGCCAGTAAAATCCATGGCAGAATGATTTTGCCACTATGGCTCGTGATGATGCGTGGTGACCGCATTCGCCTTAGTGAATGTCCACCAGCAGCCAAATTCCTTCTTCTTGGCTTACACAACACTAGTATATTCCTCCCACACTGCACTTGTAGAGCTCATTATTGATGACGGTGTATGCGCTTGCCCGGCGCTTTACTTGCCTTGCCTCAACCTCTTCATCGGGAAGTTCCCCTTTAACTAGGAAGTTCATGAACGACATGCCCCATGGAGGTGTCTCCCAGATGGCACAGACGATCTGCATGATAACCTTCACTTCCTCGCTCCCAGCCGGCTCGGGCTTGTCAGGTGGCCTGCCGGGTGGGATGCCGGAGCCAAAAGCCCCCGGGCTGCTAGAGCCGGTTAGGAGTGTCGCGGCTTTTGGCCCAACAGTCCTCAGGATGGAGGCCGAAGTCCCCGGGTGCAGCGCGGCAGTCCCCCGGTGTGGTGGTGGCAGTCCCCAGGTGCGGCGCGGCGGTCCCTGGGTGCGGCATGGTAGTCCTTGCGGCCTTGGCCGCAGCTTCGGGTTGCTTGGAGCCGGCATTCCTCGGGTCTACATCCAACATGATGGAGTCAGACTCTGGAGATGGCGTGATGGAGGGCTTGCGCAAGTGTTCGAGGGCAACCCTAGGCAGAATTGCCGCTCTTGTTTACCCAACGCGGGCGAGTGCATCTGTAGCTTCATTGTTCGTTCGAGGCACGTGGTGGAACTCGCATCCTTTGAAACAGGTGCATAGATGATGTACGAAGAAGCAGTATAGTGCCATGTTTGCGTCCTTGGTGTCACAATCACCTGATACATGATGCACCACCAAGTATGAGTTTCCAAAGCATAGGATACGTCTGATGCCGATCTCTTTTGCCATTTTGAGGCCATGGACTGGCACTTCATACTCGACGACATTGTTGGATGCGCGGAAATGGATCTGTAGCATGTACTCCAGCCGATCTCCCTTTGGAAAGGTGATGATGAGCCCGGCTCCGAGTCTGTAACATCCCAAAACTTTACTCCAAGGTTATTAAGATCCAAATCACCAAAATTGGGGTTAACAAAAACTTTTCGAATTAAAATTATTAAAGCATTCATGTGTGTGTGCATTTAAAATAGGAGTTGATTTGAATTGCCATGATTAAGTGATCCATTGCTTGTAAAATGATTCTTAGGTGAAATAATCATCATCTAAATCATTCCCTAACAAATCCCAAATAAAGACAACTCAACATGAATAAATGAAGTGAATGGTCATTTGTGCAATTTTAATCAACATGCCTACCTTGGCTATTCCTATAACTCAAAACCTAATAGAAACAATTGTGGATTTTTGCACCCCTTGCTAGTACACATAATGATGTACCAAGGCCCACTTTGTGATCTGCTAAAAACATTCAAACACTAATTTTAAATGGCAGTTTAAAATTGAATCTATTTCATATGGGAAGATCCCACTATTTCAAAAACCACTCAAACAAGCTCAATTTTCAAAACCCAAGCAGCCACAGAGTCTCAAGCTTAGTACTAGCACACCCACCAAAAAACTTTACAAAATTAAAAAAGAAAGTTCTTGCGGCCATTTCATCAAACTTGGCAGGCAAGGTTTAAACTCTAAACATAGCTCACTATTTGCAACAGGGTTTTCCACCCAATTTTCCTCAAAAACCTCCCTCTGTCCCCAAATGATCTAGCCATGCCATTTAAACCCCATCTCCTACCCCCTAGTGGCAATGCCAAGCCATGCCGAGCACATGCTCGCCGGCCAACTTGGTCACCGCTGCAGCAAACCATCTCCCCCTCTCTCACCATGTCTACTAGCTAACCCTCACCTCACCGCCACTCTCTGTCCCCTCCTCGAGCCAGGCCAAGCCATGGACCACTCACAGCGCGTCGCGCACTACCTATCTGCGCCATGCCAAGCACACGCCAGAGCGTCGCGCCCGACACGCGTGCACAAGCCACCGCTCGACTGCAGCCCCCGCCCACTGCTTCGCCACAACCCAGGGAGCACACCGGACATGCCCGTTTGCCGCCCAACGCACCACATCCATCGCTCGCCGTGGACACCGCCGGCTCTGCCGCTCAGCGCGCTAGCACCGCCTAACCGCATACCACCGCGCCTAGGCCCGCATTGATCACGTAGAGCACCGCCAGGAGACCAGCGACCGCCCCCTACCTCGAGCCACGCCGCTATCACGTTGTGCAGCCCTCGCTAGAGCCGCCCGCCCATGCCTCTCGGTCGCGTCGTCATCCTATAAATAGAGGCCGCCCCAACCCCATTCGGCAAACCACTCACCTCCCCTCACCTCACTGACCGTCCCCCACCACTAGCCGGAGCAAGGAGAGTAGCCGTTCATCGGAATTGCACTGGAGCAGGCCGCCTCTGGAGGAGAAGGGCGCCGCAGATTGCGACCACCCCCGGAGCTGCCTCGACCGTCCCTGACCTCGCCGTCGTCTACTAGTCCGTTTGCCCGCCTCGCTGTCTTCGATGGATCCCTGGTACGCCACCTAAGCACCCCCCCGCCCCCCGAGCCGCTAGGGTTAGAGTTCGCCGGCGACCAGTTTGTCGTCGACGACGATCCCCAGCCGTTGATTCCCGTTCTAATCCAACGACCCATATCACCTCGTACCGCTTCGCGCGTTATGAGCCGCTGACCGGTGGACCCCTCTGTCAGTTGAGCCTCGCGCCGTGGAGTGTCACTGGGCCGGCCTGTTAGCATTCCCGCACAACCCAGTTAGTTTGAATTAGAATTTTTCTATTTTAGTTAAACCTAGTTCTGTCCCCTAGTTTGAAATTCATTTCAGAGAGATTTACAAATCCAAATGGAGTGACTCCAATTTTGTTAGAAAGCTACCAAAAAGATCTACCCAAGACCGTTGGATTTAATTCAATTAGAGTTAGAGATCTCGCCTAGTAAAAATAATAAGACAGAAGCATTTTCACCTTGCAACATTTTTATAAAATCAACCAAGATGGCTTTTGAGTTGATTCCAACTCTCAAAAATCACATTTCACTATATCTATCTGAATATATAATAAAATTATGGTTTAAATGCAGTGACTTTGGACTAGTACCAAAATAATGCTATATAGGCATTTATAGTCACTTTAAATCATTAAATAATGAACTTAAACCAAAGTAATTATGATCCAACCCTTAAATCCCATTCCCACATGTTAGAGTATGTGGTGATGACATGTGTCCACATGATCCCATATTTTAAGTGGTGAATATTAAATCTTAGTTAATTTTTCAATGAGTAGAAATTACTTTTCTAAAATAACAAGGAGGAAACTATTGAATACAACTTGTGATGCTCATGATGATAATAGATCATCAACTATATGCCTTAGAGTGCTAGTTAGATTATTTAAGTATTGTTTGGTGATTGTGTACTCCGTATGTATTTATAAACGATAGTACCGACCAAGTCTACGAGGGGAGGAGTTCTACCAAGAAGAAGAAGAAAACTTCAACCACTGCACCAACCAAGACAAGCTAGCACTATCCAAGTTAACCCTTGCAAGTTGTACTTGCAAGCCAGCATTAACAATGCAAGCTAACACTTGCAAGTATAATGCTTAGCAAGCTAGGAGTAAACTAGATGGTTTAGCAAAGATGCTTTAGGCATGTTTGAGTTATACCACCTTGACTAGTAATTACCCCAAGTATTATTTTTACAAGCTTTACTTCCTTTACTTTACCCAAAGTTCTTTACTTCTTTAGAAGGTAGCATAAAGAGTATAAAACTTGATCTATATAGAACCCTTTAGATGTCATTCTATGGCATGAGATTGATCCCATCTTTTTCCACCTTAGTGAACACTCTTAACTTAGTAGCTTAGAGTAGATAAAAACCTGAGTCACTTTAGATGGGAAAACTTGGTGAAAATGAATTATGAAAACCTTAGAATGATGAGTCATTCTATTGAGATGTTTTGACATGTGTTGAGAAACACAAATGGTTTATGATGATGAAAATATTGAGGCATGAGCTTTAACCCTTTTTATATAACTGATGGTTGGATTCGGATGCGATACCATTCCAAATTTATCGTACAACCACATTACCTGAATTGGGTAAGGCTTAGTCGGAAGTTTATATGCATTAGTATTAGTTCCCTCGCGGGAGAGGTTTGAGCTAAGGCCACCTCTCAATGTTGTCCACCTATGCAGTGCCCAAGATGACAAATGGTCATGGTTGGGAGGCCATGCTCATAGGAGAGGTGCTTATACTAGGGTGTGTAAAGGAAAGGTTATGTTTGATTATCTGCATATTAAGTATGATGATTCAGGGTTATCCCTGACAGATGTATCGAATCTTGTGGTGAAAGTGTACCACCTCTGCAGAGTGTCAAACTATTCGAATAGCCATGTCCGCGGTTATGGACTGTTGGAATGGCTATACTGTTTCGTTGTCAGATGTTTTCAAAATAACTTATGAAATGAATGATGAATCTTGACTTGACCACAACAGAGTTGTGACTATGACACTAGCTTCCCAACTTAAGTGATTCTAGAACTTTATTTTATCTTTCTTTGCTTCTGAACTCAGCTTAGGTTTCAAACTTAACTTTATAGTTAAACATTGAGTTAGCACTTTAACTTAGAACTATACTACTTGTTAGTGGTAGTTTGCGAGTACTTAAAGAGTACTCATGGCTTTTTTCCCTGGCTATTCTCATGGCCAGACTATGAAGGAGATTACCAAGCTGATGGCTAGCAGGACGGCTATGATAACTAGGACTATCTGCCTTCATCAGCATTTCCTGTGCCCCTGAAGATGGACCCCACCGCTACGCTTATCTTTTATTCCGCTGCTTGTTGTATTAAGACTAAATCATGAGATCCTTATTTGTGTAAGACCTTAGGTATGGTTTGTAATGGATGATGTATTGTCATATCCAATCTGTTATGTCTCGCAACAATGGTAATCCTGGGATTGCGATGGATGATATAACAGGCATCTGGGATTAAAAATCCAGGTGTTGACAAGTAGGTATCAGAGCCATCCTGACCATAGGAGACCCTAGTTAGAATGGGCGTCCGAAGAAAAACTTAGTTTCAAAACCAAAGTGAGTATTTATGAAAAACTATTTCCTCTCTTATCCTTGGGAATTCATTCTTTCTCAAAAATTCATGTTCCTTCAAATTCTTACATTACTACTTAAAATTTGACACACTTGATCACTTCACTAATTTCCTCATCCTTACTTCTTGTAGATGGAGACTCAGTTCAACAAGTTTTACCAGTTGGGAAACGAAGGTCAGCTGATCTTCGAGAGGGATCTGGATTCACTGTCGGAGTTACTGGGACGCCCACATCCGAAGTTTCTTGGATCTCAACTTCCAGGACCCCCAGGAGGAGATTAAAGTGGCTCGTCACAGCTAATCTTAGAGGAAGCATCGAAGCACCAGCGTTCGGGAGGATCCAGTTCTCCGTGTGAGAGAACAACTGGCTAGATGGATTAGCCAGGGAAATGCATGAAGCTCTCGCACGTCTATGTGCCCTCAGCGTCAACAAAATCCAAGGAACCCGTTTTGCCCACTTTGCAAGACGTGACTTCATGGAGATGCCGATGGAGATGCCAAGTCACCCAGAGTTGAGGCGTCAAGTGGAGAATCTTGACTTCTTGCTGCACGACAGATAGTAGGAACTGGACAATGCTAGAGAGTTAGCCAACCAAAACCGTGCCATTGCCAACCAGAAGGCTCACACTTTCGCACTGCTCGTCCAGGATCGCCAGTCTCTTCACCGCCAGTGTGCAAAGAAGGATTGCACCATTGTCTGTCTTTGCAAGAAGGTGGCCGACCTCGAGAAGACGTCAAGGAGCAGGAAGCTCAGCTTGCAGCAAAGGAGGAAGAAGAGGAGGGTGAAGACATCCAGGGAGACATGGATTCTTACCTCAGCAATGATGATGACTTTCTGGAGGAGGATGTTATAGACTTCTACACTGATGAGGAGGACTCCGACTTCATCGACGATGAGTAGATGCACTAGAGCACTGCCGTAGCACGAGATGTATCGGTCCGACTGTATCGTAGCTTGTAGAATGGTTCTTCAAAGCATCTGTTTTCCTTTGATTGTTGTGGAGTGTGTTTGTATCGTGTGTTGTTTGCATGAATGAAATTAAGTTAGTTGCAAAACCTGAGTCAAACTCAATTTTTTTGCTTTGAAACCAAAACCATGAACCATAGAACATTCCCTCTTACCCTTATATCTATCTCAATCTCCAGATGACTCATGGAAACCAAGGAGGGAGCAACTCGTCGCCAGACCCAATGTTGTAGATTATGCAGATGTTAGTTGCAGACCGTGAAGCAAGCAGGGTAGAGCGCCAAGCCAACTTAGCAACATTGCAGTAGATAGCCTAGATGGCCCAAAACAACCAAGGACATGGAAACTAGGATCACCATGGATCCAAACTCAAAAACTTTCAGAACACCAATGCCCCAATCTTTAACCAAGCTGAAAACCCATTAGATGCTGATGACTGGTTACAGACAATGGTAAACAACTTAGAGGTTGCCGGAGTTGATGACGACGAGAAAGTTCTCTTCGCCACCCACTATCTGGCAGGAGATGCAAGAGCTTGGTGGACTAGTATCCGCAACATGAACCATGGTCAAGCGATGACATGGGAAGCATTCAAAGTCAAGTTGAGCCGCACCCACGTGCCGCAAGGGCTAGGCACCAGAATGAGGGATGAGTTCCGCGACTTGAAGCAAGGCAGAATAACTATGGTGGAGTACCGTGACAGATTCCTATCGCTTGCCAGTTATGCACCTGATGAGATCAACACGGAGGCCAAGAAGATGGAGAGATTCTTGAACGGACTGTATGATGAGATGCAGACTGTCCTCGTTAACATCCGCTTCGAGGATCTCGAAGAGCTAGTCGACTCTGCCATTCAGATGGAAGGGAAGATTAACCATGCAAACGACAACCGCAAACATCATATGATGCAGCAATCTGGATCCAGCAGCCACCAGAAGTACCGTCCCAACCCCTCATCAGGATATGCACCAAGGAACAATCGACCCCCAATGTCTCGCCCAAGATACCCCAACCGTAGCAGAGGCCATGTGAAGTCCGGAGGAAACAATCACAACTCCGGCAATGCCAACAATTTCAACCGCGCACCTCCCAAGAGAAACAACAACAACAACACTTCACCCAGAACTGGCAGCAATGCTGTGCCTGTCGCAACAAAAGACAAGTACTAGATCACTTGTTTCGAGTGTGGAGTGAAGGGTCACTATTCCAACTTGTGTCCCAAGAAGACTGCAGACACTACACGTGTGAATGCCCCAGCTCAACAACAGCGTCGTGTTCAACTAGGGAGAAGATTCGCCCCAGGGAACCCTCACAACCGCAACGGCCGTCTCTTCCACATGAAGCGCCAGATGTACTGCTGGGTATGTTTTCTGTCAACTCAGTTTTAGCAAGAGTATTGTTTGATTCGGGAGCATCACATTCATTTGTCACCGAAGATTTGCATATACTAGTAAGATTCACCCAACCAACCTAAAACATGTCATGATAGTTCAAATCCCCAGTTCAACAACCAAAGCTCAAAAAATTTGCAAAGTTGAGCCTATCAGAATACATGGGATAGATTTTTCATGCCAACCTAATTGTACTCGGAACCAAAGGATTGGAAGTAGTACTAGGTATGGACTGGATGTCAAGGCATAAAGGACTGATAGACTGTGCCAAGAAAGCCATCACCATGACCAGTAGGTCTGGAGTAACAGTAGAGCATATCTCTGAAACCTTACCTCGTCAATTCAAGTGCAACAAGTGTCTAGCCCTGCCCACCCTAGACCAAGTAAGAGTAGTCTGTGAATACCCCGACGTATTCCCAGATGAATTGCCAGGTATGCCCCCAGATAGGGATATTGAGTTCATTATCGAACTAATCCCCGGAATCGGGCCCATAGCCCAGAGACCCTATAGCATGAACCCCTCAGAGCTAGTGGAACTGAAGAAGCAGTTGGATGCCATGTTAGAAAAAGGCTTGATTCAACCAAGAGCATCGCCATGGAGATCGCCAGTGTTATTCGTCGACAAGAAAGATGGAGGTAACCATTTGTGCATAGATTACTGAAAGTTGAATGACGTCACCATCAAGAACAAGTACCCCTTGCCAAAGATAGAGGATCTATTTGATCAGTTGACTAGAGCCCAGGTATTCTCAAAGATTGATCTTAGGACTGGTTATCACCAACTTAAGATTCGTGCAACGGATATTCCGAAGACCGCCTTTACTACTTGCTATGGTTTATACTAGTATACGGTTATGTCTTTTGGATTAACCAATGCCCCTGCTTATTTCATGAATCTCATTAATAAGATCTTTATGAATTTCCTAGATAAGTTTGTAGTTGTGTTTATCGACGACATCCTTATCTACTCCAAGTCGGAGGAAGATCATGAGAAACATCTGAGAATCATCCTAGAAACCCTGAGAGAGCCTCAGTTATATGCCAAGTTCAGCAAGTGTGAGTTTTGGCTGAAAGAAATAGGCTTCCTACGACATATTGTGTATGCCGGAGGAGTCTCTGTTGATCTCGCCAAGATCAAAGATGTCGAAGAATGGGAATCCCCAACCACTCAAACCCAAGTCCGTGCATTTCTCGGATTAGCGGGATATTATCGCAAGTTCGTAGAAGGATTCTCGAGCATCGCCAGACCCATGACCCAATTGTTGAAGAAGGACAAGAAGTTTGAATGGACAGACAAAGGTGAAGACAGTTTCCAGGAGCTAAAGAAGAGACTGATATCAGCCCCAATATTGATCATGCCAGACATCAAGAAGCCGTTTGATGTATATTGTGATGCATCCAAGATTGGTCTCGGATGTGTGTTGATGCAAGAAGGCAAAGTCATCGCGTATCTGTCTCGACAACTGAAGCAGCATGAGTAGAACTATCCGACCCATGATCTTGAACTAGCAGCCGTAGTTTTGGCATTGAAGACATGGCGTCATTACCTGATGGGTAATCGCTGTGAGATTTACTCAGATCACAAGAGCTTGAAGTATATTTTCACTCAGAAAGAGCTGAATATGAGGCAAAGGAGATGGATAGAGTTAATCAAGGATTATGACCTTGACATTCACTATCACCCCGGCAAAGCCAATGTGGTAGCGGATGCTCTTAGCAGATTGCCGTGTAGGCTAAACACCATGATCAAGGAGAAGCAGCCAAGTTTGTATGAAGAGTTGGAGCAGTTCAGAACTGAATTAGTTAGCAAAGGATTTTTAGCTAGCATTGAACTTCAACCCACTTTGATTAGCCAAATCAAGGAACCCAGAAGGGGAATGAAAGTATCGACGGATTCAAACATCGTATTAGTACAGGAAAGGTACCTGGATTCACTTAAGACGAAGAAGGAGTTATGTGGTACAAAGGACGTATCTGTGTGCCAGCAGATTCAGAGCTGAAGCAAGTCATCATGAAGGAAGCTCATGATACTCTTTATTCTATCCACCCCGGAGGAATGAAGATGTGTCAGGATGTGAAAGAGCAATTTTGGTGGCACAAGATGAAGAGAGAAATCGGAAGCTACATCGCCAAGTGTGACATCTGTCAAAGAGTGAAAGCAAAGCATCAGAGACCGGCAGGACTGTTGCAACCATTGCAGATTCCGGAATGGAAATAGGATTCCGTCGGAATGGACTTTATCACCGGATTGCCTACTTCTAGTAGGGGAAATTACTCAATCTGGGTCATAGTTGATATACTGTCCAAGGTAGCTCACTTTATCCCAGTCAAGACTACCTACCAAAGTGTGAAGCTAGTAGAACTGTATATTGCTTTGATTGTTAGTCTGCATGGAACCCCCAAGACCATAGTATCAGATCGAGGAACCCAGTTTACCTCGAGATTTTGGCAGAAGGTCCAGGAAGGATTAGGAACCAAGCTGAATTTCAGCACCGCTTATCACCCGCAAACTGATGGACAGACTGATAGAGTCAACCAGATCCTAGAGGGTATGTTAAGAGCTTGTGTGTTGGAATACGGATCAAAATGGGAAGACTGCCTGCCTTTCGCAGAATTATCATATAACAACAGTTATCAAGCTAGTTTGCAGACGACACCATTTGAGTTCCTATATGGAAGAAAGTGTCGTACCCCTTTGAATTGGTCGCAAGTAGGAGAGAGTTAGATCTTTGGACCCGACATTCTCCGAGAAGACAAAGAGAAGGTTCACAAAGTCCGTGAGCACCTCAAGACCGCCCAATCTAGAAAAAAGAGTTATGCTGACAAGAGAAGGAGATACCTGACTTTCAATGTCGTAGATTTTGTGTATCTCAAGGTTTCGCCATTGAAAGGAACCCAACGCTTTAGTCTGAAAGGAAAGTTAGAGCCCAGATATATCGGGCTCTTCAAGATTCTGAACCGTCGAGGAGAAGTGTCGTATCAACTGGAACTACTTGAAGAGATGTCAGTCATCCACAATGTGTTCCATATCTCGTTACTTCGCAAATGCATGGAAGTACCAGAGAAGACTGAAGTTTTCATGAACATCGATCACCAAGCTGTAGAGATCAACAATGACCTGACATATCATGAAGTGCCCATCCATATCCTAGAAGAAGCTTACAGAACCACCAGGACCAGGAGTATCAAGTTTCTCAACATTCTGTGGAGCAACCATACCAAGGAGGAAGCCACTTGGGAGCGCGAAGATTACATTAGGATAGAGTTCCCAGATCTCTTTAGTTCCTAGTTTTCTTTGTAAATATCGGGACGAGATTTCGTTAAGGGGGAAGGTTGGTAACATCCCAAAACTTTAATCCAAGGTTATTAAGATCCAAATCACTAAAATTGGGGTTAACAAAAACTTTTCCAATTAAAATTATTAAAGCATTCATGTGTCTGTGCATTTAAAATAGGAGTTGATTTGAATTGCCATGATTAAGTGATCCATTGCTTGTAAAATGATTATTAGGTGAAATAAACATCATCTAAATCATTCCCAAACAAATCCCAAAGAAAAACAACTCAAAATGAATAAATGAAGTGAATGGTCATTTGTCCCATTTTAATCAACATGCCTACCATGGCTATTCCTAGAACTCAAAACCTAACAGAAACAATTGTGGATCTTTGCACCCCTTGCTAGTACACATAATGATGTACCAAGGCCCACTATGTGATCTGCTAAAAACATTCAAACACTAATTTTAAATAGCAGTTTAAAATTGAATCTATTTCATATGGGAAGATCCCACTATTTCAAAAACCACTCAAACAAGCTCAATTTTCAAAACCCAAGCAGCCACAGAGTCTCAAGCTTAGTACTAGCACACCCACCAAAAATCTTTTCAAAATTCAAAAAGAAAGTTCTTGCGGCCATTTCATCAAACACTTGGCAGGCAAGGTTTGAACTCTAAACATAGCTCACTATTTGCAACAGGGTTTTGCACCCAATTTTCCTCAAAAACATCCCTCTGTCCCCAAATGATCTAGCCATGCCATTTAAACCCCATCTCCTACCCCCTAGTGGCAATGCCAAGCCATGCCGAGCACATGCTCGCCGGCCAACTTGGTCACCGCCGCAGCAGACCATCTCCCCCTCTCTCACCATGTCTACTAGCTAGCCCTCACCTCACCGCCACTCTCTGTCCCCTCCCCGAGCCAGGCCAAGCCATGGACCACTCAAAGCGCGCCACGCACTGCCTATCTGCGCCATCCCGAGCACACGCCAGAGCGCCGCGCCCGACACGCGTGCACAAGCCGCCGCTCGACTGCAGCCCGCGCCCACCGCTTCGCCACGACCCAAGGAGCACACTGGACATGCCCGTTTGCCGCCCAACGCACCACAGCCACCGTTCGCCGTGGACACCACCGCCTCTGCCGCTCAGAGCGCTAGCATCGCCCGACCGCATACCACCGCCCCTAGTCCCGCATTGATCACGCAGAGCACCGACAGGAGACCAGCGACCGCCCCCTATCTCGAGCCACGCCGCTATCACGTTGGGCAGTGCTCGCCGGAGCCGCCCGCCCATGCCTCTCGGTCGCGTCGTCGTCCTATAAATAGAGGCCGCCCCAGCCCCATTCGGCACACCACTCACCTCCCCTCACCTCACTGACCGTCCCCCACCTCTAGCCGGAGCAAGGCGAGCAGCCGTTCATCGGAATTGCACCGGAGCAGGCCGCCTCTGGAGGAGAATGGCGCCACTAATTGTGACCACCCCCGGAGCTGCCTCGACCGTTCCTGACCTCGCCGTCATCTACCAGTCCGTTTGCCCGCCTCGCCGTCGTCGCGGGAGCCCTGGTATGCCACATAAGCACCCCCACCGAGCCGCTAGGGTTAGAGTTCGCCGGCGACCAGTTCGTCATCGACGACGATCCCCAGCCGTTGATTCCTGTTCTAATCCAACGACCCATATCGCCCCGTACCGCTTCGCGCGTTATGAGCCGCTGACCGTTGGACCCCCCTGTCAGTTGAGCCCCGCGCCACGGAGTGTCACTGGGCCGGCCCGTTAGCGTTCCCGCGCAACCCAGTTAGTTTGAATTATAATTTTTCTATTTTAGTTAAACCTAGTTTTGTCCCCTAGTTTGAAATTCATTTCAGAGAGATTTGGAAATCCAAATCGAGTGATTCCAACTTTGTTAGAAAGCAACTGAAAAGATCTACCCAAGGCCATTCGATTTAATTCAATTAGAGTTAGAGGTCTCTCCTAGTAAAAATAATAAGACAGAAGCATTTGCACCTTGGAACATTTTTATAAAATCAACCAAGATAGCTTTTGAGTTGATTCCCACTCTCAAGAATCACATTTCACTGTATCTATCTGAATATATAATAAAATTAAGGTTTACATGCAGTGACTTTGTACTAGTACCAAAATAATGCTATATAGGCATTTCTAGTCACTTTAAATCATTAAATAATGAACTTAAACCAAAGTAATTATGATCCAACCCTTAAATCCCATTCCCACATGTTAGAGTATGTGGGGATGACATGTGACCACATGATCCCATATTTTAAGTGGTGAATATTAAATCTTAGTTAATTTTTTAATGAGTAGAAATTACTTTTCTAAAATAACAAGGAGGAAACTATTGAATAAAACTTGTGATGCTTGTGATGATAATAGATCATCAACTATATGCCTTAGAGTGCTAATTAGATTAGTTAAGTATTGTTTGGTGATTGTGTACTCCGTATATATTTATAGACGATAGTACCGACCAAGTCTACGAGGAGGAGGAGTTCTACCAAGAAGAAGAAGAAGAATAAGAAGAAGAAGAAGAAAACTTCAACCACTGCACCAACCAAGGCAAGCTAGCACTATCCAAGTTAACCCTTGCAAGTTGTACTTGCAAGCCACCATTAACAATGCAAGCTAACACTTGCAAGTATAATGGTTTGTAAGCTAGGACTAAACTAGATGGTTTAGCAAAGATACTTTACGCATGTTTGAGTTATTCCAGCTTGACTAGTAATTACCCCAAGTATTATTTTTACAAGCTTTACTTCCTTTAGTTTACCCAATGTTCTTTATTTGTTTAGAAGGTAGCATAAAGAGTATAAAATTTGACCTATATAGAACCCTTTAGATGTCATTCTATGGCATGAGATTGATCCCATCTTTTTCCACCTTAGTGAACACTCTTAACTTAGTAGTTTAGAGTAGATAAAAATCTGAGTCACTTTAGATGGGAAAACTTGGTGAAAATGAATTATGAAAACATTAGCGTCATTCCATTGAGATGTTTTGACATGTGTTGAGAAACACAAATGGTTTATGATGATGAAGATATCGAGGCATGATCTTTAACCCTTTTTATAAAACTGATGGTTGGATTCGGATGCGATACCATTCCAAATTTATCGTAGAACCGCATTACCTGAATTGGGTAAGGCTTAGCCGGATGTTTATATGCATTAGTATTAGTTCCCTCCCGGGAGAGGTTTGAGCTGAGGCTACCTCTCAATTTTGTCCACCTATGCAGTGCCCAAGATGACAGATGGTCATGGTTGGGAGGCCATGCTCATAGGAGAGGTGCTTATACTAGGGTGTGTAAAGGAAAGGTTATGTTTGATTATCTGCATACTAAGTATGATGATTTAGTGTTATCCCTAACAGATGTATCGAATCTTGTGGTGAAACTGTACCACCTCTGCAGAGTGTCAAACTATTCGAATAGCCACGTCCGCGGTTATGGACTGTTGGAATGGCCATACCGTTTCGTTATCAGATGTTTTCAAAATAACTTATGAAATGAATGATAAATCTTGACTTGACCACAATAGAGTTGTGACTATGACACTAGCTTCCCAACTTAAGTGATTCTAGAACTTTATTTTATCTTTCTTTGCTATTGAACTCAGCTTAGGTTTCAAACTTAACTTTATAGTTAAACATAGAGTTAGCACTTTAACTTAGAACTATAATACTTGTTAGTAGTAGTTTGCGAGTACTTATAGAGTACTCATGGCTTTTGTCCCTGGCTATTCTCATGGCCATACTATGAAGGAGATTACCAAGGTGATGGCCAGCAGGACGGCTATGATAACTAGGACTATCTGCCTTCGTCAGCATTGCCTGTGCCCCTGAAGATGGACCCCACCACTACGCTTATCTTTTATTCCGCTGCTTATTGTATTAAGACTGGATCATGAAATCCTTATTTGTGTAAGACCTTAGGTATGGTTTGTAATGGATGATGTATTGTGATATCCAATCTGTTATGTCTCGGAACAATGGTCATACTGGGATTGCGATGGATGACATAATAGGCATCTAGGATTAAAAATCCGGGTGTTGACAGAGTCCCCCGTACATCTTGGAGCCGTCGAAGTGTAGCTTCCAGTGCATGGAGTCAAGGCATGGAGGAAGGTATTGTGTCTATGCCCAATCAACGAGGAAGTTCGCCAGGGCGAGACTTGATCGTTGTTCTTGGCTCGTACCAGATGCAGTGTGCGGCGAGATCTATTGCCCATTTCGCCACCCGGCTTGTGTTGTCCTTGTTGCCTACAATCTCCAATAGGGGGCTAACGCCACTACCCGGATGGAGTGCTCTTGGAAGTAGTGCTTCAATTTCTTGGCAGCCATGTACACGCCATACACTAGCTTCTGATAGTGAGGGTAGTTCCCCTTTGAAAGCGAGAGTACCTCACTCAGGTAGTACACCGAGCGCTGAACCGGCTGAGCCTTTCCTTCTTCTAGCCTTTCAACCACTAGCACGACACTGACGACCCAGTTGGTAGCTGCATTGTACATCAGCACTGGCTCCTTTGCAACGGGGGATGGTAATATTGGCGGAGAGGATATCATGCGCTTGAGGTCACGGAAGGCCTCGTCCTCCTGCACCGTCCAAACGAAATTGTCCGTTTTCTTTATGAGCTGGTACAAGGGAGTGCTTTCTTGCCCAGCCGGCTGACGAACCGGCTGAGGGAGGCTAGGCACCCCATGAACTTTTGCACGTTGCGCAGATTTTGCGGCGGCTGCAAGCGCTCAATTGCACCAATCTTCTCTGGGTTAGCCTCGATTCCACATTTGGAGACGAGGGAACCGAGGAGCTGGCCGGCTGGGACGGTGAATACGCACTTCTCTAGGTTCAGCTTCATCTGGAACCAGCAAAGGTTGGTGAATGTCTCCTTCAGATCTGCGAGGAGCGTCTGCTTCCCCTTTGTCTTAACCACTACGTCATCGACGTAGGCATGCATGTTTGCCGATTTGCGATTGTAGGCAGTTCTGCATGCACTGTTGGTATGCGGCGCCTGCATTTTCTGTCTAAATGGCATGGTGGTGTAGCAGTAAGCCCCATATGGGGTGATGATGCTGTCTTTATTTGACCAACGGGGTTCAGTCAGATGTGGTGGTATCCGGAATACGCATCCAGAAACGACAATAGTTCGTAGCCGGCCGTGGAGTTGATCCCTTGGTCTCTCCTTGGCAGGGCGAATGGATCTTTGGGCCATGCCTTGTTAAGGTTGGTGTAGTTAACACACATGCGCTAGGTCTTGTTCTTTTTCAGCACCAGCACCTGGTTTGCCAGCCATTCTGGGTGGAAAACCTCCATGATGAATCCAGCTGCAAGCAACCGGGTGGTTTCTTCAACAAATGCTCTTCTCTTCTATTCCGTGAAGCGGCATAGTGATTTCTTTACAGGCTTTACATCCGGCCTAACATGTAAAGATTGCTCGTCAAGCTCCCTCGAAACACCAGGCATGTCCTTGGGGGTCCATGCGAAGATATCCCGATTCTCACAGAGGAAGTCAACGAGCATGCTTTCCTATTTGCTATGAAGGCCGTCTCCGACTAGGACGAACTTGTCTGGCTCGGGCTCGTTGAGCAGGATCTACTTGGTGCCCTTTGATGGCTTGAACTGCGCCTCTCCGGCCGGCTTTGGCTCGCCAGCCGGCGTGTCTGCCTATAATGCCACCATGTTCTGCATGATGAAGCGCTTCTCCTCGGCGATGATCATGGCCTCGGTGAACTTGGAGCCGTTAGTGGCGCATTCCACCGACCGCCTGTAGTCACCTGTGATGGCGATTACTCCCTTTAGCCTGGGAGCTTCATTTTGAGGTACGCGTAGTGCGACACCGCCATGAACTTGGTGAGCATGGGGCGTCCAAGGATGGCGTGGTAAGCATTGCAGCGGTTGACCACCTCAAACTAGATAGGCTCGTGGCAGAAATTGTCCTCCGTGCCGAAGCTGACGTCCAGCCAGATCCTGCCGATGGGCGAATGTGATGGACCCAGCATGGCTTCGTGGAAGGAGGTGCTGGATGGTTCCAGCTGGGACTCACTGATGCCGAGCCGATCTAGGGAGATGTGGTACAGGAGATTGATGTTGCTTCCTACGTCCACGAATACGCGGGAAAACCTGCATGAGTGCTTCTTGGAGATGATGATGGGGTCCAAGACCATGGCGTATGTGCCTGGATGCGGCAGCACATCCGGCTGGTCCTTCCGGCTTCACTCGACCTCTTGCTTGGACTAGTTTATGAACTGAGGGACGAGGGAACGATTGCGTTCACCTCTACTTCACGGTGTATTTTTCTATTCTTGGTTTCTGGCTTAGTGGTGAAGATGTGGTAGTTCCCACCCGGCTAGCATAATTTCCTCTGTCTTCAGCCTAGTGGTTCTGGTGCTCGCGGTTGTCCTGCTGGCCACCGGTTGGTGGAGGCAGGGGTGGCGGTGGTAAACCACAAACCTTGGCCATATTCTTTCTCCAGGTGTAGTGGCGCGTTGTATGCGTAGCCAGCTTGTTTCCTCCACTTTGGAACTGGCATGGGCCATCAAGCATCGATTCGATTGTGTACTTGGGCCGAGGTGGCCAGCCATCGGGCTTCTGTCTCCGGTTGCCGCCTGTAGCTGGGTCTACTTGGACGGTTGCCACTGCCTAGAACCATATTGGTTATCCGGTTGCTCATCTTTCCTCTTGCCGTGGCGATTGTCAGGCCGCCTGGAGTTGTGGTTGTTCCCTTCCAGCTGGCGTCGTCCTACAGAGACCTCCATGATGATCTGCCCCTGGTCATCCAGCCAGATGGACCTTTTCATCGTCGCGTCCATGGTGACGTAATTATCTGAGATCTCCATGGTCTTGGCCATGGTATCGGGCTCCACCTGATGAAGGTTATGCTTGAGCATAGTGCGATCTCTGCAGCCGTTGATGAAGAAGTCGACTGCTTGGTGCTCATGCACCCCTTGCATGAGTTGTGCATGCTTCTCCACCGGGTGCTGTAGGAGTGGTCAATCTCGGCCTTGCCTTGAACGCAAAGGGCGAGCTTTCCGGGGTGACCCGGGCGCTTGTAGGTGCCGGTGAAGTTGCGGACAAACGCCTGCTCGAAGTCAATCCAAGCGTTTATGCTGTTGTCGGGGAGACTGATGAGCCATGTCCTGACTGAATCGAGGAGCATGAGCGGGACATAGCGCACAGCTACCCGGCGGTTGCCGTTTGTGTTGCCCATCACGGTGGTGTAGTCCACCATCTAATCTTCTGGCTTGACCGTGCCGTTGTACTTTGGCGTGTCCCTTGGGAGCGAAAATTCCTTTGGAAACGGTTTGTTCTGGATGCATGTCCGAAAAACCTTAGGTCAGCCGGACTTTCCTCTTCCAGCGCGCGTCACTGGACCAACATGTCGATGCGTGCGTGTGCATCCCGCGGCTCCTCCGGCTCGAGCAGGCCAAGCCGTCCTAAAAGGCAGGACTTGGGTGGCGCGTTGGTTCTTCTGGCTTTGTCAGCTGGATCGTGGTTCCTCCTAGTGACAGTAGCGGCTTCGCGCGGATTTTGCCCACGGCTGGCCGATCCACCCTGTGGATGGCTATTCTGCTTTGTAGCATTCGGAGAGGAGGCCTTTCTCACACCTGCGGCCGGATCTCCCACCTGACGGGGCTGCTTGCTCTTGTTGTTTCCTCCAAGGCTTGCGCCTACCTCAACATGTTGCTTGTTGGCCGTAGCGACAAGGAGCTAGACACGTGCCTGCTGGTGACGCGGCTCGTCACCCTCTAGGTGGCTAAGCTCCACAACGGTAGCTTCCGCGGCCCTCATGTTCTCGGCCGGAGTATTGTAAACCGGCTAAGCCGCGAGAACACGCGAGTCAGCAGCACGGTCCAGCTCCGAACCCAAGTTGTGGCTTTGGGGTGGCAGCTGTCGGTTGTCCCCCGGTAAGCGGGAGAAGCCGTGCGCAGTGTTGTACTTTCCCATGGTTGCGTCCAGCCAGCATTGGCGGGCGGCAACCTTGCTGGCTTCCTCCCGGAGGTTCTCGCACGTGGCTTCTAGCACAACTGCTACAGCCGCTGGGTCCACCTTGGGGGCGATGGGGATGCGGAGGTTTTGGATGGAGGCTGCTAAGGGGTCCGCATCTTGCTCGCGCGGTGCAGCGTTGTTGGTGCCTGCGTCGTGCTCTAGAGGTGGGTAACGGCCATCGCCTGCGCTGGCCATCATGACCTTGACGCTACCGCTGGCGAGGAGCAGGGCGGAGAAGCCTGGAGGCGCGCCAGAGATGGTGATGACCATACGAGGGAAATCCTCGATGATGGTAGCGACGTAGACGCGGTGCTCGCCGAAGTTCATGATGGAGCCGTCACTTGGGAAGGTTTCCCCTGCATTGTCGAGGACGCAGTCGAAGGAGACAAAGGTGAGGACGAGGCCAAAGGCGACTTTCTCACCGGTCACAAGCGGAAGTCCCATGCAAAAGATGACCCCATCCAAAGCGATGTGCCCCACGGTGGGCGCCAACTGTCGTGGTGTGGAACACGACAGTGCAATTGGGGATGGCATGAGAGGGGACAATCAGGATGCTATCAGTGGCTACTCGCAATGGGTTAGGCACGAATACTACAAACACAACGATGCACCCAGGTTTGGAGCCCTCTTCTTGAGGTAACACTCCTACTCCTGTAAGGATCTACTATATGGGGAGTTGATTCTCAATACAAGTGCTCCTTGAGCTGTTTCCCTTGCTACTATCGAGAGCTAGAGGGAGATGAACTACTCAAATTGTCGATTCTGGCTAACATCTAACTTGTAATGCCTTACCTAGAACCCCAACACTACCCCTCCTTATATACTGGTGGAAGGGTAGGTTATAATGTGCTCTAGGGTTTACTGTTTGGGCTTTGGGTTTACAAAGCGGGTCGGCTGCCCGGTCCAGCCGGTGGTCCAGGACCCGGTCAAGCTCCAGTACAGGTGGGGACGGCGCCACAGCATCTCAGCACCGCCGCTTTGGGCATCCCCGGTGCTTGGTGCTTTATCCGTCAGCCGGTGCTTTACTCGTCAGCCTCCAGCCTTGGTGCTTTGGCATCCTTGTCTGGTAGTGCCGGCAGGGCGGCGCTCTAGCCTATCCGTATATTTGGCCAACGAATTCGAGGCGGCCGGGTAGAGGTGGCTACCTAGCCGGCTCTCCTGGCCACCCGGCTAGACGGGTCAGCCGGGGAATCTTGAGGCGGACCGGGTGGAGAGTTCCACGCAGCTATGGTTCTTTGTCTTGCGGCCATCCAGCCAGGTCTTCCTAGAGCTGGCCAGTTGAGCCTGGCTTGGCCTACCCGGGGGTCATCCCCCCAACACTCAAGATATAGGAATTATGTACAAGGAAACACAAATGATGGGATAAGTGTGACTTGTGCGATAGAGAAAGTGAGCTAACAACCAAATTATTGCATATCAAAGACTATAATCTCGTGTCGCACAAGTGTAAGGAGAGACGCTGTTTCGATTGCAATAAATGGGTGTGCTACAAGATATGCATAATAAGTACCAACTATATGATGTTCATCGAGCTTGCGCTTCCTATTCTATTAGGCACTTGTTTCTTTCTTTCTCTTCGTTTTATTTTTCTTTTTATATTTTTTTCTTCTACTTTTATTTTATTTTTCACTTGCCTCTTCCTTGTGCCAACAACTATACAAGATAACTATATGAGATAGCGCTCACAACTTTTTCTTGGAATTCTACAAGGTATCAAATGTGCATAAACTAATCAATCATAGGAGGAACTAGTCTCAATATGTGTTTGTTGATCGCAAAGATAGTGTAGCTCACAAAGGAATACAAGTGGGGAGAAATCGCGGAATTGTTATACTTTCGCCGCTGATCTTCACCCTTTATTGGTGGATTACACCTAGCTCACGGAACTTGGATGGAGTAGATAGCATGAACCACATGGATGATGATGTAGAGCTCCTTCTCCTCTTCGAAAGGAGGTAAAGAACACCAAAATATGAGTTCAAATACAAAAATTATGCTCAAAACCGTGTAGCGGATTTCTGTTCTAGAGGGAGGGCACAGACTCCGGGGTGCGCAGGCCGAAGATTACGGCTTGGACTCACTAACACTGGAAACTCTGGTCCTGGACGGAGACTCCAGCCTAGGACATTCTAGAACGTCAAGAACTCCTCCGAGGAGCGTTTTGGGTAGAAAAATTCTAACCAAAACCTCAAATTGATGGGGAAATCAAGGAATTAGTCTATCAGAATGTCGGGGAAGGTAGATCAACAAGTTTAGCAAGTAATACCGGATCAAAACCTACCAAAACACACAGAAATATCAGATCGATCCAAAACATGAATTGTTGCTATTTTTGGTGGAATTTTCGAATTAATGGTGAAAAAACGAAATCAATGTGAAATCTGTGGCAACCAAAAGCTGCTGGTACCAGATGATAAGGGTTGGCCTCAAGGGTTGCCCAATCTTCATGGATCTCGTTGTCAAATCGATGGGAAAGCAAGGATAAAACGGGGTAGGTAGCGGAAGCGAATACACACCTCGTGACAAACACAATTAACACAGGCAAAACTCACACGATACAAGGCCAATTGTTCCCGCCACCGGCCACCGGTCCGATAGAATCCTCGCAAGGAAAGATCAGTCAACGTGCTCCCTTCAATGCCAAGCGGAGAGGGAAGAACACCTAGGAGAGGGTCTTGACAACTACGCTCACGCACTCGCAAACATAGGCTTTGTACAATGATGGATCCGTGATGCAAACTCCACGAGGTTGTGACGATAGTCGGTCCCCTTGGTAAAGGGGATGAGGCAAAACTAGAGATTCCACAAAGGGTGTTGTCTTTAGTCTATCATCTATGTCTAAGGAATACATGAGGGGGTGGGGGAACTATATATAGGCCAGCCACATAACAAGGGGTAGTTTGAGGCATAAAACATGGGTTTGGAATGGACTAGAGGGGTACATGGGCCAAGAGCTTAGATGTTGGCACGCAGGTCCATTCACTTACGCCGGAGACTCCGGGGTGTGAGGATCAGAGACTCCGGTCCAGATGTTGCTCTACGGGGTAGACTCCTAGGTGGCGGACAAAGAGCTCTAGGCAGGCAGCCAAAGTTGTTGGTGGGATGACCCTAGGTAGGGTAAAGACAAGGTAAAAGGACAAGGTCGGCTGACGCAAAGACAGGTCAAAGCATGAGCTGGCCGGATCATAGAAGGGCTGGTCGGGTTACCCTGAGCCTGAATGCACTGGCAAGGCTCAGACGACATACAAGATATGCTAGCACGAGGAATGAACCATTTTCCCTTTGTAGGTACCAACTTGGTCGGGTTAACTATACCAAGGCAAAGTCAGGAGATAGCTTGCTCAGGAAGGAGCTTAGGGTCAGCGCTTTTCTCTCACCTAAGGGAATCTAGGAAGATACAAGCGCTAGCGACAAGAGGCAGAGAGGCAGAGACATAAGAGATCGTCACGGATGTGACAGTCACTGACAGCAATAGTCACGACACATGGACTCTGTGCCATTGCCTTACAGAGGCTATGGACAAGGAAAGGAGCACGCTGATTTTCCACTTTGGGACAAGCACATTCCAAGCATATCCAGCCCACGTATGCCCTAGTTGTAACCTGGCCACCCCTTTATAAGGTGAGCGAGCGCCTCCAAGGAGAGGGTCGGTCATTTTGGCTAAGGCAAGAACCCTAGAGAGAGTAGAGAGCATGAGCACTTCATCTCCTTCCTCTCTACGATACAGCTCAAGGAGCATCTGTATTAGTCCATTGATCATAATCAGAGATCCATAGCAGTTCATCTTGTGTCATGTTGTTCTAACTTTATGTGTAGATTCACTACACTATCCCTCCCGGGATACCCCTAGTGCACATTGGTCCCATATTTAGCCTACCCATGGCATCTGCTGTGACACCACCAAAACAGTAGGTGCCCACCGTGGGGCGAGCAGCGGTGCTAGCTAATGTCAAGATCCCGACAAAAAACTTCATTGCCACTGGAGAGCACATCGTCTCTAGGCTGGTGCAGGGGTTTGGCGCGCTGGACTTCGTCAGCAACGATGCCCGTAGCATAGGCAATCGCCCGCCTCCCACAACAGGTTCTTCCTCAGCTTTTGCGCCCACAAGATCTACATCGGCATCAACCAGTCCTGTGTACACCCGCAGCATGTCATCGAGGGAGGAGAACCTCCTCTCAGCGTGGCTCGCGGTACGCGTATCGCTCGCCCTACGAACCGCACTGAGGTGATGATGACCGCACTAGATATGGGGGCAAGCAAGGATCCAGTAGAAGATCCGGAGGTAACACCCAAGGCGCCTAGGGCTAGAAGTCCTCCGCTAGAAAGGTCACAAAACATACTGCAGCAAGCAATAGAGAGTCTCACTACACCTGTAGCTCCCATAGTTTATCCGGCTCAGGCACAGGCTGAACTAGAGGAGACTCGGCAGAAAATATCAGAAGGTGAAAAAAGATAGCGACAGCTCAGCAGTCGTTGAACATCACGCTGCGTGAGTATGCCAGAGCGAACAAGATTAGCACTAGTCTCACCCGCATGGATGGTGTGAATATTAGGACTAGAAACCTCATCAATGTGATAGATAAGGAATATGTGCCTTGGCCAGGGGAATCAGGTAACCCCATGTCAGGGCTGCAGATGCAGCAACATCTGAGTTAGAAGGTCTGACCGAGGAAGCCCGGCAAAGGCAACAAGAAAGTGTCATTGTGTTAGTGAAAATTGCAAACATGTAGAATGAGGAATTTCTCAAGGCAAACCCAGCAAGGGCATGAGGTTCCTGAGTCATTCAGTCGTTCGGGGGAGCTCTAGCAAAATCTACCAGCGCAGCATCGTCCCCTGCAAATGGCTCATGAAGAGAAGAGGTGGTTACCTCTGGGAGAAAAACAAGCAAATGGTCCCTTATGACCCGACAAGGGAAGGGAACGGAAAAGCAATACAGTGCAATGAGGATCGCCACAGTGCTAGCCAAGGTGAAGGTGGACGAGGAAACCACGAACAAGCCAGTCAGGGAAACGCTAGGTACAACAATGCCGGACAGCGTAACTTAGCAAGAGTTGGATAGAATTCACCTCGGCGGCACCAAGAACAGTACATACCTCGGCAAGATCAAAGTGCGGGCCTGGCTATGCAACAAAAATACGTTCATCCGGGTCAAAACATATATGATGATGGTTATTCGGCTGTGGCCAATGCCGAGTTTCCTAAGCCCGATCATCATGTGATAGGATCGACGCTGGGAAATAAGAACTTACAGTCAGATGATGCAAGGTTGACGTTGGACCAGATTTATAGGTCGGAAATGATGGAGGGACTAGTTCCTCCTGGTCCAGCGTGCTTTGGACCTTAGATTATTAGAGAAATCCCAGTGTCGAACCTCTAGTTGGCTAGAGGGATGAAGAAGTATGATGGAAGTACCAAGCCAGAAGATTGGTTGATTGATAATGCAAAACAGAGAAGTGAGATATGTACCTCAGATGCTAGAGGGACTAGCAAGAGTCTAGCTTAATAACCTTCCAGCAGTGAGTATCAACTTCTAGTTAGATTTTGAGAACATATTTATCAACAATTTCACCAGTACATACAAGAGGTGAATAGTCCGCAGCAACTGGCAATGTGTAGGCGGAAGCCGAATGAGACATACCGCGAGTTTCTAACTCGGTGGTGCATTATGTGCAACTCATGCGAATAAGTAATCGAGTCACAGGAAATTGCCTGGTGTTTACTGTAGGTATGGAAGTGTGTTATGGAAAATGTTGCAAATACATATGCTAACTAGGTTGGCTGAGAGAATTAGAATCGTGGACTCATATGCACTGGGTGATCCAGCTCAACCTCGGCTTGGGTCGAACGAGTAAAATGAGGAATATTACCCTCGTGATGGAGCCAGGTCATCCCAGCAAAATGATTTCTGGGTAAGAGAAGAGATGAAATACATGATTATAGATATGGCTCGCACCATGTCGCTCCGGTGGACCAAGATCAGCCCGAAGCTGGGAGTACCCCGCGACAAAAGAGTGGTGGCCAATAGTGGGCACAGAAAAATGATGGCAAGAAGCCTTGGACTAGTGAACAAAAAAAGCAATGGCAAGAAAGGAAGGATAGGCCAATGTATACGTATAAGGCCATGTTGGATCAACCATGCAAGTTCCACATGCCCAATCCAAGTAAACTAGCAAATCATACAACTTGGCAGTGCGAATGGTTGCATCGTGTAGGACAAGGTAACCCGGGGCAAGGTAACATCAGACCACCTCAGCAACCTCGGCACCTGCAGCTCACGGGAGCAAATGCTCAACAAATGATGTTGCCACCACCCCCACTAAGGTATGAGAATCAAGATAGAAGGGATGAAGTGCATCAAGTGGAGAACCAGAATCAGGGGAACCGAGGAAACCCCGACAATGACGGGAGAAATGAATACAGGGAGCACCATCAAAGTTACTGTGTGTTTACCATAGAAGAAAATAGCAAGCAGAGTGTACATCAGTGACATATGGAAGTCAATGCTGTTATGCTAGTTATGTCAAAGTACATGCATTGGTTTGATCAACAAATCGCATGGAGTATCAAGGATCACCCAAGGCTCATGTTGAGTCCTGGATCATATGCTTTGGTGCTTGAGCCAACTTTCATCGGGCCACACATCAAAGTGAAGTTTTCCAAGGTGCTGATTGACATCGGCAACAGTATTAACATACTGTATAAGGACACCCTGCACAAGTTGGGAGTCTCAGTAAATATGCTCCAAACAACAAAGACCACTTTCCATGGCATTATGTCGGGTTTGTCTTGTGAGCCTATCGGAAAGGTCCAAATTGATGTTTCATCCGGCACGAGGGAGAATTGTAGGACAAAGAACCTGTAGTTCGAGGTTGTGGATTTGAACAGTTGTTACCATGCATTACTCGGCAGGCTAGCTCTTTTGAACTTTATGGCAAGTGATCACATCAGTTACTTGAAGATGAATATGCCAGGGCAAAATGGGATCATCACGATAGTATGGGACTTTAGGCTCTCCATTGAGTGTGCCTCGGCCGGGTCCAACCCGGCCGAGTCACTAGTGATCGCACAAGAGAAGAAAATAATCCAAGAAGCTGTAGCATTGGCATAGTCCGTGCAGCTGAATATGCTGACCCTGAGTAACCCGCATGGAAGTGTGTTGTTTCAGGCAACAAAGGACACCAAGAAGGTGCCAAATGATGATCAGTTCCCAGAGCGCATCGTGAAAATTGGTGCGGGCATGAACGATAAATAGGAAAGTGAGTTCATCAGCTTCCATTATGAGAATCGAGATATCTTTGCTTGGTCTACACAGGATCGGCAAGGTGTGCCGAGGGAGCTAGATGAGCACTCTTTGCATGTCAGACCCAGCGCAAAGCCAGTGAAGCAACCTCCTTGCCGCTTTGCCGAAGATAGGAGAAAATTTATTGGTGATGAGATAGCTTG
Organism: Avena eriantha; assembly: GCA_910589775.1. Classification (NCBI taxonomy): domain Eukaryota; kingdom Viridiplantae; phylum Streptophyta; class Magnoliopsida; order Poales; family Poaceae; genus Avena; species Avena eriantha. Next base: position 324,569,890 of record OU342742.1, read on the forward strand.
GCTCCTCGCAGCTGGGTTTATCATGGAAGTACTTTACCCGGATTGGTTGTCTCATCCAGTGCTGGTAGAAAAGAAGAAAGATGACCCAAACGTGGCAGTGGTATGGAGTATTTGTATCGATTACACGAACCTAAATAAGGCATGTCCAAAAGATCCATTCCCTCTGCCGAGGATAGATCAGGTCATTGACTCAATAGCTATGTGTGAGCTCTTGTCATTTGTAGATGCATATTCTAGTTTCCACTAGATACCTTTGAACCCGGATGATCAAATAAAGACTACTTTGATTACCCCGTATAGGGCTTATTGCTATCGCACTATGCCATTTGGCTTACATAATGCTGGGGCAACGTATCAAAGATGCATGCAAAAATGTTTACATGGTCCAATTGGAAAAAAATGTCCAAGTATATCTCGATGATGTGGTGATAAAAACCAAGGAGAGTCATACTCTCTTAGATGATATCTTTCAAACATTCACGAACTTAAGAAGGTTCTGAATGAAGCTTAACTCGAAAAAATGCACTTTCAGTGTTCTGGCCGGAAAATTGCTCGTTTTCCTCGTGTCTAGCCAAGGTATGGAAGCTAATCCAACTATAATCCGAGCCATTGAGCGAATGGAACTGCCAAAGTGTCTTAATGATGTCCAGAAGTTCACTGGTTGCTTGGCATCGTTAAGTCGCTTTGTATGTCGGCTGGGAGAAAAGGCATTGCTTCTCTATCAGCTAATGAAAACATTGTTCATATGGACACCACAGGAAGATAGTGCTTTTCATGAGCTAAAAAAGATGTTAGCCTATGCACTATGTTAGCTTCGCCATTGTCCAAAGAGCCGATATTGCTCTACATAGCAGCGACCAACCGAGTCATAAGTGCGGTGATTGTGGTGGAGTGTATCGAGGAAGGTAAGTCAGTGCGGATGATAGTATATTACCTAAGTGAAGTACTATCTAGTTCAAAACAGAACTATCCTCATTATAAGAAAATGGCATATGGCATCTATATGGCGGCCAAAAATCTTAAGCACTATTTTTAAGAGCACCCTATAAAGGTGATATGTGAAGCACCTATATCCAAGATAATGGGTAACAAAGATGCAAGTGGCCGAATTGCCAAATGGGAAATTGATTTAGCTCCATATGATCCACGGTACGATAGAAGAGATGCAATCAAGTCTCAAGCAGTGGCCAAATTTTTTGTGGATTGGGCTAAAATGCAATATGAGCCACCCTTTCCGGATTCAAACTACTGGAGAATGCACTTTGACAGATCTAATTTGAAAAACTGATTAGGGGTCAGGGTAGTTCTTACCTCGCCCAAGAAAGATCAATCGAGATATGTGCTTCAGATCCACTTTCGAGCATCAAACAATGTGGATGAGTATGAGGCGCTAATACATGGGTTAAAAGTAGCAAAAGAGATTGGGATACGTCGGATATAGTGCTTTGGTGATTCAGATTTGGTGGTGCAGCAATTTTCTGGTCATTGGGATGCGTTGGACGCAAACATGGCCCTTTATATATTCCACGTCCAAAAGATATGTGGGTACTTTGAAGGATGCGATGCCATCATGTACCACGAGCTGAAAATGATGCAACCGACTTGTTTTCTAAACTAGTTTCATCTCAGCAAGCCATCCCACCAGGTGTTGCTTTGGAGCATATGAGAAAAACCATCTATTAACCCCTCACCGGAATCCGAAACAATCTATATCCCGGCCAATCTAGGATCAGAAGCTGCCCCAATGAACATTGATTGGGGGAACACCTCGGCACACCCGAGGACTACCTCGGCAAACCTGGGGGAATGTTTAGCTTAATCCGGTAGAGGTTATGTTGGTTGATCCAATGTAGGTTGACAAACTGCTTTTCTCGGCCCGCACTGTACCAGCATGGGCGCAACCGATATTTGGATTCTTAAAAGATGGAGTTTTGCCAAGTGATGAGGTACTCTCCAGGCAAGTGCAGATAATAGCAAAGGCATATACCATAATAAATGCCAAGTTATATAAAATATGTGTCACAAGTGTCTTGCAGCGCTGTGTTGATCTGGCAGAAGGGCAAGAAATCCTCCGAGATATACATCAGGACGAATGTGGGCATCATGCATCGTCCAGGGCCCTAGTAAACAAAGCTTTTCGGCATGGATTTTACTAGCCCAGTGCCTTGCAATAGGCTAAGGACCTTGTGAAGAAATGCAATGGGTGTTAGAGGTATGCTAGGAAGATACATATGTCGGCCTTTGAGCTCAAAACTATACCTATCACTTGGCCATTTGTTGTGTGGTGCTTGGATATGGTTGTACCATTTATGTTGGCCCTAGGAAACATGACCCATATCCTAGTCATGGTGGATAAGTTTAAAAATGGGGATTTAAGTAAAGCTAATTAGAAAATGTGATGGAGCTACTACCATATCATTCCTCAAGGACATCATCTTGAGATACAGGTACCCACATGGTATAATAACGGACAATGGCACAAATTTTGGTGAAGGAGAATTTACTCGGTTCTACCAACACAAGAGAATAAGGCTAGATGTCGAATCAGTGGCACACCCCGCATTAAACGGGCAAGTGGAGAGATCCCATGGTCTAGTACTGTTTGAGATAAAACCTCAACTCATTCAGCCACTTCAAATATCATTGGGGTGTTGGATTGATGAACTCATAGCAGTGCTATGGAGCCCAAGAATAACTCCAAATAAATCAACTGGATATATGCCATTCTTTTTGGTCTATGGGGCAGAAGCTGTATTACCAGCCAACATAAAGCATGACTCGCCTAGAGTCACCCAATTCACAGAAGCAGAAGTGCAAGAAGCCCGAGACTATGATGTTGATCTGCTAAAAGAGGCAAGAGAGTTGGAATTCTCTAGATCCGCCATATATCAGAAGAACCTCTAACGCTATCATAACCAGAAAGTGAACCCCCGAGTTTTTCGGGAAGGTGATTTGGTACTTCGGTTGGTGCAACGCACTTCCAGCATGCATAAGCTCTCTCCTCCATGGGAAGGGACATTCATCGTGAGCAAATATTTGCAAAGTGATGCATACTATCTTATAGATGCTCAACCGCACGAGAAGAATAAGGCAAACATGGCAGGTGAAGAATCAAAAAGGCCATGGAATTTAGCGCTACTTCGCCCATTTCACACTTAGCTAAAGTGTATGTATCTCGAACTCTCATATGTCAGCATGTATGTCGGAAATGAGTTTATCAATGAAATCTCGGCACCTCGAGTAGAAACTCGGGGACTGTCTTAGTAGAATTTTCTGTTTCTTCAGAATTTACATTTTATATGTTGGCTGACTTAACTTTCTTACCCCTTAGCCGAGTTGGTAATGTGTCGGCACCAAAGGCCAACTCTTCGACTTGCTACTTTCCAAAAAGATTGGCTTCATGTCAAGCAAGGGAACAAACCTAGAAATGCTATGCACATGAAACACGACTAAGGAAGGGAACATACATGCCGACATTCTTTTTTGGACTAACCCCTGTATTTATTTTCCTTATTGTTATGCCAAATTATTTTGAGCTAATCCTCACAATTTCAAAAGTATTGTTAATTTAATTTGTTGACCTCAGACTTGTAAGTCGAACACCGAATCATGGTAGACACGAGCCAAGTCATTAGGTTGAGCAAACAAGAAAATGAAACTCGAGGACTTCGCCCAAACGTATTCGACATAAAGCATAATAGTAGCAGAATAACTTAAACTTTTTTATACATCTGCGACCAGCATACCGGGATTTAACAAAGTTTCAAGCTTGTGCGCTTAAGGAGCAGCGGCAGCCAGATCATCTATGGCAGGAGGTGGAACAATAGCTTCGGCTTCAGAAATCTCGACCTCCTCCTCATCATCATCATCTGGATCTTGATGGTCTTCATCTGCACCCTCCTCAACATACCCATCATCCACCTCATCGAGGAAACTCGGCCCACCAGTGCAAGCATGGATATTGTCATATTGGATAAGCTGATAGGCCCGGGGCTGGTGTTGCTCGATGAGGGTTGGGTCGGTGATCCACCTAGAGCCATCATGCATATTCTGGAGTGTGTCCAGATTGAGTCCATCGTACCATGATAGCACGAAGGCCAAGGTTATATCGGCACCAACCCGCACGGCAGACTCCCGCAATAGATTCAGTGTTGTCTCCCTCTCCATGTTTCTCGGCCAGCTAGAAGGGACCCTTGGGTGCAGTTTCATTCAGCCAAAGGACATGGAAAACCCAGATGGCCGCATCCATAAGATCCACCCAGAATGACTTCATCACTTCAACCCAGGCCTAGAGACTGACCAAAAAGTCATCCATGTCAAACGTTGCACTAGAATCAGCGGGAACACCTTTCTTAGCTCGAGCTTTCTGCACAGCAGTGGTAGTGCGAACCTTGGATTCAGGGAAGTTGCCTGAAAAGCACGAAATAGGAACAAGTTAGTGCAAGAAAACAGAGGGCATAATGGGACATCAGCAAATAAGAAAAAATCCGAGAAAACTCACAAGTGATGATACTATTGATTCGGGTGACCTCCATCAACCAAGTAGCAAAGTTTTCCCAACAATTTTCTAGCTCAAGATTCACTGAGTCAAATTTGACCTTGGCATCCTTGATTCAATACTCCTCCTTCTCGAGATGGATCTTGAGCCGGTCCTTCTTCTCAACAAAGGACTATTCAACCTTGTCAAGTTCAGATTTTTGGAGGGTTTTTAATTTTTTAATCTCGAGATGGAGCCAAGAGATTTCTTTGTCCTTCTCCTTCAACTGAACTTGATGCTGGCCTACTTGTTCGAGAAAGTGAAGCGTCAATTCAGGCATGAAAACACAATCCTGAAGAGACACTGTGAACATTTTAACCTGGCAGAACCGAGGTATAATTACCCGTTGAGCTAGAAGGGATAAATACAAAAATAAAGAGCAAAAGGAAAAATTCCTTTCAGCTCGGCCACCTTCTTCTTCGGCTCCTCATTTTGGGCCTCCACATTGGCTGGAAAAATCCGAGTCACAAGTTAACTCAGCAAGTCAAGAACAAACGGAACCAAGCTGAAGGCAATGAAGCAAAGGTTTACCTTTCTTTTTTAGTTCTGGCAACAATGCCTTATTCTTTGAAGAATGCTCTTTGTGCACATCGAGAAACCGCTGGAACTCGGCAGTACGTCGGTTGGTGGTGACCTAAAAAGATCAATTATTAGTTAATAAGTGATGAGGATATTCAAAGCTATTCAAGATCCGAGTAAAGTGGAACTTAACCCAGCTCTAGGTGATTGAATATTTGAAGTTATTCAAGATCCGAGTTAAGTGGAACTTAACCCTACTCTAGGTAATTGGATATTTGAAGTTATTCAAGATCCGAGACCAGTGGAACTTAACCCGGCTCTAGTTGATTCGATATTCAATGCTACTTTCAAGATCCGAGTCAAGTGGAACTTAACACGTCTCTAGGTGATTGGATATTCAAAGCTACTTACAAGATCCAAGTAAAGTGGAACTTAAATCGGCTCTAAGTGGCTAGATATTCAAAGCTATTCAAGATCTGAGTCAAGTGGAACTTAACCCGGCTCGAGGTGGCCAGATATCAAAGTCTACTCAAGATTTGAACCGAGTAAACCTCGATTCGAATCTAGGTGGCTGGCTAACATAACTTTTGATCTAAATCTTAATAGCTAAGTTAACGTAATTTAGAACTAAAAGGAATATAAAGAAAATTGCGCAAGTTCAGTGCTAAGAGCATCCGTACGAGTAATGTCTTACTCCCCCAAGGCTCGGGGACTGGAGGATATATACACAAGTACTTACACAAACATAAAAGAGATGGTCAAGGGATTTACCTCCATAAGTTTGCTTGTATAAGTAATGGATTTGCTGGCAGTGTTCATTATTGTCGGATTGATGACAAGTACACCATGAGAGGGTCCTCGAGGCATGTGGAAGAGAGGGGTGTGAGACATATGGTGTTCCGGGACAGTGAGAAAACAAGTTTACCTAGGTTCGAATCTGCCGGCTTTGGACGGATCCTACTCCTGCTAGCAATCCAATAATACGGCATAGCCAAAATATGGGTTACAAGGGTTTTGCCTGTGCGAGTTGAGATTGTAACCTATTGTGGGGTGCCCTAAAGGCTGGTCCCTAGGACGGCTTATATAGATATCTGGCCAAGGGTTTATAGGAGAGACCTATCCATCTACGACTAAGACTTGGTTACAGAGTACATATTAAACTACAAGTGACATTACAGGCCTATGTCGGTAAGTCTTCTAGGCCTTCCCGCAGCCAGACTGGATCTGTTTCTTCTCCCTAACTGGGCTGCTCATGAAGCAAAGCTCGAACCCTAAGTGGGCCACCATGGTCAATGAGGTATAGTGAGGATACCCGGAAAGTATATCCCCAACAGCAGCCCCCGGAAGCCTCTAAGATCCAGAGTTGGATTTCACCATCGTCTAGCTTGATCCATCTTCGGCCTGTAGATTCTTGAAGGGTTCCTAAAACTTCAAAAGAAATGATAGGATCAGAGTCTTAAAAAATAAGCCGGACCTATGAGTACATTATTCAGGTTTCCAGCTTGAAATTCAAACTAAGCAGGAATTTGGTCTCTGACGTAACCTGATAACAGTCAATGTCAAGGTCTCTGGCTGAACTCTAGAGCCTTAGGGCAGAGAAGACCAAAGTTGACGATGTCATCTTTGGTATTTTTCCTGTCTTCTGACTTTTCGTTCTTCCGACTCTAGGAGTTTGCATATATTTTCTGACCTTTTCTTTATATCCGCAGGTCCTCTGAATTTGCTGGATTCCTCCTCCACTGAGTCTCGCACCAGCCGGCTTACCAAAGTTGGTGACTTGCTTCACGATTTCCGCCAGTCACTAGAGGATATTGGCAAAGCTCTGAAAGTTCCGGACATGAACAAAATGTCCGCCTTTGAGGTGCAAGATAAGGCGAAGGAGATGCCCCAGCTCATCCAGGACTGGAACATGTCCTATGCACGAACCGCAGCACAGAATGCCCTCACCATGGTTATGAGCCACCATGCAAGCATGGAAATCTGGCAAGTAACCAGAGGTTACTCAACTTTGGAAGAAGACGGCAAGGAGCAGAACATCGGGGCCATCATGGACTCCTGCACCAGCTATGGATGCAACGTAGCTGATCTGACTAGCTACGACACTCCATTCTTCACTCGCGTGGAAACACCTCCGCCGCCTCTGAAGTGACTGCCGAAATTTCCGACGATGAGCAAATCAAATCCGACTTGCCTGTCTCGGAAAGGTATCAAGGCAAAGGCGATGTCACTAGTGACCGGCAGCTCCTACCTCTACCCCTACATCCTAGAATATCAGAAAAAAACAATGTGTTATCCTAAAACAATCGGGTTGTAATATAATATTTTTGCTAGTACTAAGGTTTGCAAGAATTGATGCGCTTTGCTTCTTTTTAGCACTTTGGCTTTATTTTGTTGTGCCTGAAATTTTACACTAGCACTTTTTATTTTTGTTTATACTTATCTCTTTTTATGGCTTTTCGCCTCATTCCTTTCGTGAGCCGGAAACCTTCAACATGGAAACTTTGCCGAGCAACGGAGCGCAATTGCTAAACAAGTTTAAACTAAAAAACAAAGCCAGTTTATAGTACCAACAATTCACTACTCGGAAAATACCCGCATCTAGATATCAGATAAAGAACCAAATTATAAAATAGAAAATTTTAAATTTATATCCGAAGGTAGCATTTTTAGAATCGGAAATCTAACCAGAACAAACATGAGCATAAAGTACTTTTAAGTATTCTGGGATTTTCGAATGTGACATGATCATTTGGAAATATTGAGGAAACCAATACTTTATTTCTCTTGAACATGTCACATATATGATTTCAAAGAAAGAAAATTTAAGAATAAAAGGGATGTAGCTCAGCAATATTCCACGGTCTATCTAATTCTTCCGAGTTTGTACTACTTCCAGCTCTCTTTCTCTTTTTAGTAGCAGGTCTTCCTATGACTAGCCACATATCAGTTAGATAGTAAGAACCATTGTGCAATACTCGGCTAACTTAAAATGGACCTTCCCACACCGGGAAAAGTTTGTGCTTTCTTTTCCGCACAAGCCGGAGAACCAAATCGCCCTTATTGAAAGACTGGTTTCTGACTCTCTGGCTATGATACTTGCGTAACTTCTGCTGATAGGCTGTTGATCTCTCCTCAGCAATCATGCAAACTTCTTCAATTAAATCAAGATCATTTTGTCGAGAAATTTTGGCATCCTCTTCAATATATGCAGCAACTCGGGGAGAAGTATGAATTAAATCGCTGGGAAGAACTGCTTCTGCGTGACGAAGTGGTAACTTGTCTGCCCATATCCCAGATGGTAACTTGTCTGCCCAAGCCCTCGCAGCATGACGAAGTGGTGCTTTGAGTCTTGGTTTGAGGCCTAGTAGGATTAAACAATTTGCTCTTTCGACTTGTCCGTTGGATCACGGATGCGTGACTGACGCAATGTCAAGCCGGATTTTTTGATCGCAGATTTCGGCAAGTTCTCCCATAGAAAATAGCTCCGGTTGTCCGTGATAATACTATGCAGATAATCGTATCGGATTATAACATCCTCGACAAATCTTTTGGCTATTGCTCCATCACAACTTGTGACGGGTTTAGCCTCAATACATTTCGTGAATTTATCCACCATCACTAAGAGGTGAGTAAATCCACTCGAAGCTCGTTTGAACGGTCCAACCATGTCAAGCCCTCAGACCGCGAAGGGCCATGTTATCGGAATTGTTCATAGTTGTTCATCCGGAACATGAGCTTGTTTGGCGTATTTTTAGTATCCTTTGCATGTATTGACTAGCCGTTCGGCATCTGCCTTAGCTATAAGCCAGAAAAATCCGTGTCTCAAAGGTTTTGCCACTAAATATTTGGCTGCAGCATGATGGCCGCATTCGCCTTCATGGAACTCTCTTAAGATTTCCACTCCATCTTCTGGAGATACGTAGTGATGAAAATCCCCAATACACTCCCCTTATAGAGCTCACCATTTATTATTGTATAGGTTTTTGCTCGTCAGATGATTTGCTGGCTCAGAACCTCGTCTTCAGGTAATTTTCCGTCTACCAGGAAATCCAGGTAGGGTTTTGTCCAGCTAGGAATTACAGCGAGAACTTCCACTAAAGGTGAGTCATATTTGGTTGGATATTCCTCATCAACTCCTGTAATAGAGGGAACTTTGAGGTGCTCTAAAAAAGCACCATCTGGGACCTTTTTCCGTGCAGAGCCTATTTGAGATAATGCATCTACTTCCTCGTTTTCTGCTCGAGGGATATGTTGAACTTCAAACCCTTCGAACGATTTAGATAGTTCATCCACGACATCCCTATATGCCGCCATGTGTTTATTTGCCTTACAATGATCCGACACTTGTTGAGCAACAAGATCCGAATCTCCATAACACATAAGTCATAGGATGCCCATATCCTTAGCAATTCGGATTCCATGCAGCAGTGCTTCATATTAGGTAATGTTGTTTGTTGCCGTGAAGTGGATATGCAACACATAGAAAAGATTATCTCCTTGGGGTGATTTGAGCACCACGCCAGCCCCCGAGCCCCTGAGCACCTTAGACCCGTCAAAATGCAAGGTCCAGTATTCCGACTCTGGGAGGGTCATATTTTCCATTGTCTCTGTCCAATCAGCGACAAAGTCGGCAAGAATTTGTGATGTAATTGTTGTACGAGGTTTGTACTCAATGTCGAAAGCTGAAAGCTCTATTCCCCATTTTGTGACACGTCATGTAGCATCGCTGTTGTTAATTATGTCTTTCATGGGAGCTATGCTCACCACGGTAATTTGATGCTCCTGAAAGTAGTGTCGTAGCTTCCGAGATGCAAAGAACACACCGTAAGCCAGTGATGACCCACAAGTATAGGGGATCGCAATAGTCTCCGAGGGAAGTAAAACCCAATTTATCAATTCAACACAAGGGGATCCAAAGAATATTTATAATCCTTAACAACTGAGTTGTCAATTCAGATGCACCTGGAAACAATCCTGCTCGCAGTAGTTTTATCAGTAGCAACAGTTTTGTAGTAGCAATAGCAAAGTAATAGCAGTAGTAAAATAAAGATAGTAGTAACGATTGCAGTAAATAGTAGGATTGAAGTGCGGTAGGCATATGGATGGATGGAAGGGCATTGCATCGACAAGACAATTCATATAATAATCAAAACATGGGGCATTTGTAGATAAATAAGTTAAAGCATGCAAGTACTAAATAATCATAGACATGTGTTCCATATATGGTCATACATGCTCGTAATGAGAACTTGCACAACATCTTTTGTCCTGCTAGTCCGTTGCAGCGGGGCCTCGAGGGAATCTACTAGCAATTAACGTGTTCCTTTTAATAGAGCACCGGAGCAAAGCATTAACACTCCGTGAACACACATGATCCTCATATCATAGCCATCCCCTCCAATTATCCCGATTTCTGTCACTTTGGGGCCTCGGGTTCCGGACTATGTGTATAGAACTTACAGGTAAGATCCTAAACGATAATATCATCATGAATCAATAACATGTTTAGATCTGAAATCATGGAACTTAGGCCCTAGTGACAAGCATTAAGCATAACAAGTTGCAACAATGTCAAAAAGCACTAACAATAGATACTAGGCACCATGCCCTAACAATCTAATGCAATTACATGAACGATCTCATCCAATCCCTACTATCCCCATAGCCTACTGCGGGGGATTACTCACTCATGGATGGGGGAATCATGGATGGATGATGGAGAAGTGATGGTGATGATGATGGCGATGATCTCCTCCAATTCCCTGTCCCGGCAGGGTGCCGGAACGGAGTTTCTGGTTCCGAATCGCGGTTTCTGGTGGTGGTGGCACAACGGAACTCTATCTGGAAAAACGTCGAACCCCCTTTGTTTTTAGGTCAGAGGGCTTATATAGGCAAAAGGAGAGGTCGAGGCGGAGTCCGATGCGGCCACACCACCTCCTGGCACGGCCTGGCTTGGCACGTGCGGCCAGGTGGTGTGGGCCCCTCGTGGCCCCTCTTCGTCTTGTCTTTTGGCTCCGTGAGTCTTCTGGCAAAATAGGGGTTTTACGATATTTTCCGGGATTTTTCCTGAAAGTTGATTTCCTGCACAAAAACGAGACACCAAAGGAATTCTGCTGAAAACATCATTAGTCTGCATTAGTTGTATCCAAATCACACAAATTTGAGTAGAAACAATAGCAAAAGTGTTCGGGAAAGTAGATACGTTTTGGACGTATCAACTCCCCCCAAGCTTAGTTTATTGCTTGTCCTCAAGCAATTCAGTTGAAAACGGAGTGCGATAAAACAAACTTTCATGAACACATTTGCTTCATAAGATGTATATATTCTCAGCATATGAACAAATACTTAGGCAATTCATAATAAGGAATATGCAAATAAGTTTACCCAGTAGTGATGCAAGCTATGAAGAAATTCCAACCCATTAATAATAAGCAGCATGACACATAAGTATATGCAGGATTGCAATGCTCATAAGAAGGTATGATAAAGTGGTATCTCGCTTGCCTTTCTTTTTGGAGCAAAACATAAATTCCAAGGCACCTCTGAAGTTTAAGTGAAGACTAGAAGTAAAAATATCAAAGATACGATTGTCAAAGTTATGTCACAATTAACCGTGTTTTGGGACAAGCACATTACACTATGAATGACAGCTATGCTCTCGGGAAGGTGCTCAAAGAATAAATGGTGACTCAACATAAAAGTGAAAGAAAAGATTTGAAAAGTTTGAAAGGCTTCCAAATGTTGAAAGTATGGTACTCATTAGCTTTGAGCTCTCATTGACCCTATCATAAGCATCTTGACGTGATTAAGGTTAATGTGACACAAATATGAGGATATGCTTCACAAGTTATAAGTTGAAAATCTCATGCCCCTTTCTTACGAGTATCGGACCTCATGCTACTCAACTTTAGTCACGAGTAAGTTCTTGTCACTATAAGTACATGTGTATCATAGAGATCCGCCAACGGGGTACCCCTTGCCGCATGATATAGGAGCTATCCCATATCAAAATGACAAGGCAATAGACAATGAGCATCTCAACAATCTTTTTATTTGATATTTGCATAGATTTTTATTGAGGATGCTTCACAGATTGCTCACTATGGTTATGCTGCAAATTTCCACCATGATTAGGCATGGCTTATGCTAGCCACCCAGGCCTTTCTCTAACACATATGCAAACTCCGTGAGATTACAATCTCCCCTTTTATTTCACACCGTCGGGATCCATAAAAAAAAGAACATGATATCAACTGAATAGTAAGTGCAAAGTTGAAAGCGTTCCCCATGGTAACATGGTTCTGCTGATTGACAACTTATAAAGAGCAAGCATATACGCAACATAGATGGACACAATGGTTCAGGTTTATTAAGTGCAAGAAAGTAAAGTGTTCCATCAAGTTCATGAGTGCTTTACTAACTAATTTTCTCATAACAAGCAAACATTCTTATGTGGAAGAAATACACATCATAATAAATATGCAAGGAAATAGCAATAATGCTAATGGGTACATATGGTGGACTCTTTTTGACAACTTTGGTTTTAGGGAGTTCGATGCATGAGTAAAGCTTATACGCAGCACAAGTGAAGGCTAGCAATATCAAGGGAGCGACAATCGAGAGAGAAGTAACTGTCATAATCATGCTTGCGACAAAACAAAATTAATAGTGGCATAAAAGTGACACGAGAACTCTGAGGCAGAATAAATCATCGAGGCTTAACTGACTTTTTGTTTAGTCATATGCATGTGTGAGCGTGTGCTAAGTCGATTCAAATAGAACATTCAGAGGAGGATACGACAATGTCATACCAAGTTATGAATAGAATAGTGCAAACAAACATTTATATGACATGTTGCAAACTATTAATGGATTGGAACTGATCATAAGAGAGCAAGAACAACTAAGCATCCACTAAATATCATACACCTTACATGAGCAGACTAAGCATGCTCACAATGGTGAGTATATGTACAAAAATGAAAACAAATAGAGTTCATACTAGCCTCTTACCACACCTCAAGTTGTCCTAAATCATCATTCCCTTTCACTTGTGTGCCTTGAATAATTATATAAAACCAAACTCCAAGGAGTGACTGAGGACCGCTGAACCCTGCAACGAACTTTACAAAACTAGAGAAGAACAACAAATATTTTTGGGTTTTCGATTTTTAAAGACAAGAACCGAAGGAAAGGGCAAATAAAGCAAAATCTTTTTGGTTTTTTCGAACAATCAAAACAAAGCTAAAAAGGGTGAAGCAAACCAAGGCTAAAAGATAAAGAAGCAAACAAAGAGAAATAACGAAAATATTTTTGGTCTTTATGTGTTTTGGAAAGCACAAATAAAGCAAGAACAAAAACTAAAAAGAAAGCGAAACATGGATATACAAAGTACCAACAGAAAATGATATGTAGGTGAGTGTGATGTCGGTATACCTCCCCCCAAGCTTAGGATTTTGGCCTAAGTGGAGATCAGTCCCAACGCGGGTAGGAACTCCAAGTCGGCGGGTCATCATAAGAATGATCATGGTCGGGACCTTGTGAAGAAGAAGAAACTCCCCAATCATAGGCATGCTGCTGGTATGAAGACTCCCCCTTGTTGGAGGGCTGGACCAAATAGTCCCAACCTCCCTTCCATCATTCTGCTCTTGCTAGGAGGGCTCCTCCAAATATGTGTCGAGCTCTTCCTCCGTGAGTGACCATCCTACCCTGGTATCAAGGTTAAACAAAACGGGCGCATGCAAAAGGACCATTCGCACGGACTACCTCTTCTCCATCCACTCTAGAGAAAGGTTATTTCATAAGATAAATCACTCAAATTAGCCCAAGAAGAAACAAATTTATGTTGTATCATGGAATTAAGATCAAGCCTCTCTATGGGAAACTTTAAGTCTGAATGATGAGGCGCTACACCATGCGAAGCTAATAAATGAGAGGCGATGAGGCCTCCACAAATTCCACCTTTCTAGCGGTTAGCAGCAAGGCGGAAAGCTATCAAAGCAGTGAAGTTATGAGTCCTATCTCATTTCACGGCAGGTGAGATAAAGGCTAGATCATATGAAGATAATTTACTAGCAGTTTTCCTAGCAAGCACGCACTTGGCAATAAAGTAGGCAAAATATCGAATAGACGGGAGATGAATATTAATAATTTTACCACTCTCCTTTGAGAAGCTTCTCCCTTGGCAAATCGCCGCATACAAGTCCACGAGTGGTGTAGGACGCTCTCTAATCCTTTCACATGAACCCCACTGCCGTACTTTAGTAGCTGCACAAAAATCATCAAAAGGGAGGTCGACAGCTATATTGTAAATTTTGTAATGAACCAGGGGGTTAGGCAAGGACCAACTAAATCGAAAATCCTACACCATAGACATAGTTAGTTTCACATATTGGTAAGGTTCATCTCCCACAAAATGCTCCAATCCTGCATTAGAAATTAGAGTATGGAAATCTTAAGAAATCCATGTGGCCTTCATGAATTCGGGGCATGGATAAATAGAAGGAAAAAACTTCTTCCTCGTGGTGAACTTTCATAACCTCGGGCACCCTAGATTCATGTTGGTTGAGTTGGTGTCCATTCATCTCCTTTTCTGAAATTTCTAGACAACCTTCACACAAGTGATTGCAAAGTGATTACATAATGAAAGGAACTACTTATAGGAATTTGTAAGAGGCCTAAACATGCATCAAAACAATTTCTCTAAGCAAAGAACAAGCATGGAAACTCACATAACATGTCATCTACATTAGCAAAATACTCAAGATATAAACCACTAATCACAAATCTACTAGGACTAGCGGAGGAGTCACATATCGGAGAAGAAATGCTCCAAATCTCAGTAACAAAGGGTGGCTGAGCAAGGAGATCGAAAATCGCAAGCAAGAATAGCAAGAACACGGGTTTGAGCAATGAAATGGTGTTTTCTCGGGAGAGAGAAAGAAGTGGTGGGTGGGAGAATAAGTGGAGGGCCAGGGGTGGCCCACACCATGGCCAGGCGCGCCCCTAGTGTGGCCACGCCAACATGTGGTGTGCCTGCCTGGTGGGCACCCCTAGGTCACTCAAGGTACCTCTCTACCCCAATTTTGGCGTAAAAAATTAATATGAATTTTCTGGAATTTTGCGAGAAACTTTATTTTTGAGAAATTTTCAGGTATTGATGAATGATTTTCTGGCAGAAGATGATTTTGGAATGATGCAAAAAAAAACTAAACTAAAACTTCAGAAGTGCTAAGACACTCTAATATGCAAGCAACTAGAAATAGAAAAGTAAACTAAGTGAAAGAAAAATTAAAATGGATAAAATAAAAGTGATGAGGAAGGACAATTATGGTGAAAACATTGTTTTGTTCATTAAAATCCCTTTGTTAACAATGTTGATCAGGTGTTGTTACCAAAACAATTTTATATGAAACAAAACTTTGCATCCAAATAAATGATTATGTTACCTCAACCCTGATAGCAATACTGCCAATCATAATAGTTTCATATTTTTCTTGTGGTATGGGACAATATATTTCTCCAACTTGGATGCCCTCATTATTTTCAATTGAATTTAAACCATAGGTCCTATCAATCTTCTTGGGGAAATAGACAGTATGTGCCTTGTCATTAACATAAAAAGTTACCTTTCCTTGATTACAATTAATGACAGCTCCTGCAGTATTAAGAAAAGGTCTGCCAAGAATAATAGACATATTATCATCTTTAGGCATTTCAAGCACAAAAAGTCGGTTAATATCAAAAAATTATGAGCCACTTGAACAGGAACATCCTCACATATACCAACAGGAATAGTAGTAGATTTATCAGGAATTTGCAAATATATATATCAGTTGGTATCAATTTTTCGAATTGAAGTCTCTTCTAAAGAGAAAAAGGCATAACACTAACTCCTGCTCCCAAATCACACAAAGCAGTTCTAACATAATTATTTTTAATAGAGCATGGGACAGTTGGAATTCCTGGGTCTGCAAGTTTCTTTAGAACCTTACCATTGAAGGAATAACTAGCAAGTAAAGTGGAAATTTCCTCATTAGGAATCTTCCTTTTATTAGAAACAATATCCTTCATATACTTTGAATAAGGAGACAATTTAATAGCATTAGTTAAAGGAATTTGCGAAAATAAAGGTTTCATCAATTCACAAAACTTGTTATAGTGTTCTTCTTCCTTTCACTTGTGTTTCTTATCAGGAAAAGGCATTGGTTTTTGAACCCAAGGCCCTCTTTCACTACCATGTTGCTTAGGAACAAAATCTTCCTTAGTGTATTTAGTATTCTTAGTGTGACTTGCAGGTTCTTCTTCAATTTCTTCTTTATCAGGAGCATCATTTTTCTCATTACCACTCTTAGTTTCAGCATTAGAGGCAGGTATACTATTAGGATCATTAGCATGTTCAGAAGATTCTACAACTGTTTTATGTTTCTTTTTCTTTCTCTTAGAGGAAGTACCACTATTTTCAATTTGTTGAGAATCCTGCTCAATTCTTTTAGGATGCCCCTCACGATATAGAGGATCCTGAGTGGCCGCACCACTTCTAGTTCAATTTCATAAGCATGTTTTTATTTAGAAGCATTCACTAGCAGATCTTTTTGTACTTTAATAAGCTGATCAATTTGAGTTTGAATCATTTGGAAATGTTTAACAAGCATTTTAACATCATCGGAGGTTCTTTCCACAATATCTCTCAACTCATTAATAGCTCTAGAGTTTTCCATTAAATGATTCTACACTCTCTTATTAAAATTATCTTGCTTAACAACAAAGATATCAAATTCTTCTAAGCATTGATCAGGAGGTTTAGAATAAGCAATATCATCTTCAGCAAAATGCTGGAGAGAGTGTACCTCAATAGTGGATGAGTGGGAGATTGGCTTACATAGTTCTTCTATAGGAGGTAAATTCTTTACATCTTCAGATTTAATACCGTTCTCCTTAAGACATTTCTTAGCCTCCTTCATCACTTCATCATTTAGTTCAATCACTCCCCTCTTCTTTGGTGTTGGTGTTGGCTCAGGCATAGTGGACTCGAGTGTAGTTGACTCAGGTGAAGTCCAATCATCATAATTCTAGCTTATTTTAGCCATTAATTCCCCAACTTCTTTGGGAGTTCTCTTCCTGAAAACACAATCAGCACAACTATCCAGGTATGTCCTAGATTCATCAGTTAGTCCATTATAATATATGTCAAGAAGCTCATTTTTGGGTAATGGACATACATGCTATGCGTGAATCAAAGCACAAAACCTTGCCCATGATTCAGGCAATATCTCCTTTTCTCCCTGTTTAAAATCAAAAAGTTCGTACAAAATGGCATGTCGAGCACTAGGAGGGAAATATTTCTGAAAGAAAGTATCAATCAGGCAATAAGGGCTATTAATAGATCCAGGAGGTACATTATTAAACCAAGCTTTAGCTTCTCCTTTCAATGAAAAAGGGAAGATTTTAGCAACAAAGTAGGTGCGCATCTTAATATGATCAAAAAATAGGCCACTCATGGTAGAAAGCTCGGTCATATGTGCTACAACACTTTCATTTTTAGTCCTACGAAAAGGTTCTTACTCAACAATGGTTATGTAAGATAAATCTAGAGAGAAATCATAATCCTTATCTTTAATGTTTAAGGGAGATGTAGCAAACTTAGCATTAGGAGATAATTTAGGTTTAATAGTATGTCTCTCAAGAAGACTCTTAATAGAACTTTTACCATGAATGTTTTTACATTCTTCAATAAATTCATCACTCATTTCTATATAACTATCATCAATATCATAGCTCTCTCTAGACTCAGGTGAACTAACAGGTGTACCAGTATCTTCATTAGAAGTTGAAGTTTTTCCAACTATAGTTCTAGCAATTGTAGCATCTAGGAAAGTACCTAATGAACCACTCTTATCAAGCACAGTAGAAGTAGCATCATAAGTATCAGAAGCAATTTCAGATTAAGCAGAATTAGAAGTATGTGTAGCATGTGTATGTGGTGGTGGTGTAAGGAGCTTACTCATCACAGATGGTGAATCCAGAGCAATAGAGGTGTTCAGAATTGTACCTCTCCTTCTAGTGGATGGTAATATAGGAACTTTTCTATCACGAATTTTACCCATGATGAATGGATAGCAGCTAACAATAATGATTCCAAGTGAACTTGATAAATAGAGCTATGCTCCCCGGCAAATAGTCTTGATGACCCACAAGTATAGGGGATCACAACAGTCTTCGAGGGAAGTAAAACCCAATTTATTGATTCGACACAAGGGGAGCCAAAGAATATTTATAAGCCTTAACAACGAAGTTGTCAATTTAGCTGCACCTGGAAACAATCTTGCTTGCAGTAGTTTTATCAGTAGCAACAGCTTTGTAGTAGCAATAGCAAAGTAATAGCAATAGTAAAATAAAGACAGTAGTAATGATTGCAGTAAACAGTAGGATTGAAGTGCGGTAGGCATAGGGATGGATGGATGGGCGTTGCATGGACAAGACAATTCATATAATAATCAAAACATAGGGCATTTGTTGATAAATAAGGTAAAGCATCCAAGTACTAAATAATCATAGGCATGTGTTCCATATATAGTCATACGTGCTCGTAATGAGAACTTGCACAACATCTTTTGTCCTGCCAGCCCGTTGCAGCGGGGCCTCATGGGAATCTACTGGCAATTAAGTTGCTCCTTTTAATAGAGCACCGGAGCAAAGAATTAACACTCCATGAACACATGTGATCCTCATATCATCGCCATCCCCTCCAGTTATATCGATTTCTATCACTTCGGGGCCTCGGGTCCCGTACAACAATATGTGTATACAACATGCAGGTAAGATCATAAACGATAATATCATCATGAATCAATGACATGTTTAGATCTGAAATCATGGCACTCGGGCCCTAGTGACAAGCATTAAGCATAAAAAGTTGCAACAATGTCAAAAAGCACTAACAATAGATACTAGGCACCATGGCCTAACAATCTAATGCAATTACATGAACGATCTCATCCAATCCCTACCATCCCCATAGCCTACTGCGGGGGATTACTCACTCATGGATGGGGGAATCATGGATGGATGATGGAGAAGCGATGGTGATGATGGCGATGATCTCCTCTTATTCCCCATCCTAGCAGGGTGCCAGAACAGAGTTTCTGGTTCCGAATCGCGATTTCTAGTGGTGGTAGCGCAACGGAACTCTATCTGGAAAAACGTCGAACCCCTCTCTGTTTTTGGTCAGAGGGCTTATATAGGCGAAAGGAGAGGTCGAGGCGGAGTCCGAGGCAGCCACACCACCTCCTGGTGTGGCTTGGACTGGCCCGCACGGCCAGGTGTTGTGGGCCCCTCGTGGCCCCTCTTCGTCTCGTCTTCTAGCTCCATGAGTCTTCTAGCAAAATAGGGATTTTGTGATATTTTCCGGGATTTTTCCGAAAAGTTGATTTCCTGCACAAAAACGAGACACCAAAGCAATTCTGCTGAAAACAGTGTTAGTCTGCATTAAATGTATCCAAATCACACAAATTAGAGAAGAAACAATAGCAAAAGTGTTTGGGAAAGTAGATACGTTTTGGATGTATCAGCCAGCTTTTGATAGTGCGTATACCCCTGCTTTGATTCAGTCAGGAGTTCGCTGAGGTAGTAAGTCGGACGTTGCACTAGGTGTTCCTGTTTTTCCTCTGGTCTTTCCACCTCCATAACGATGCTGACGACTCTGTTTGTCGTAGCTGGATAGAGCAACATCGGTTTGTGAGGTTCCTGTGCTGCAAGGATAGGAGCAGATGTGAGTATTGCTTTTAGGTTTTATAGTGCAGCTTCAGCTTCATCAGTCCAAACGATTTTTTTGGTCTTTTTCAGAAGCTTGTAGAGTGGTGCGGCTCTTTGACCGAGCTAACTTACAACCCTACTAACTGCAACAATGCAACCAGTTAGTCTTTGAATGTCCTTCAGGTGAGTCGGCCTAGAAATATTGATTATAGCCTTAATTTTGTCTCGGTTCACCTCTATGTCTCTTTGAGACACGATGAAACCTAACAATTTTCTGGCTGGTATTCCAAAAAAACACTTCTTTGGATTAAGCATTATGTTATATTTGCGTAGATTGGCGAATGTTTCCTCCAGGTCGGAAATTAAGGTTTCCTTCTTTTTGGACATCACCGCTATGTCGTCCACATATGCATGTACATTGCATCCGATTTGATCATGGAGGCAACGTTGCATAGTACGCTGGTACATAGATCCTGCATTCTTGAGCCCAAAGGGCATCATAACGAAACAGAAGGTTCCGAAGGGGGTTATGAATGAAGTTTTGATTTTGTCTGATTCCTTCATCCGGATTTGGTGAGAACCGGAATACGCATCGAGAGAACATAAGAGTTCTGAGCATGCCGTAGACTATGCCAGAAAATTGGGTTTTACTTCCCTCGAAGACTGTTGTGATCCCCTATACTTGTGGGTCATCAAGACAGTAGTAATGATTGCAGTAAACAGTAGGATTGAAGTGCGGTAGGCATAGGGATGGATGGATGGGCGTTGCATGGACAAGACAATTCATATAATAATCAAAACATAGGGCATTTGTTGATAAATAAGGTAAAGCATCCAAGTACTAAATAATCATAGGCATGTGTTCCATATATAGTCATGCGTGCTCGTAATGAGAACTTGCACAACATCTTTTGTCCTGCCAGCCCGTTGCAGCGGGGCCTCATGGGAATCTACTGGCAATTAAGTTGCTCCTTTTAATAGAGCACCGGAGCAAAGAATTAACACTCCATGAACACATGTGATCCTCATATCATAGCCATCCCCTCAAGTTATATCGATTTCTATCACTTCGGGGCCTCGGGTCCCGTACAACAATATGTGTATACAACTTGCAGGTAAGATCATAAACGATAATATCATCATGAATCAATGACATGTTCAGATCTGAAATCATGGCACTCGGGCCCTAGTGACAAGCATTAAGCATAAAAAGTTGCAACAATGTCAAAAAGCACTAACAATAGATACTAGGCACCATGGCCTAACAATCTAATGCAATTACATGAACGATCTCATCCAATCCCTACCATCCCCATAGCCTACTGCGGGGGATTACTCACTCATGGATGGAGGAATCATGGATGGATGATGGAGAAGCGATGGTGATGATGGCGATGATCTCCTCTTATTCCCCATCCTAGCAGGGTGCCAGAACGGAGTTTCTGGTTCCGAATCGCGATTTCTAGTGGTGGTAGCGCAACGGAACTCTATCTGGAAAAACGTCGAACCCCTCTCTGTTTTTGGTCAGAGGGCTTATATAGGCGAAAGGAGAGGTCGAGGCGGAGTCCGAGGCAGCCACACCACCTCCTGGTGTGGCCTGGACTGGCCCGCACGGCCAGGTGTTGTGGGCCCCTCGTGGCCCCTCTTCGTCTCGTTTTGTAGCTCCATGAGTCTTCTAGCAAAATAGGGATTTTGTGATATTTTCCGGGATTTTTCCGAAAAGTTGATTTCCTGCACAAAAACGCGACACCAAAGCAATTCTGCTGAAAACAGTGTTAGTCTGCATTAAATGTATCCAAATCACACAAATTAGAGAAGAAACAATAGCAAAAGTGTTTGGGAAAGTAGATACGTTTTGGATGTATCAGCCAGCTTTTGATAGTGCGTATACCCCTGCTTTGATTCAGTCAGGAGTTCGCTGAGGTAGTAAGTCGGACGTTGCACTAGGTGTTCCTGTTTTTCCTCTGGTCTTTCCACCTCCATAACGATGCTGACGACTCTGTTTGTCGTAGCTGGATAGAGCAACATCGGTTTGTGAGGTTCCTGTGCTGCAAGGATAGGAGCAGATGTGAGTATTGCTTTTAGGTTTTATAGTGCAGCTTCAGCTTCATCAGTCCAAACGATTTTTTTGGTCTTTTTCAGAAGCTTGTAGAGTGGTGCGGCTCTTTGACCGAGCTAACTTACAACCCTACTAACTGGAACAATGCAACCAGTTAGTCTTTGAATGTCCTTCAGGTGAGTCGGCCTAGAAATATTGATTATAGCCTTAATTTTGTCTCGGTTCACCTCTATGTCTCTTTGAGACATGATGAAACCTAACAATTTTCGGGCTGGTATTCCAAAAAAACACTTCTTTGGATTAAGCATTATGTTATATTTGCGTAGATTGGCGAATGTTTCCTCCAGGTCGGAAATTAAGGTTTCCTTCTTTTGGACATCACCGCTATGTCGTCCACATATGCATGTACATTGCATCCGATTTGATCGTGGAGGCAACGTTGCATAGTACGCTGGTACATAGATCCTGCATTCTTGAGCCCAAAGGGAATCATAACGAAACAGAAGGTTCCGAAGGGGGTTATGAATGAAGTTTTGATTTTGTCTGATTCCTTCATCCGGATTTGGTGAGAACCGGAATACGCATCGAGAGAACATAAGAGTTCTGAGCATGCCGTAGAGTCGATAACTGGATCAATTCTAGGTAGAGTGAACGGATCTTTGGGACAAGCCTTGTTCATGGCGGTATACTCAACACATATCCTTAATTAAGTGGTGTCCTTTTTAGGGACCATTACAGGATTGGCCGACCACTCAGTGTGGATGACCTCTTCTATGAATCCGGCTAACTCGAGTCGGTCTAGTTCCTTAGCTATTGCTTTTTGCTTTTCATCACCGAAATGTCATCAGAACTATTTGACGGGTTTAGCATTTCGGTGTATATTTAGAGAATGCTCGGCAAGTTCCCTAGGTACTCCGATAATGTCATATGGCTACCATGCGAAGATATCTTGATTTGCTTGGAGGAACTTGATGAGCACACTTTTCTATGCGCTATCAAAACCTACACCTATCTGGGTCACCTTGGAGGGGTCATCATCTTTCAACGGCGACTTCTTCGTCTCTTATGATGCCTTGAACTCCGGAGTTGGCTTTGTCACCTCCTTCTTTGTCGTGGGCATCTCAGACGAGTCGGTGGTCTTCTTGATCTCCTGGTACTCCTGGGCGTGCAGTACGGCTTCAGCGAAGGTGGCATTTCTGTCCTAGCACTTTTGTGCTTTCTTCGGGTCTCCCCTAATAGTGATCATGCCCTTGGGACCTAGAATTTTCATCATATTATAAATGTAACACGGACGAGCCATAAAAGACCAGTAGGCCGGTCGTCCGAAGATAGCATGATATGCGCTCTTGAACGGGACCACTTCAAAAGATAGAGCTTCCGTCCGGTAGTTCTTTGGAGTTCCAACAGTAACATCCAAAGTGATATCTCCTAGGGAATTTTCTTGTCTTCCTGGGACAACTCCGTGAAAGATCACAGAGCTGTGATTCAGTTGAGTTTCCGAGATCCTCATCCGATGTAGTGTTTCGATGTAGAGGATGTTGATGCGGACGCCGCCGTCCATGAGGGTCTTGGAGAAACCATAGCCGTCAATAAGTGGATTGACGACTAACGCGTACTTTCCTTGCATGTGCAACTTAGGCGGATGATCAGCGCGGTCAAAGGTGATTGTCACTGCCGACCAGTCCAAGAATTGAGGGACAGCCGGAACATTTGCATTGAGTTCATGCAAAACTGCCTTCTTGACCTTAGCTAGTTGACACCCAAGGAAAGCGACATAAGTGTCTTTCTTCGTTGGGAAGTTCTTCTTTCCATCCGACTTGGGATTTGAAGTCTCTGCTTCCTCTATGTCGGAATCTTCCTTGGTCACTTTCTTTTTCAGGATTCTTCTTTTTCTTTCTTTGCTTGGCCCTATAGCCAGCAGATTCATCTTTCTTGATGTCATCATTGAAACGACACTCGGCATTTGTGTGGTACGAGCCCCCGTTGGCATCTAAGTGATGCACACATGGATTGTTTGCAATGTCGGCCCAAGAGTAGGTTTTACCAAGTTGCTGGTCTCCTCTACCTTGGACTCTTGAGGTCCCACGACCGCATCCACGGCTGCCTCCGCGCCCTCCTCGTACTCCAGACCCGAAAGTAGCATTGAAAACCGCCGTTTCCACATTGGGTTTTTCTTCCGAGGTGTTCTTGCGCTTCTGAGTTTCTTGCTTCGGTGGTTTTGCCGACTATGGTATAGCCAGGATGTTCAGTAGTCCTTCTGTGTCATCGTTGGCATATGCATACTTGATTGCCGTCTCTATCATCTCTCCTAGATCACTGACCTTGTCACACTTCAAATGGTGACAGAGTAAACCAATTGGCAGTCCTGCAATGAAAGGTTCAAAAGCAGTTTGATCATTTACCCCTTTGCAAGAGTTTTTGGTGTCGATCCATCATCCGAGATAATCTCAGCAAGTTTCTCCGGCTTTCTTGGTGCAACGATGTAGGTATCCTACCGTATAGGGCCTCCGATACGTGCCTTCGAAATTCTGGAAGAACGCGCTTTGCATGTTATACTAGTTGTGGATAGTGTTTCCCGGACATTCATTGAGCCAGGATTGTGCCTACTTCCTCAGCATAAGCGGGAGATACCGGGTTGCGACCAAGCTATTTCTGCCTTTGGCGATGCAGCAATCCTGGAAAAAATCCTAAAGCCAAGTATCTGGTCGGGCTACACCATCGTAGGTTTGGATGTGTGTCGAGATAGCAAATCCTTCCGGAAAGTGTGTCTATCGAATGCACGGTCCGAAGCATTTTGGACCCACATAAATATCATCGGACTCGTAGCACCGTGCCTCTATGTTACATATCCGCGCAGGACTCGTAACACACGACGGGTAACAAAAACACTCACTACAAATATATGAACTTTACAACACCTTTTTACATATCCGCGCAGGCCCAAAACCACTCTACTGGCGTAAAAGGAGAATGTTGGTGCGCTGATCGAACAACTCGATGATGTCTTCGGCTGGCTGATCAACCGCCCTATAATGGGGATTGTTCGTCTGCGGTACCAAGGTTGGCAGGCCAGCGCATGGTGGTACCTAAATTGCCTGAAATTACCGCGTTTCGAAAAGTTGGGCCACCAACTACTGAGAGGGGCCATTTCGAGGCAAACTCATCTCACCCATGCCAAATACAAACATTCCGTTAAACCGCCCCGTGAAGTAGACGGTCGGGACCCACATGTCGGTTATCTGTCCATGACGCGGGCGCCAATGCGGCAGCCTCTTAGGCAAATCGAGTAGCTAAGTGGATTGGATGCGTTGACCAATTTCACAAATCTATTCCCCGCTTTCCCCTAGCACCGGCGGCGTCGGAATCCACCTTCCACGCAGGACGATCCCTTTGGACATTTGACTTCTGGGGCCAAGTTGCTGTGCCCAGTTGCTGCGCCCAGTCGCTGATACCGAGCTCCAATGGCGCATGATGTAGCCGCCGTTGCGAGGCTCTAGTCCGCCTCCGCCGCCAACGAGCCGAGCAGTTCGGAGGATGGAAGATCCTAATATCAAGGAAGAAGAAGTTCTGCCTACAAGCGGGTGAGTGTAACACCCTCGAATCGGCCCTATGCAAGTTTTAGCCCTTTCCGCCAAACCCGCATAGAAACGATTCAAGGACGCTCACCAGGCACTTCCTTGCGGGTGGAAAACGAAGTCATACCATTACACGACAGTCCTCGATGGGACCCACATAACATATATATATACAATAGCGACCCAACGAGTCAAGAATACATATATACCATACAAAGATCCAAATCACCTTGAAAACGATAGAGCGTCCGTCTACAGACAAGATGCAAATGGGGCTAAGAGCCCTGAAGAATAACCAATGGCGTCCATAACCCTGCCCAGGGCAAGCCGGAAGGGTAACCCTGCTAACGACATTGATCTCAAACCTGCTAAAAAAAGGGGTGCCGACAAAGGGCAAAGGAAAAAGAGGAGCGTCAATACTGAGGCCAGTACACGGCAAGGCTAGAATTCGGCGGCTCTTGCCTACACAGGTATGGTGGACTGAAGCGGCAGTGCAGCAGCACTAAACAACCTACAGAGACTCAATAAAACTGGCGACTATTAGCGAGGGATAAGAAAGATCTATTCGGATCCAACCTGATACTAACACCAAAAATACCCATCCTGGTATTTCCCCCTCGAGATCAAACGAGGAAGTCAGACCAAGGAACTCACACAATTGGCAATTTTACTCATTCCATTATAGTTGCAGCGATTACTAATCAGATATAGATAGCATGAGTCATCCTGAAGCATAAGTATTGGGCAGTTTTAATTAACCATTATGTGGTAGTTGGAACATTTACTAGTCAGATGTAATTGTCCTGAGGAATCCCAAAACCCAGCAGTTGTTGCCACTTTTATCACATTCCATTGGAGTTGTAATACTTACTAGGCAGGTATAGTATGGCACAGATCACCACAGATCCACCAGTTGTTGGCATTTTATTTATCCATTCCATTATAGTTGAATCTGATTACAAGTCACATATTAAGTCAAATTTATAACACTACTTTAGTTATGCTTGTCTATGATCGAGATACTGTGCTCCAAGTCGTCCATAACCGCGGACACGGCTTTCAAAAAGTTTTACCCTGCAGGGGTGCAAAAATAGCAACACACATTCGATCAACCTCGGAAAAACCAACTCAAAACCCAACGATGCTTTCACGAGAAAGCAATCACAGGATTCATAAATATTTCAGGGGCCACCCCATTAAGCTACCCGCAACGAAGTTGGCCAGCTCCGAGACGGACCCAAGGTTTGCGCCAATGGTTGTAAATGACTAGGAACCCGAAAGTGTGACTGGGCTTGTCGATACCGCGAAAACACTCCACAATCCTAAACAGTACAGGTTCTCCACGCACAATCTTAAATAAAGCAGTAAAACATGGCATAAGTACAGGATAGTAATAAAGCCCCAAACTACTTTGTGGCCCCAAGAAATAGAAATGAATCAAGCTCCGGCTCAGGGGGATCCCATATGGTCTCCCGGATGTGGATAGTGCGAATAGTCAAGGAACAGGTATCAAGTACTCGGGGTCCTACGGGACACAAGTGAGCGTGGAAGAACCAAATAATATCTATTGCCCACCGATGCCTCTGCATTAGTTATATCTAGCACTTTTAATAGTTGTACTTAAAGTCATGATCATCTCCACCATAAACATCTCCACCATTCCAACAACTATGGTACTTGACAACACGAGAACGCACCTAAGCAAGCAACTACGACTCGCAAGGCCAGCTATCTACCAAACAACAGGTATTCGGAAGTGTCCATGGCAATATAGAGGCTGCATGCGATATAACTGGTGCACTGAAACTAAAGCATCGCGACACGGATAGCAATTGATCAACATGAGGAAATAAAGACTATAAATGCAAAATAGGTAGAAGGGGAAGGGATGCTCGCCTGGGAAACACTGCCGAAGGTTCATATCCGGAGAACTTGTCGACACTCGCATCAACTCATCGGCCTAATCCGTGAAGAAGCAAACACTAGAAGAAACACTGGATGCAATATTTAATACTACGGCAGAAGATCCGGCATGCTTATGATATGATGCATGGCATGGCACAGATGCGGTGCAATTAGACAATATTAAGCGGAACCGGGTTCCGACAATTAATCATTAGGTTTAAGTTGTTTATAAACCCCACAATTTAAATGTTGTATTCATAAGGAAAAGCATGGCAGGGGTGATCTACGTCAAAGTTAAATGGAGCAGGAAGATATTATGAGCATTTCCCAAATTGCTCCATATGTTACTTAATAGGTGTTATGCAAACTATGACCAACCCCCATGATACTTGATGCAAACAAATATGAGGATGGAAAATTAATGTTCTATGCATTTTTCTGATAAACTTTCATATAAATAACTTTTTATTTCGAGTTACCAAAAGGAAGATATGATTTATAGAAGATATAGATATATTTCTGGAATTCCAGAAAAAAAAACAGAGGCTGGGCCTGATGTGGGAGCTAGCTTGCTACCTACCGCACTGGGCGAAGGAAGCAGATGGGCCGGCCCGTCGGCGGCTGGTGGAGTCCTGGTGGCTGTTGGCCTGGCCGGAGCGGTCAATGATGGGCGGGACCCAGCTGTCAGAGGCTGGGGAAAAACAAGAAAAAGGGTGGCTTATTAGCCTGAACGAGATTCGAACCAGAGATCTGTGGGGTTGGTGAAAGGGCACAAACCACTGCGCTAGATTACGGATGGCGATGAGATGAGGGCGCGCGACAACTTGAAGGAGGTCATGGGGAGGAGGCTAGCCCTGGCGCTCACCGGCGATGCTCCTAGACAAGCAAGGACCTGTCGATTGAGGCTGAACTGGGGCATGGAATACAATGCGTTCGATATGAAAGGCTCCAAAGAGTCATTAAGTGGAGTGCTTGCAGTCCCAGGGCACTGAAGCATCGGTACCGGCAATGAGAACCTACTGCACATGATGGTCACATCGGCAGGACACCGAAGAGGGCGAGAGCAACAGCGGAGAGGTCCAGGAGGTGAGCCTTCTCACCTGGCTTCTGTTGGAGGTGATGAGGAGGTTGGGGAACAGCAACACCACCTGAATCGCCGCCGGAACATGGCAGCCAGAATAAGGAAACGGCGACCGTGTTGTTGATTTCAGGCGCCCCAAGGTGAATTGGTCAGTCTAGGAGGACAAGGGCGTCGAGGCGCATCTTCCGGTGTGCTCGGCTCGGACGGGGATGGACGGAGGTGGTGGGTCCACATGGAGGCAGAGCCGGCGGCGCTCGGTGTGCTTGCACAAGAAGAAAGATGAAGGGGAAAAGATGTGGCGCTGGGAGCTAGAGATGCTGGGGGCTAGCGGATAAGATTGCGCGCGGTGGACGTGGTGGTGATGAGAGCAGACGACGCGGGGACGGCTACCTGCCCTCTCCGATTCCCTACAGAGTGGAGAGGTCGGAACGAGGATGACGAACAGTAATGGGGTGTGCTCTCGCGTGAAGGGGTACATGGTCTGGGACGAAAGAAAGGGGAGGTGGACTCTAGGTGGGCTAGAAGCTGGCTACGGCCAATGGGGCGCGCGGGGTGGAGAGGGTAGTTGGGCCCCCGCCGAGCTGTTGGGCTATAGGAGAGGTAGGCTGGGCTGCTGCTGGGGCTCTCTCTCTCTTGTTTTGATTTCTTTTTATTTATTTATTTGTTTTTCTGTAGTTTTGATTCAGATTCAATCAAGACAATAAAATAATCTTTTTGAAATTTTTGCAAGATTTTGAACAAAGGGGTCTAACCAAGTGAGAGATGAGAGGGAAAAGAGAAAGAGGAAAAGGGGATGCCCAAAATAAAATCCATTTGGGAATTTTACAAGTAGTTGAGGTTTAGGGTTTAATAAAAAGAACAAATACATTTACAAATAGTGAATCCTATACTTGGATCCCAACTTTATAGAAAACCAAATAGAGTGGTTTTAAAAGGGGAAGGGAGTAATGTGATATCTAGGCACACAAGCAAGATTCCAACAAGTGCAAGTGCAATGCAATGCAACCCAACCAATGCAACATTTTGTAACATGAACCATTCAAGGTGACATGATGAGCATGAGCATGCTAAAGATGATGCAACAAAAATAAAATAACAAGCGATTTTCTAGTAGTGGTTTTAGCGGGATGCCACAATTCAACACCACTAACAAGGGATCTCGCCCTCGAGATCCACCCCATGGTACCGGGAAGAAGGTCGGCAATATGAATCTTCTCGCTTCGTGTAGATCCTCCCGACACCACTAACAAGAGGTCGTTGTCCATGGTCGTCGAGAGAACACTCCGGGAAACAAAGGACGAAGGTAAAGGTATCCAAAAATAATGCCACCTCTAACTTCGATAGAAAGAGAGAACCGATGCATTCTCATCCACTTCAATGTACACGAGCAAATAGAGTGAGTAGTCGGCATGGGGGCCAATCCATCACGCACCCAAACTATTACTCCGCACATTCAGTAGAAAAGCGTGCAACCATTCTCGGAATCAGACTGAAGATCTCGACAATTGACGTTTGGAACAAAGAAGTGATGCAGACTCTGCATCGGATCTTGCGTAGATGATGTCGTAGCATCGAAAAACACCGGAAGGCACAAACAAGGAACAAAGAATGGTACCACATATAAAGTATCACTCAGATAGCACGAAGACCAGATGTAGAAGCACTGTTACCAAAGAAGGAAGCGAAACCCTGAAGGTACGACGGAAAACCCAACCACGAGAATTCCTGGACTCGAAGAAAAGATAAGAGGGCAGATCCAAAACACACAGAGGTAAGAGGAGAATAGCAGAGGGGTAAGGAGTAAAAGCAGACCTAATCAGATCTATCCTACCGATTTTCCAAAATAGTTTTGACACTCTACTTGTGGGATATCCTACAGGATGGACTTGTGGGATATCGCAACTGCTAAGCTCTGATACCACTCTGTAACACCCTCGAATCGGCCCTATGCAAGGTTTAGCCCTTTCCACCAACCCTGCATAGAAACGATTAAAGGACGCCCACCAGGCACTTTCGTGCGGGTGGAAAATGAAGTCATACCATTACACGACAGTCCTCGATGGGACCCACAGAACAGATATATATACAACAGCGACCCAACGAGTCAAGAATACAGATATACCATATAAAGATCCAAATCACCTTGAAAACGACAGAGCCTCCGTCTATGGACAAGATGCAAATGGGGCTAAGAGCCCAGAAGAATAACCAATGGCGTCCATAACCCTACCCAGGCCAAGCCGGAAGGGTAACCCTGCTAACGACGTCGATCTCAAACCTGCTAAAAAAAGGGGTGCCGACAAAGGGCAAAGGAAAAAGAGGAGCGTCAGTACTGAGGCCAGTACACGGCGAGGCTAGAATTCGGCGGCTCTCGCCTACACAGGTATGGTGGACTGAAACGGCAGCACAGCAGCACTAAACAGCCTATAGAGACTCAGCAAAACTGGCGACTATTAGAGAGGGATAAGAAAGATCTATTCGGATCCAACCTGATACTAACACCAAACATACCCATCCTGGTATTTCCCCCTCGAGACCAAACGAGGAAGTCGGACCAAGGAACTCACACGGTTGGCAATTTTACTCATTCTGTTATAGTTGCAGCACTTACTAATCAGATATAGATAGCATGAGCCATCTTGAAGCATAAGTAGTGGGCAGTTTTAATTAACCATTATGTGGTAGTTGGAACATTTACTAGTCAGATGTAATTGTCCTGACGAATCCCAAAACCCAGCAGTTGTTGGCACTTTTATCACATTCCATTGGAGTTGCAATACTTACTAGGCAGGTATAGTATGACACAGATCACCACAGATCAACTAGTTGTTGGCATTTTATTTATCCAGTCCATTATAGTTGAATCTGATTACTAGTCACATATTAAGTCAAATTTATAACACTACTTTAGTTATGCTTGTCTATGATCGAAATACTGTGCTCCAAGTCGTCCATAACCGCGGACACGGCTTTCAGAAAGTTTTACCCTGCAGGGGTGCACAAATAGCAACACACACTCGATCAACCTCGGAAAAACCAACTCAAACCCAACGAGGCTTTCACGACAAAGCAATCACAGGATTCATAAATATTTCAGGGGCCCACCCCATTAAGCTACCCGCAACGAAGTTGGCTGGCTCCGAGACAAACCCAAGGTTTGCACCAATGGCTGTAAACGACTGGGAACCCGAAAGTGTGACTGGGCTTGTCGATACCGCGAAAACACTCCGCAATACTAAACAGTACAGGTGCTCCATGCACAATCTTAAATAAAGTAGTAAAACATGGCATACATACAAGATAGTAATAAAGCCCCAAACTACTTTGTGGCCCCAAGAAATAGAAATGAATCAAGCTCTAGCTCAGGGGGATCCCATAGGGTCTCCCGGATGTGGATAGCGCGAATAGTCAAGGAACAGGTATCAAGTACTCGGGGACCTACGGGACACAAATGAGCATGGAAGAACCAAATAACATCTATTGCCCACCGATGCCTCTGCATTAGTTATATCTAGCATTTTTAATAGTTGTACTTAAAGTCATGATCATCTCCACCATAAACATCTCCACCATTCCAACAACTGTGGTACTTGACAACACGAGATCGCACCTGAGCAAGAAACTATGATTCGCAAGGCCAGCTATCTACCAAACAACAGGTATTAGGAAGTGTCCATGGCAATATAGAGGCTGCACGGGATATAACTGGTGCACGGAAACTAAAGCATCGCGAAACGGATAGCAATACATCAACAGGAGGAAATAAAGACGATAAATGCAAAATAGGTAGAAGGGGAAGGGATGCTCGCCTGTGAAACACTGCCGAAGGTTCTTATCCGGAGAACTTGTTGACACTCGCATCAACTCATCGGCCTAATCCGCGAAGAAGCAAACACCAGAAGAAACACCGGATGCAATATTTAATACTACGACAGAAGATCCGGCATGCTTATGATATGATGCATGGCATGGCACAGATGTGGTGCAATTAGACAATATTAAGCGGAACCGGGTTCCGACAATTAATCATTAGGTTTAAGTTGTTTATAAACGCCACAATTTAAATGTTGAATTGATAAGGCAAATCATGGCAGGGGTGATCTACATCAAAGTTAAATGGAGCAGGAAGATATTATGAGCATTTCCCAAATTGCTCCATATGTTACTTAATAGGTGTTATGCAAACTATGACCAACCCCCATGATACTTGATGCAAACAAATATGAGGATGGAAAATTAATGTTCTATGCATTTTTCTGATAAACTTTCATATAAAATACTTTTTATTTCGAGTTACCAAAAGGACGATATGATTTATAGAAGATATAGATATATTTCTGGAATTCCAGAAAAAAAAAACAGAGGCTGGGCCTGATCTGGGAGCTAGCTTGCTACCTACCGCACTGGGCGAAGGAAGTAGATGGGCTGGCCCGTCGGTGGCTGGTGGAGTCCTGGTGGCTGCTGGCCTGGCCGGAGCGGTCAATGACGGGCGGGACCCGGCTGTCAGAGGCTGGGGAAAAACAAGAAAAAGGGTGGCTTATTAGCCTGAACGAGATTCGAACCAGAGATCTGCGGGGTTGGTGAAAGGGCACAAACCACTGCGCTAGATTTCAGATGGCGATGAGATGAGGGCGCGCGACAACTTGAAGGAGGTCATGGGGAGGAGGCTAGCCCTGGCGCTCGCCGGCGATGCTCCTAGACAAGCAAGGACCTGTCGATTGAGGCTAAACTGGGGCGTGGAATACAGCGCGTTCGATATGAAAGGCTCCAGAGAGTCATTAAGTGGAGTCCTTGGAGTCCCAGGGCACTGAAGCATCGGTACTGGCAACGAGAACCTACTGCACATGATGGTCACGTCGGCAGGACACCAGAGAGGGCGAGAGCAATAGAGGAAAGGTCCAGGAGGTGAGCCTTCTCACCTGGGTTCTGTTGGAGGTGACGAGGAGGTCGGGGGGGAACAATAGCACCACCTGAATCGGCGCCGGAACATGGTGGCCGGAATAAGGAAACGGCGACCGTGTTGTCGATTTCAGGCGCCCCAAGGTGAATTGGTCAGTCTAGGAGGACAAGGGCGTCAGGGCGCATCTTCCGGTGTGCTCGGCTCGGACGGGGATGGACGGAGGTTGTGAATCCACGTGGAGGTAGAGCCGGCAGCGATCGGTGTGCTTGCAGAAGAAGAAAGATGAAGGGCAAAAGATGTGGCGCTGGGAGCTAGGGATGCTGGGGGCTCGAGGATAAGATCGCGCGCGGTGGACGTGGTTGTGATGAGAGCAGACGGCGTGGGGACATCTACTTGCCCTCTCCGTTTCCCTGCAGAGTGGAGAGGTTGGAACAAGGCTGACGAATAGTAACGGGGTGTGCTCTCGTGTGAAGGGGTACATGGTCTGGGCCGAAAGAAGGAGGGAGGTGGACTCCGAGCAGGCTAGAAGCTGGCTACGATCAATGGGGCGCACGGGGTGGAGAGGGTAGTTGGGCCCCTGCCGAGCTGTTGGGCTATAGGAGAAGTAGGCTGGGCTGCTGCTGGGGCTCTCTCTCTCTTGTTTTGTTTTCTTTTTATTTATTTATTTGTTTTTCTGTAGTTTTGCTTCCGATTCAATCAAGACAATAAAATAACCTTTTTGAAATTTTTGCAAGATTTTGAACAAAGGGGGTCTAACCAAGTGAGAGATGAGAGGGAAAAGAGAAAGAGGAAAAGGGGATGCCCACAATAAAATCCATTTGGGCATTTTACAAGTATTTGGGTTATAGGGTTTTAGAAAAAGAACAAATACATTTACAAATAGTGAATCCTATACTGGGATCCCAACTTTGTAGAAACCAAATAGAGAGGTTTTAAAAGGGGAAGGGAGTAATGTGATATCTAGACACACAAGCAAGATTCCAACAAGTGCAAGTGCAACGCAATGCAACCCAACCAATGCAACATTTTGTGACATGAACCATGCAAGGTGACATGATGAGCATGAGCATGCTAAAGATGATGCATCAAAAATAAAATAACAAGCGATTTTCTAGTAGTGGTTTTAGCGGGATGCCACAGTGAGCTACCCTTCTCTTTGCTATTCGCACTAATTACTACTCCTAGCTGGCTACTGAACCTCAAATTGTTCGTTAGCCCACGGTTGACAAACATATTTTGTCCACAGTTTTCTGTCATGTGGGATCTGCGCGGACCCCCCTTACCTGATTACGGTAGTCCTCTACAGGTACGACTCCAAGGGCATGTGGTATGGAAGCCATTGTTTCACGATGGAAGAAGCGCATGCGCAGATCTGCACTATATCTGGTATGGTTGCTGCTCTGTGTAATCATGTTGAAGTATGGCCAAAGCAGACTGCAAAGTTCAGCTTCATGGATGAACGTGGCATCCATGTTCCTATATCGTGTGACAGACAGCTAATTGGGTTGATGAAAAGGTATGCTTCGGATTGCATGTTTGAGCTGAATTGTGATGTACTGTATGTGGAAGCTGCTGCAACTGAGAGTCGCCCTTCTATTCTTGGACAGGGTGGTTGCTCGAACGCAATTAGCTCCTGGTAAGCAAAGGTCTCTTGGGATTCACATGTTTGTGCTGAATTGTAATTTTTGTTTTATTTACTCTGTAGATATTGGGCAGTTATGCAACAGTTTTGTTTCTTTGACAGGAAGTGCCGCAAGGTTAGAAACATGAATGTTGGGTCAGTCATTTTGCTGCCCAAAGAAATTAAAAACGAGTGGAAAGATGATGTTGGACACGATTCTGGTGCCCATTGTCCCGGCGATGTAGAGTACGTGAAGCTAAGAAAATTGGCACCGAGGAAGAGGAAGAAGGCAGGAAATGAAGAAGCCATTGGACGTGAAGGCTTGGCACCCAGGCTGCGGAAGAAGGCTGCTGGCAATGAAGATGCATAATAGTGTGTTGAACTTGAACCTATATATGTAATTCTGTTAAATTCTGGAGCTCTGTGTGTGGCATGTTGCTGGGCGAAACAATCTACCCACGTTCTCTGAGTAAAATGTAGCACGACTTAGGGTTTGGAAACGCCTGAGTCAGTAGTTGAATCCGAAATTGTGATTGTGCCACTGCTATCTGAAAACAAGGATACACCGGTTCCACCATTGCTGAGGGGCAGGAGGTCTCCAAATACGACGGAATGTAAGTCGCATAGAAATAAATTAATTAAGCTGCCACACTCCACGAAGCAGCAACTTATTTTAGATGCTGCACAACGACGTGGCAACATAAACAACAATGTTCTCACCGATAATGCCCAGATGAGGAGGAAATGGGTACCACTTTCTGGCCTAATCTTGAGCCCGTCTATCTCACCGCCTCTCTGCTCCTGCATCTGGCGAAGCTCCCGGATCACCAGTAACCGGGTGTACGTGCTTCCACTTTATAAATTGTGGTTGTGCCATTTGCATGCGGCCAAATCCACATAGATTACGCTTAAACAAACCACCAATGTTAGAATACACTAGTAGAAAAGGGGTCTTTGGTCCACGGTCACGTTCCCAATCCGGGACAGAGATCTAAATCGAGGTAGAAATTGATCTAAATCACAAATTCTTCCACAAATTAATCGAGACAAAGATCTAAATCGAGGCATTTCATTAATTCAACCACAAATTCTTCTAAACAAAGGTGTGATTTCACATCCTACATTAATTCAACCAACTAGTCAACAATTTCACTTCCGCTGCCGCTGTCCTCCGAGCCGCCGGCTTCCTCGTCTTCGTCGGACGGAACCTCCATGATTTCCGCATTGTACGCGAGACAGAGCACCTCTTCGCGGTGAGCGGCGGTGATGACGGTGAACTTGGTCCGTCCAGGGACGGACCAGAACCTCTCCCGCCCTTCTCGGTTGCGGAGATCCCGGTGCAACACGCGCCCTTAAACGATGCAGTTGCCAATCTTGGCCTTCCGCTCCTTCTTGAACAGCGCCGGCCAGTACGGGCTGGCCGCCACGTACCGGGGCAGCGCCCTCTTCCATGCGGGCATCTGGCGGCGGCGTGCCGCAATTTCGCTCTCCATCATGGCTCCGTCGGGGAAGAGGAGCGGAGCCACCGGCACCCCCGCATAGCCGATGCACCATCCGTGGGGCACCGTCGTGGCCGGCGGCATGAGGATGTCGAAGTGCGAGAACAACACCGCCTCGTAGAAGTTCAGCGAGGGCATCTCCATGGCGGCGCGGTGGAGATTGGATAGGGAGCGAGGGGGTGGACGGCGCGGTGGAGATTGGAGAGGGCGAGGGGATGGGCGATGAAGGGACGAGCTGTGGCGCCTCCTATTTGTTCACGAGGACGACGAAGCGACGGGCGGAATATCCAAGGGGCATTGGTCAGATAAAAGGAAGTAATGCAGGGTTAAGACAGATTAACGGGCGATCAATTTTTTTACTCCCAGGACTCCAGAGCCAATAGTTCAGACCGCTAGGTCAACAAGTACAACTATTAGAACTTAAAAAAGGCACGGGGCTTAAGCTAAATCGAATCGTCTGCTCCTTCCTTTTAGCATCTTCCTTGCACAGCTTCAATCGTTTATCTGTATCTTTCCTCATGCACTTGTCAATACACGTAGTTGTGAACTGCAGGACATTGGCCTAGTGAAGATCCTTCCTTGCTTGACTCAGTTCTTGCTTATGCTTGATCGTGTCAACTGGTTCCCATAGCTTCATCTCAACACTGTCAAGAAGTGAGCTGAATGCGGATTCTTGAAACTCAACAGTCATTTCCCATAGTTTGTCCAGCGTTTTCTGCATCGATTTGGGCCACTCTAGATCTACCCATTTGACAACACCGCAACTTCCGCCTCGCATCATTGCACGATGTCCTTGACACCGTAGAAACCTCATGCCTCTGTTTACATAGCATAGGACTGTCTTCATCCGCTAAACCATGATAGTCGGTGTCATACATCGTTTGGTTGGCCTAATACATCATACGCACATGACTAAACGGAGTAGATCTGGCTCAAAAAATAGATAACTGGCCACGAATAATAGAGATAGAGATGAGACGACTCACATCGAAATCACCGTCCTTATCGTCACGACGCGTTTCCTCATCGTCTCCCCTTGAACCCATGGCGAGGGGGGGGTGGTGGGGGTGGCTGCCGGAGAGGGGATTGGGATGGCGGCACCATCGGCTTGCGGCTACGGTAGGATGGGAGTGAAGTGGGGAATGTGGCTTCGAGGGGAAGGAAGAGAAGTACGGGGAGGAAGATAAGTAATGGGGACGGGACACTGGGATATGGCCCGCTCAACTCGTGAGTCATAACACTCGCAACAGGGGAGCCCCCGGTGTTGCCAGTTTGTCCAGAGCAAGCGTGGCCAATCATGCCGCAGAACAGACTACTCGCGGATCGATCTCACGAAAACCATCCCAATCGTCTAAGCGCCCCGATCGGACGGTATGTAACAATCGACAAGCATAACAACTGTGTTAGGGTGTGCCTTCTAGAAGACTCGGTCTAACGCTAAGGTTAGGGATCTCCTAAGGTTAATTAGTATCCATATGCACTTTATGAAACGAACATGCATCCAATGACACGGGTGGATCTAGCTGTGGTTAATGAGAAGAGCAGACATGCAATGACACTGGTGGATCCATGTGTGGTTCATGAGAAGAACACACATGCAATGACTCTAGCTGTGGTTCATGAAAAGAGCAGACATGCAATGACACTGGTGGATCCATGTGTGGTCCATGGGAAGAACACACATACAATGACACTAGGTGTGGTTCATGATATGGTTTGTGAGAAGAACACACATGCAATGACACTGGTGGATCCATGTGTGGTCTGTGAGAAGAACACACATGCAATGACACTGGGTGTGGTTCATGATATGGTTTGTGAGAAGAACACACATGCAATGACACTGGTGGATCCATGTGTGGTCTTTGGGAAGAACACACATACAATGACACTGGTGATATGTGGTCTATGAGAAGAACACATATCCAATGACTCTAGCTATGGTTCATGAAAAGAGCAGACATGCAAATACACTATTGCATCCATGTGTGGTTCATGGGAAGAACACACATGCAATGACACTGGTGGATCCATGTGTGGTTCATGGGAAGAACACACATGCATTGACACTAGGTGTGGTTCATGATATGGCTTGTGAAAAGAACACACATGCAATGACACTGGTGGATCCATGTGTGGTCTTTCAGAAGAACACACATGCAATGACAGTGGGTGTGGTTCATGATATGGTTTGTGAGAAGAACACACATGCAATGACACTGGCGGATCCATGTGTGGTCTTTGGGAAGAACACACATGCAATGACACTGGTGATATGTGGACTGTGAGAAAAACACACATCCAATGACTCTAGCTGTGGTTCATGAAAAGAGCAGACATGCAATGACACTGGTGGATCCATGTGTGGTTCATGGGAAGAACACACATGGAATGACACTGGTGGATCCATGTGTGGTCTGTGGGAAGAACACACATGCAATGACACTGGTAGATCCATGTGTGGTTCATGGGAAGAACACACATGCAATGACTCTAGCTGTGGTTCATGAAAAGAGCAGACATGCAATGACACTTGTGGATCCATGTGTGGTCCATGGGAAGAACACACATGCGATGATATTGGTGGATCCATGTGTGGTTTGTGAGAAGAACACACATGCAATGACACTGGTGGATCCATGTGTGGTTCATGGGAAGAACACATATTCAATGACTCTTGTGATATGTGGTTTGTGAAAAGAACAGACATGCAATGACTCTAGCTGTGATTATTGAGAAGAGAAGACATGCAATGACACCGGTGGATCCATGTGTGGTCTGTGAGAAGAACACACATGCAATGACACTAGGTGTGGTTCATGATATGGTTTGTAAGAAGAACACACATGCAATGACTCTAGCTGTTGTTTGCGAAAAGAGCGCGCCTGCGATGACTCTAGCTGTGGTTCATGCGAAGAGCAGACATACAATGACACTGGTGGATCCATGTGTGGTTCATGGGAAGAACACACATGCAACGAACTGGTGGATCCATGTGTGGTTTGTGGGAAGAACACACATGCAATGACACTACTGGATCCATGTGTGGTCTTTGGGAAGAACACACATGCAATGACTCCGGTGATATGTGGTCTGTGAGAAGAACACACATGCAATGACTCTAGCAGTGGTTCATGAAAAGAGCAGACATGCAATGACACCGGTGGATCCATGTGTGGTTCATGGGAAGAACACACATGCAATGACACTGGGTGTGGTTCATGATATGGTCTATGAGAAGAACACACATGTAATGACTCTAGCTGTGGTTCATGAAAAGAGCACGCATGCGATGACTCTAGCTGTGGTTCATGGGAAGAGAAGACATACAATGACACCGACGGATCCATGTGTGGTTCATGGGAAGAACACACATGCAATGACACCGGTGGATCCTTGCGTGGTTTGTGAGAAGAGCAGACATGTAATGACACTTGTGGATCCATGTGTGGGTCATGGGAAGAACACACATGCAATGACTCTAGCTGTGGTTCATGAAAAGAGCAGACATGCAATGACACTGGTACATCCATGTGTGGTCCATGGGAAGAACACACATGCAATGACACTAGGTGTGGTTCATGATATGGTTTGTGAGAAGAACACACATGCAATGACACTGGGTGTGGTTCATCATATGGTTTGTGAGAAGAACACACATGCAATGACACTGGTGGATCCATGTGTGGTCTTTGGGAAGAACACACATACAATGACACTGGTGATATGTGGTCTATGAGAAGAACACATATCCAATGACTCTAGCTATGGTTCATGAAAAGAGTAGACATGCAATGACACTGTTGGATCCATGTGTGGTTCATGGGAAGAACACACATGCAATGACACTGGTGGATCCATGTGTGGTTCATGGGAAGAATACACATGCAATGACACTAGGTGCGGTTCATGATATGGTTTGTGAGAAGAACACACATGCAATGACAATGGTGGATCCATGTGTGGTCTGTGAGAAGAACACACATGCAATGACACTAGGTGTGGTTCATGATATGGTTTGTGAGAAGAACACACATGCAATGACACCGGTGGATCCATGTGTGGTTCATGGAAGAACACACATGCAATGCCACTAGGTGTGGTTCATGATATGGCTTGTGAAAAGAACACGCATGCAATGACACTGGTGGATCCATGTGTGGTCTTTCAGA